>CM028132.1:240080000-240575000 GCA_016271365.2 Neoceratodus forsteri | reverse complement strand
ATGGAGAAAATATTAAACATTATTGTGGATTTTTAATTATTAAATAACCTGAGCTAGGGTTGATCTGTGACTTTAAGCCTCCACATATCTGAACACTGGTTATGTCACAGAAAGGAAATCTAGAATGTAATTGGCAGTATGACCAAAATTAAAAATTACTCTGTTGTTTGAGTGAAGCATATCTGAACACTGTGTAGGTCACGTAAATTAAATCTACAAACACAGTATGAACATTATTATTAAACTTCAATGTGAAGCATATCTGAACACTAATGAGTAAATAGACCTGCACTCAGTATGGGGGGCTGTAACAAAAAAACTGTACCTGGAGGTTTAAAGTCAAGGTACAACCATAGCAAAGGCTGCTTAATAAATGAAGGTCCATACAAATGTTTGCCAGCTATTTTGTCACAGGAAACATTACATGCCTAATTGGGCCAGGGAAATGCTCTCCACAATGATCTTTCCCTGACCCAGTGGGGCATGTAGTTTTTGCATTGACCATTAAATGAGGAAAATATCTATTAAACATTGCTGTGGCTCTTTATTTATTAAGTACCCTGAGCTAGGGTTGATCTGTGAGATTAAGCCTCGACATACATTTACATTTGTATATATGATCATATCACAGGGTTATGGAAAGGTCAATATTCACATTATTATTATTACTCTGTGAGTGAAGCATAGCTAAGCACTGCGTAGGTCACAGAAATGAAATCTACAAACAAACCACAAACATTATTATTAAACGTCGGTGTGAGTAAAGCATATCTGAACACTAATGAGGAACCAGACCTGCACTCAGCGGGGAAAGGGGGTACCCTGTGACAAAAAAAACAGTACCTTGAGGTTTAAAGTCAAGGTACAACCTAAGGTGTATGACCTTTTGCATAGATCAGTGACCTCCCTGTGTCAGAGGCCACAGTGACTGCTAAGCATTGAAAGCAGGCACCAGACAATACAAGCATAAAGCATGGAAATGGATAAATTATTAACATTTTCAGGATAGAGTACTGGGTTGCTTACTGTACTGTTGTTTTTTCCCTTGTGTTTGTTATTGTGCTAGCATATACTGCAACAGTGAAATTAACCATCACAGTCAAGATTTTGTGCACTGGAAAGGCTCAGTTGCCTGCAGAGTCCTTCCTTCCTTCCCTCACACACACACACGCACGCACACACATGCACACGCGCACACGCACACGCACACACACGCACACACATGTTCCTGTGCAGCATACTTGTACACACTTGACAACAGACCAAAAAAAAGTTCTCAGTAGAGCTGCCAACCCCTGGCAGTTACAAGATTGCAGAGACTGATCATGGCATGATGTATTTTAGGCATGCTTTTTATGTTTGCTTGTACGCATGTGCAAGAAACATGTGACAGCTTGCTGCAGTAGTTGTTTGTGGATATGATGTCATGTTGTGGCCAATGACCCCACTGCTTTGTGGGGCTTGTCTCTGTGGCAACAATAAATGATCATGCTGTCTATGATAGCAGTGCAAAAGCATGCCACCAACTTGAAAGAATTTTTCCCTACAATGAGGGAGCACCCCCTCATTGCAGGCTGTGATTTGCCTGGTGTAATATTTCAATAAACATGGTGGCAGCTGTCACTATTGACATCTGCCTCTAGTCCCCAGAAAGATGACATCAGGGGAGCCCAATCCCCCTGTAGGAATGCCCGCTCCAAAGTTCATTTGCTGATGTGGAGCCCAGTCTCCATTAGCATAATGATCCCCCTGTCCAATAATTTGTATGCTGAGGGGGAGTTCAATCCCCCTCCACTTCATGCCCCCCCAAATACCCTTTCTTCTTTGCTGATGGGGTGCCAAATCCCTGTTGGCTCTAGTGTCCCCCCACAAAACATCTAAGTGGCAAGCTGGGAGCCCACCCCCAGCATGCCAAATGTCCCTGTAACAAAGAAAATCTTTCCACAACAGTTTTATTTTCTTTAACCTGTGAACAAGAAAATGGTCCCTCCTTGTCTGTGGTGCCCCTCCCCAATATGCACCACCCTCTGCACCCACCTCCCCACCCACCTCACCCCATACCCCATCTGGAGCCTGGCGCAATGATCTTCAGTGGAGTGAGAACGTGTCTGCACTATTCAAAGCTGACCGGTAACTGAAGAAATGCCGGTAAGCTATATAATAGCATACAGTAAATGTTTTTATTTTTTCAGCTTAGCTGGATATCTCGTCCAGTTTTGTGACTTTCATCACCAAATTTTCAGCATGGGGTTTTTGGGACCCCACCTCATAAATTCAGTCACTGTCATGTCGTTATTCAGTCCCAAAAGGTGATTTTGTGGTTACAGTGTGGAATCACCTTTTTGGACCGATTAACAAAACAACAATGTCACTGTTTATGAGGAGGGCTCCCCAAAAGCCTATGTTGCAAATTTGGTGAAAAAATCCAAAAGAAATGACTGTGTTACGAGCATGCATTGTGCACTTTCCACCCTTGCTCATAACTTCAAGAATTTTTTATATTTTCATTCCAGATTTTCAACATTGCCATTTGTTCATGCTTCCTTGTGAACAGTAGAGCTGTCATTTTTCACATCCTGCCCAAAATGTGGTTTTGCACATCTGGCACACAATGGGTGCAGTGGCTGTGTGAAATCACAGTGCCACTGTTCATGAGCGGAGGTCCCAAAATGCCTCTGTTGAAAATCTGGTATAACAAATCCCCCAAATAATTGCATTATGGGTGTGTGTTGTGCAGTTTCTATGCAAACTCATGACTTCCACAATTTTTAAAATTTTCACTCCAGAGTTTCAACTTTGCCATTTTTTACACCTCCTCATGAACAGTACAGCTATCATTTTTTACATCCTGTTCAAAATGTGTATTTGCACCTCTGACGCCAAATGGCACAGTCTCTGTTCAAAATCATCTTTCAGCTAATGAATGGTTAGTGTCACTGTTCATGCGGTGGAGTCGCAAAAATCCCATGTTGAAAATGTGGAGTGAAAATACCAAGAAACACTCAGGGCATTAGGGGTTTTGACCATAACACCCTGCCCTGTAGGGACTGACAAGAATCTGGGGTGGCTCAAGCCATTCCACCCCATCCCTACTCTGCAGTCAGTGACAGTTATTGAGGTGCACCTTTGACTCTTCAGCCCCAAAGTTCATTCAAATCTCCTATACTGCACCCATTTCAGCATATTTCCTCATGAAATGGTATGAGTATAAAGCTCAAACACCCCAAAGCACACCTCAACACTTGTCTGTGTCTGCAGGGTAGAGTGAGGTGAAACAGTGCGAGCATTGTTGATGATGACCCAAAGGAGCACCCCAATACCTGTCCATCTCTTCAGGGTGGGGATGGGGTTGGCATCACTTCAATACTTCACTGACATTCCTATTCTGCCTGCCTGTCTGTCTGTCTGTCTCTATCTATCTATCTGTCTGTCTGTCTATCTATCTATCTGTGTATGTAATTATCTATCTTTCTATCGATTGCATGTATCGCTATTTTTACCTATTTGTAAAACAAACCTGCATATCACATTTGCCTGCATTCTGAGCACATACTTATGAAACTCTGCATATTTGTACTCCACTCCTGCATAGACCTCATACTTTCCTAATATTCCCATTATCACAAACATAACTACCATAACCTTATCAACAGCGACCTCCTCTGAAAGTTACTGTCACATTTTCTTTGCTAACAGTCCATCATTACACCTGACTGCCTGACATCAACACTTTGCTTAAATATAACTTATATCACCTCATGCACAAAATCCATGTTTCTCTAAAAAAAAAATCCTGTGCAAATAATTCCAAGGCTGAACATATGTCAACCATTACTTTTTCATGTACTGCCACCTTCTGTACTATCATGGGGAGATGCATATGTTTCCCTTGAAGCTTTGCATTATTGGGGTATGTGCAATTGTGTTTTCTTTAAAATTTGGCTGTATGGCCAACATCCTCTGGGATAACATATACCTCAGTGGCATTTGCTCTGGGGTTCTTTTGTAAACCTATATTGCTTACTGTTTCTTCCATTAAAATGTAGACCTCCATATATTTTCCTAATGATGTTTATGCCTTCCTTAGAACAGAAAATAAAACAAATCTTACTACTTACAAATCATTGTGTTATTTCTCCATGCCTCCTTAACAATTCTTCTACTTCATTATGCAGCTGTGGTTGATCTGACCCAGACTTTGTTTGAATGGGCAGTGAATTTAGGGTTACAAAATGACTTGTAACTTTGAAACAAAGTAACTTAGGGATCTATTTTTAGGTACAGAGCTGATTGGGGATATGTTGATCCAAATTCTGAATTTAGTGATGCCAGAAATTGTGGCTGGACTACCTCTTTAATATCTGCTATTTGGCACACTGTGTCCATAGTTTGTAATCATTGTTTATGGTGTGCATTTAGCATCTAAACAGCAGCAACTCTGAACCCTTGAAAACAGTTGTTCCTGTAACATTTGACTGGGAAAAATAGCAAAACCAAACAGTATCAGCAAGGAGTTCAAATGTATCAGAAAGTTCAAACTCTTCTGAATTTAATTCAATTCAAAATTGTGGATAGAGCTCCCAAGCTAGCAGAGAATGTATAATACAATTTAAACAGTTATATTAGATGTTGGCACATAATTTAATTCATTCTCAGGCCAGGAAAGAAAATATACATAAAATGTTGCAAACATAATGTGTTTCCCGCAGGTAATCTTTGCCAGACAGGTAATTAAAAAAGATGAATCTTTTGTATGTCACAGTTTGAATACTGTCTGGTCAGAAAACAATCCAATTAACAGCAAGCTAGTGCAACAAGTGATTAGTAAGTATTGCATAACACTAGCATACAGCAGGTCAGAAAAAAAAGTTAATCAGAACCGTAAACAAGGTTCAAGGCTGTTTCTGCAGCATCAACATGATAAATCAGCACTTAAAATGAGGTTAGGGCTACAGGAGGTTCTACCTCCCTATTGCTTGAATACATTTAGCTTAGTTGTGTTCATTTAATAAATTCAGTCAATAATTACGGGTGCACAGCCTTATAAATTAACAAGTTACAGAAGAACATAAAGCTTTGTCATTTCAGTATAAACATTAGTTGGTAAAAGCTGTCATTCTCTATTGGTGAGCAGTCATACAAGTTATAAAGCATACAGGGCTGCTGTAACAAAGAAAACGTAGTAGGCTGAGGAAATGCACTAGAGAGATATACCTCTCAGGCCAGATTTTCAAAAAGCCTGACATGGCCCATAGACTAAATCCCTGTGCACAATTCCCTGGTGCAGGGAAAAATCCCTACACCTACAAAAACTGACATTTTCAGCACTGCATGTGCATGGATGGCATTTTCCTTTTTTCTGTAGCTGCACAAAAATGTTATGCCTGGTAATACTGCATCTTTTTCACATAGCTGTGCAAAAAAAAGTGTACACAAGCTTCCATAAAGTATGGAAAAGGTTGCACTGAGCTGAGCATCTGTACAGAAACAGAAAGATCTGGGGCCAGATCTTCAGCTGCCCTTGAACTAAGTCCTACTCTGCAGCCACCAGTGGGAAACAAATTCCGCACTTGTAGACATATTCCCATTTTCAGTCCATGCTCCACAAGAGCAGCAAGTGATGCTGCAGAGGATGTTACAGCTGTTCCAACCAGGCATAACATTTTGGCACAGCTGTGCCAAAAAATGCCCAAAAGCTACTATAAATCTTGGAGCCAGCTGTAACACAGCTCCCTCGAAAATCTGGCACATCAGAAAAACAGCAGTTATGCAAGTGAATACCCAATTGTGCCAGTTTTTTTTTTCCTGTATCTACACCATTTTCTTGGGTTTTGAAAATGTGGTCCTTGATGTGTTTGCACAGCACTGTTGTACTTAACTTCCTGAGCTTGTTTTGACTGTCAAGAGTATTAAAAGTATGCACAGCACTGCTGCACTTTATTCCCTGAGCTCATTCTGACTGCCCAAAATTCAAAAGAACTTTGAAAGTGACTATCTTTCACTAAAATCTTCAAAGGAGATTGAAATGTCTTTGAAAAGGAAGCTTTATTATATTATACCTGGCACATTCATTATTTGAGCTTGCTAGGCTGAATATAGACTTGCATTACAGTTTATTAACAGTTTACTTTTCCAAGTTGCTGGTGCATGGAAATGTGTTTCTCAAACAATTTCTAGCAGTTCTTATCAGATGTCTCTGTCTGTGTAGTGATGCTCAGCTTGGTACATATGAACAAGATGGGAGGTACATGCCCAGTGCTGGATTCTCAAAACAGCACCGATGTGGGTAAACCTTGTGGGTCAGCAGTGTTTTTCTGCATGTGCTGTATTTTCAGCTGTGGAGCCCTTAGTGACTGGCTCAATGATATATGGCAGACTGTGGTCATTTTTTTGTGCAGCTGCACCAAACTAATATGTCTGATTGGACCAGGCATAACAGCCTCTGCAGCTGTGCCTACTGCCTCTGCAGCAATTAAGACTTGGTGCCATATGGCAGCAGCAGAGTGGGACTTAATCCCACAACAGCTGAAAATCTGGTCTGCCAAATCCATGTCCTTAGTGTGCTACCTTTCCGCCTGTTACACCAGCCCTGTATGCTTTATATGCCTGCTCACTGATAGAGAGTGACTGCTCTTACAAATTAAAGAGTGACTATGGCCAAAATGTCTGACATCAATAAAATTCAGAGCCTCATGCCAAAAAATGAGATCTCTAGGTTACTTTGTTTAAAAATTACAAGTCATTTTACAACCCTAATGCACTGCCTGTTCAAAAAAGCCAGTTTCAGTGAAGAGCTTCTGATGATGTCATCTCCTTAACTCACAGGCTAGTCCTTCCTGTCAGTAAGCTTATAGGACCTGTTTCCTCAAAGTTTAAAGGTAATGTGCAGTGATTTTCACAAGCAAAACAGGTAACATCTTGCAATAAACAGTGCTTTAAAAATGATGTGCGTTTCAGGCTTTGTAACAAAGTTGACAATTTTTTTGGTGCCTTTTTATTGTGGTCCTTTTCTCCAGGGTTGCTGGCTGCTGAGTCATAGCACATTGCTGTGAGGTTTGCAGATTGGATTACTCTGATGTGGTGAAAAGCTGTGATCATTCACATCTGTCATTCAATTGAGGTGATTTCTCAGGATGGCTGTTTAAAACAATTAATTTATCTCCCTGTAAATGGGGGTGGGAGACGTAATGTCATTTTGAAACCTTACTATGAGTTTCTATGCAGTAGCCAGCCCAGTGTTTTCTCCCTGGTAGGCTGTTACTTGACCTGCATTCAGACTGATCTGTGTTGTACCATACATTAAAATGATAATTTTACCAGGGTTAACACTTCCACCCCAGTAGGAATTAACTAGGAATTAACACATATCAGGTCCCTATTAAAAAGTATTGTAAAGTGGACACTGACAAACAGCAATGAAGTTACCCACATTACAAGTAGCAATACAACTTCCTAACAAGCACTGTAAAGTAGCACCCAAAATGGTATCAGCAGCCTTGAGGCATGCTGACTCAGCATCCAATAACCCAGGAGAAATGAACCACACCAAAATGGCATTACAAAATATGAATTTTTTCTTCTATTTTTGGCCCCCTGGCTTCCCCTAACCCCGCTTGCAAGGTTCGCCCTGCCCCAGCCACTGACCCTACATGCTCGGGACTGACCCCTCCCGAATAGGGCTGCCTTAGCAGAGTTAGATGACCAAAGGGGTTGGTGTACTGTAGCCGGCTCATTAGCAGGGAGCCGAGAGAGATTTTTTTCTTGTTGTTTTTCCCTGGGGGCCGGGATGTGCAATGACAGCCAGCGTCCACCCTGCCCCCATTCCAGCAGGTGCCAAAGTGCTTGTGGTACCTCCAGCATCCACATTGCGCCGAGCACTCAACCCTCTTCCCCCAGAGCAGGAGAGCAGTCCCTCGGATGGTCAATCCTCCTCCCCCGGCCGGGTCTCTGACACTCGGATCCATTCCTGAAGCCAGGTCATCGGCACCACAGATGGCCACCATGCCTCTGTGCCAGCCGTCTGGCTTACAAAATATGAATTTACTAACTTTGTTACAAAGCCTGAAACACACAGAGTTTTTATAGCAATGTTTTCTGAATGGTGCTGCCAGTTTTGCTTGTGAAAACCATTAGACATGAGCTTTAAACTTTGGAGAAACAGGTCCTATAAGCTTGCTGAGAGGGAGGAATAGACTGTGAGCTCAAGAGATGACACTTTATCAACAGCTCTTCACTGAAACTGGCTTTTTTGAACAGGTAGTGAAATCAGGGTTACAAAATGGCCCATAACTTTAAAATGAAGAAAGATGGAAACCTAATCGTTGGTATGAGATTGATTGGGAGTATGCTTATTCTAATTCTGCAATGTAGCCCTTTTGGCCATAGTCCCTTTTTAATGTTTATACTGAAACAAGAGCCAAAGTTGTATGTCCTCTTGAAATCTGCTCATTTATAATGCAGTGCACCCTGTAATCATTAACTGCATTTATTAACCGAACACAGTACTACGCTTGATATATTTAAGCAACTGGGAGACAAAACCTCCTCTAGCCCTTCCCAGGAGTCAGGCTGGGAAAGAAAAAAGGGTGAGAGGAAGAGTACGGTCGAGGCAGAGGAAGTGGTGGAGGGGAGATGTAGGAGCCACAAATGGTGCAGATATAGGTAATAAGGAGCAGGGCAGTGTGGAGTCTGGAAAAGTGTACAGGGAAAACAGGAGGAAGGGGTATGGGACAAGAAGAGGGGTACTAGTGCTGGGGGATTCTATACTGAAAGGAGTCAGATGGGGTGGAAGGGGAAAATGGCACAGTCATATCTGGGTTGAGGCTGTTCCTGGGTTGACTGCAGGAAGGGCAGGGCAGGCACTTCTCAAATGCACATGGAAGGGGAGGAAGAAACCTCACATAGTGATGCACATGGGTACAAATGACTTGGCAGGGGTAGCGGTGCTAAAGGGAAGCTTTGAGGATTTGGGTAGGCAGTGTGAGGAGGTGGAGGGGGTTAGTGGCATTCTCTCAGGTGCTTTCGGTACCATGTGTGAGTACAGTGAGGAAAAAAATTATACAGGAGTTCAATGAGTGGCTGAGGGATTGGTGCCATCTCAGGGAGTATGGATTAGTGTCAGACTAGGGCAGAACCTGGGGCAATAGTGATCTATATGCTGGGGACAGGTTACATTTGAGCAGGGAGGGGAAGGGAGTACAGAAACAGGAATAGAGTATATATATATATATATATATATATATATAGATATATATTAACAAAGGTGGATTTAAACTAGCAGGGGGGTGTGGCAAGAGGACTTCTGATAGGAAAAGGTTCCAGAAAAGGGAGCCTAGTGAGCTTACTCCCCTAGATATGTGTAAAGGCAGTGGTGAAGCGGCACAGGAAGGGATAAAGAGGGGAAGAGCAGGGGTAGGAAAAGGGAGGAAACAGGCTGAAGGGCGGTGTCATTGCATGCAAGAAGCCTAAGGAATAGAACAGAGGAGTTACAGCCTGTCTTTGTGGGAGGGGGTGGACATTGTGGTCATCTTTGAAACATGGGCCACCCAGTACCAGGACTGGGATAGGATGATCCCTGGGTTCAGTTTATTCAAAAAGGATAGGGCTAAGGGGAATGGGGGGATGCCGTTCTATGTAAGAGAGGGTATAAAGTGCATAAGAGAGGAAGGGGGAGGAGGAGGGGGGAGGACGGAAGCACTATGGATGTATTTTCAAGATGCAAAGAATAGGACACTGATGATGGGGGTAGTGTACAGGCCACCAGCTCGGGGGAGTGACCTGGATAGGGAATTAGCTGAACAAATAAGGAGTGTCTGCATGAAGGGGAGCACAGTGGTGTTGGGTGACTTCAACCTACTAGGAGTGGAGTGGGGCACCCCATCCACCATGAGTGCAAGAGAGGGGTCCTGTTAGAAGCATTTCAAGACAGCTTCCTGACACTGTTGGTCCAGGGGCCAACTCGGTTAGAAAGGACTCTGGACCTTGTACTGTATAATGGAGAAGCTATAAGGTATCTGGAAATGGAGGAACCAATGGCTGGGAGTGAACACTATTCAGTGTGGTTCATGCTCAACATGGGGAGGGAAATGGGACACGGGCACAAGGATGATTGAGTTTAATGGGGAGGACTTTAAGAAGATGGGGTAAATTTTAGGTAGGCACCTAGCAGGTATGCAACCACACATGGATGCAGACCAGAAATGGGACATCATAAAGGAAGGGCTGGCAAAGGCTACAGAGTCTTGCACTAGGAAGAAAAACAAGAAAGGGAGGGCAAAGAAACCCAGTTGGCTGACACAAGAGGTTATGGAAGGGGTGAAATCTAGAGGGCAACATTTCGAAAGTACAGGAAATCGGGGAAGGGTGAAGATAAGGATACATACATGGAGAAGTCCAGGGAGGTTACCAGACTGGTCAGGGTGGCCAAGGCATCCAGGGAGCTGAGACTGGTGCAGGGAATCAAAAGTGAAGAAAAATACTTCTTCCATTACATCGAAGAGAGGAGAAGGAGCAAGGATCAGCAGATGAGGATTAAGAAGGGTGGAGAGAGGGGGAGAGCAAGCAGAGGCACCCAATGAATAATTCTGCTCTGTATTCATGCAGGAGAAGGGAGGCAGATACCTCAGGTGAGGGGAATATGGATAGGAGGAAGGAGATAACAGTTGTAGGGATTACAGAGAGCAGGTAACTAGATGGGTTGAGGGCATTAAGGGTGGACAAAGCACCTAAACCTGATGGCATTCACCCTAATGTACTAAGGGATTTGTCAGAGGTCCTGGCGGGTCCACTGGCTGACTTGTTCAATACCTCACTGGACACAGGATGTGTACTACAGGACTGGAGAATGGCCCATGTGGTGCCCATTCACAAAAGTGGCCCACAGGATGAACCAGGAAACTACAGGCCAGTAAGCCTCACATTGATCATGGGAAAGCTCATTGGAGACCATCCTGAAAGAAAGGCTAGTGAGCTTCTTGGAGGAAAACAGTCTTCAGGATGGTCAACAGCATGGGTTTGTGCAGCAAGAGCCAACAAAATGCTGGGGTGTATTACAAGTCAGATCTCCTTCAGAAGGAGGGAGACTATCTTGCCCCTGTATATATAATTGGTCAGGCCTCACTTGGAATACTGTGTCCAGTACTGGTGCCCATTCCTGAAGAAGGACATCAGATTTTTGGAGGGGCGCAGCAAAGAGCCACAAAGATGATCCAGGGATTAGAGAGCAAGCCCAGCTAGGACAGGCTAGGAGAGTTGAATATGTATTCACTGGAGGAGAGGAAGGATAGAAGGATATGATCGAGACCTTTATCTAAAGGGGATAAACAAGACCAACACAGAAGGGATTTTCCAAATGAAAAAGGTTAGGAACACGAGAGGGCATGGACTGAGTTTGGAGGGGGGAAGATTCAGGAGGGAGATGAGGAGACATTTTTTCACTGAAAGAGTGGTAGACAAATCGAATACCTTACCAAATGAGATAGTGTCCTGTAAGACGGTTGGCAGTTTCAAGAGGGATTGGGACAGGGGAAGGGGATGGGATACTGGTAAGAGGAGGGTGGGAGGGGCAGCTGTGAGATGAGTTGCTAGCCGGACACTCAAGCAGACTCAATAGACCACGAGGCCTGTTTCTGCAGGCAATTTTGTATGTTTGTATGTTTGTACCCCCATTTTAAATGCTGATTTATCATACTGACTCTGCAGAAACAGACTAGAAACATTTTTCCAGACCCGAATAAGAATTTTTATGAGTTGCTGTATGGGACTTTGGCCAGTGTTATGCAATAGTTAGTTACTAGACACTTGTTGCACAAGTTTGCTGTTAATTGTATTTTTTTTCACTGGAGATTATTCAAGCTGTGCCTTAGATAAAGGAGACATCTTTCTTAACTATCTATCTGACAATGATTAACTGCATGAGTCACATATATTTACAACACTGTAGGTATATATTCTTTCTTGGCCTAAGAATGCTTAAATAGTGATTGAAGAAGAGAGAGAATTTTTTTGTCTATCTGCTTGGCAAGATTTATCACATGAAATACTTGCATTATTTGGAATAAATTGTATGCCAACATTTTTTATTTTATTTTATTTAGCTTTTGTTAACCAGGTAAAAGCACGCTAGACAGTCAAGTGTCTATTTTCAGGTGAGACCCAGGAGAATTACAAGGTACAGGCAGGGGGCACTGGGTCAAAATGTCGCATGGCAGAATGCTGTGCAACTTAGTTTTGTTGCGCGATTTAATTATTTATTATGATCTGTGGGGGGCTCTGCCCCCACACCCCCATTAAGGGGGGCTGCTCCCTGGACCCTCCCCACTTAGGATTCCATCTCTGGGGGGTACAACATGGACAACACAGGTCCAGGGTACGCGCATAATGCCGTACGCTAATAAGCGCACAACATTATGACCCGGTACGCAGGCAGGGTACAGGCAATAACAATTCAGAGACAAGATACAGCAATCAACAAGGTACAGGCAGTAACAAATACATGGCAAGTACAGAGTTAAGACATGGCAACAGCAGAAGGCAGTTGAAGAAGCAAACATATATCAGCAAGACAGTTACTAGGCATAAGCTATACTCATGAGACAAAACCCATGTAGTCAATGGGCCACCGGCTTACCATGCAGGGAGGGTCAGCTAAGAGTAAAGGCAGGAGGATGCTTGTTTTAGGTAGCCCCAGAGGGAGGACCTGAATCTAATTATCTAAATTCTGCTTTACGTGGGCCGGCCTGGTGGCACTGGGGTTTGAGGCACTGGACACCACACCTCGCTTCATGCTGGCGACCTAGGTTTGATTGCGAGCCCAGGGCATCAGGGGTCAGTAGGGGAGGTATGGGATTTAGCATCTGGAGGACTGCTCTTTCATCCAGGGGAGGGATCCAGGGAATCACCGTTTTGTAGCAGCCCCTGGTGACAACCGGGGGCACTACTAGAGTGGTGCAGAAATGGGTGGAGTGCGGCAGATGTTAGCAAGTTGCAACTTCATTGCATGCTCACACTCCAGGAGACCACATAAAAAATGGAGGAAAATGGCAGCACAAAGCCCACAGCAGCTTGATAGCACAGCTTCACCGGCCGGCGTATACTTGGAAGAGACGTGTGCTGGTAATGGATCCTGGCCGGGCATGGGGGCATCAGAGGAGGCCTCTCTCAATGGTACAGTAGTGTATGCCAGCTTGGCATGCAGAAACTCTGGGGTCGGCAGTGAGGAGAAGCGGTGGCTGGAGGTAGGCAGGGACTGTGGCTGTAGGAGAGAAAAATGGAGATGAGATAAAAACAAAATTGTGCTTTACATTCTCTGCTAGCTGGTGTGTTCTATCTACAATTTTGAATTTTGACTTCAGTGGAGTTTGATCTTTTTGATAACTCTGAACCCCTTGCTTACACTTTTTGCCTTTTGCCATTTTTTTCCAGTCTGGGAGGATTTATGAGACTATTGTCCTTTTTGCATATATCCTTGAGCAGTCTACATGTTGGTATGATGCAAGCCCCTCCCAGGAACTCCTATGCCCATAGGACATCCTAATTTGTGTCCAGTCTCTGCTTTGTTCTGTTTGGGAGCAAGTGCACAGGCCACCTTGCCCTGGAAGCTAAGATTATCCTCCTTTTCGCTTTTGTCTACCATAGTGTCATGATGCTGCCCAGTCCACTGTTGTACATCTTTGGTAATCTGAATTATAGACCTTAAGAGTGTTGGATGCTTGGCTCAAACAAGGCAGCCCTTTGTTCAGAGGCAGAATCCCTAACCATTAGCAAAATGAAAAACACTTCCTAACTGGGTAGCTAGACTAAGTTTATGGCAACACCATTAGCTGACGTTGATGTTATGTTACCAATGTAAGCAGCATTTCTATCAGTTTTTAAGACAGTCTCTTTGCCTACCTCATTGGGTGCAGTTGCTATAACTGCAATTGTTGAACCTCTGCTTCCTCCACATGCTCTGCGAGGTCCTACCCTGCATGCTGTGCTCATTCATGACGTGCATACCGATATTGACTTGTGTGCCAGTTTCACATAGTCACGCCTCTGTGTCTTTGTTTTTCTGATTGCTATAGGTCAACCTGTTCCTGCACCTAATGTAATGATTCACTGATGAAATCTGTATATGGCAATTGGCTATGTTTCTTTGCCTTTGGGATTTCTGTCATAATCTTGGGTCACATCTGAAAAAGAAGCATTGTCTAAATGGGCTTACTCAGTTACCAAAATCCAATAAATCAATTAATTAATTTCACACTTTAAATTATTTATACAATTTTACATACTGTAAAATGGAACTTTATTCTGCATACACATATTGGATATTACATATAGTCATTGTATATTTTCATTGTTTCATTTTGGTTAATATATCAGCCTTGTTAATTTTACCTGTCTGCTCCTCCAATCATTTTGCAGTATGCCTTAATCTTAATACAGTGTCACTTTTTCCCATTCCACCAAGTTTTATTTTCATTGCATTGTTTAATGTCAAATTGTCCCATTTCTTCTGCAGCCCACCTATCCTGAGTTGCTATTGGAAATTAGCTCCTGCTCACTGTTCATGTCCCTGTCACCCACTGTTTACCCATTTACAAATAAAAGAGTAGTATTTCCCATATTGTAAGAACACACGTTGGCACTAAGTTTCTGATTATTGATTCTGCATACCCAAACCCTAGAACAAACAATTATGCCATTACTTTAAGGCTTAACCTACTTTTGTCACCAACTAGAAATAGAAGGAAAAAGCTGAAAGAGGGGACTGGGCCTTTGAAACTAGGGGGTTGGAGGGAGGAACCGGTGAGAGCACAATGGTGATAGTTAAAACACTGAATGAATACTTTGCTTTAGTGTTTATCAAGAGATCCCTATTGGAGTGAGGAGGCACACTGGCAGAGCCCATGACATCGGGATAGCCAGGATGCAGTCTGAGGAAGTCATGTCTCCCCTGGTAGCTGACTACCTAGTAAAAATCAAAACAGACAAGTACAATAGTTGGACAAGATACACCACAAGATCATAGTGGAGTTAATGAACAATTGGTGGAGCAGCTTGCAGTAATCTTCCAGACATCTGCCTGGACAGGTATGGTGCTGAAGGACTGGAAACTGTCTCTTGGGATTCACATCTTCAATAAGGGGTCAGGTAGGATACTGGCAACCATAAGCCTGTAAGCCTGACATCAGTGCTGAGCATGATCCGAGAATAATTCATTATGAAAAAAAGATAAAAGAGCACTTCATGTAGGCCAAGTACCATGCCCCCTTTCAGCTCAGCTTTATGATAGAATAATTATTCCAAAACAATGTGATCACCTTCTTTGTGGAATGAACATGGAAGTGCACAGTGACTTGACCATAAACATACTCTTTCGGAAATTAGCAAGGATTTTGACACTGTGGTGCATAATAACCCTCTGAGCAAAGTTCACCAGTGTGGAAATACAAGAAATACCCAAGGAAAAATACTAACTGGCTTGAAAGCAGAAAACAAAGTGCTGTGGAGGATGGACACTACTCCAAATGGACAGAGTACTCAGTAGTGTCTCTCAGGAATCAGTACTGGGGCTAATGCTGTTTGACCTTTTGTATTCAAGGATCTGGAAACTGGGGTCAAGTGTATGTTGTTTGAGTTCACTAAAGACACAAGGCTGGCCAGGATGGTGGAATACATTGAAGAGGGGGGTAAACTTCTGTTAAAACTGAACAAGCTTTGCCAACCCAGTAGTGTGGAGGGATGAGATGCTGGTGCCTTACATCCTTCTACTCTGGTGACCTGGGTTCAGGAATGGACATTGGTCACTCAGAAGTCAGCCAGGGGAGGGAGGATTTAATATCCAAGGGATAGCTCTCCTCTCTTGGGGAGAAGGGTTACAGTGACCCACTGCAACAATGCCACCTGGAGATGTCCACATGGCAGTATAGGTCTGGGCACATCAGGACATACAGCCACAGCTAGAAGTGTTAGGACAGCTCTGTGGAGGTGGAGTGCACCTGCCAAAATTCTTTGCACAGTCTGGGTCCTAGGGAAAACCTGCAAACCAAGGTGGAAAAAAACCCTTGACCTCAGGATGAAGTCTGGTCCCTTGCAGGCCCTGCACCAGCAACCAGGCATATCACCACAGCCCACAAGTCAGACATTGGTGGGCATGCAAGTCCTGGAGAAACTGGGTGATGGGGCTGGGGTACTAGATGGAAGACAACTTTTCAGGGGTGACTGGGGGCATAAAAATGTATACAGAAAAAAAAAAGCTGAACAAGCTTGATGATTGGTCAGACTCCTGGAGCCTCCTATTCAATGTAACCAAATATATGGTGAAACACTTGGGGAGGTAAAACAGATGTAGAACCTATAGACCACATGAGGCACCTTTTGGGGCAGTGAAGGAGGAAAAGTACCCTAGGATCATAACTGAAATGGGAATGAATCATGACAAGCTGTGTGTGGCAGTTGTCAAAAGGGCTGGCAGAATGTCGGGGTGCATCAAAAGTAAAGTAACCGCACCACGAGTGGCATTCTCGGACCTTGGCAGCACCTCCACCACAATCACCGTGGATCCTGCTGTTTCCTGACTGCCCTCCTGGTTCCCTCACTGGACTACCCCTGAAGACTTTCACTGCTCCCCGAGCAGTGCTCTTGGATCTCGGCTGCACTTCTGCCGACATCACCGCGGATTCTGCTATTTCCCAACCACCCTCCTGGTTCCCTCACTGGACTACCACTGAAGGCTTCCACCACACCCCGAGCGGCGCTCTCAGACATCGGCAGCACCTCTGCCACCATCACCGAAGATCCTGCTGTTTCCCGACTGCCCTCCTGGTTCCCTCACTGGACTACCCTGAAGGCTTTCCCCGTATCCCGAGTGGCACTTCCGGACCTCGGCGGCACCTCCGCAGCCATCACCACGGATCCTACTGTTTCCTGACAGCCCTCCTGGTTCCCTCATTGGACTACCCCTGAAGGCTTTCACTGCACCACGAGCGGCACTCTTGGACCTTGGTGGCACCTCCGCCACCATCACCGTGGATCCTGCTGTTTCCCAACAGCCCCCCTGGTTCCCTCACTGGACTACCCCTGAAGGCTTTCACCACATCCTGAGCAGCACTCTCAGACATCGGCAGCTCCTCCGCCACCATCACCGCGGATCCTTCAGTTTCCTGACTGCCCTCCTGCTTCCCTCACTGGACTACACCTGAAGGCTTTCACCACACTCTGAGTGGCACTCTTGGACATCAGTGGCACGTCCACTGCCATCACCGTGGATCCTGCTGTTTCCCGACCGCCCTTCTGGATCCCTCACTGGACTACCCCTGAAGGCTTTCAACACACCCTAAGTGGCACTCTCGGAACTCGGTGGCACCTTCGCCGCCATCACCGTGGATCCTGCTATTTTGCGACCACCCTCCTGGTTCCCTCACTGGACTACCCCTGAAGGCTTTCACTGCATCCTGAGCAGCACTCTCGGACATTGGCGACTCCCACGCCACCATCACCGCAGATCCTTCTGTTTCCCGACTGCCCTCCTGGTTCCCTCACTGGACTACCCCTGAAGGCTTTCACAGCACCACAAGCTGCACTCTTGGACCTCGGCGGCACTTCTGCCACCATCACCATGGATCCTTCTGTTTCCCGACAGCCCCCCTGGTTCCCTCACTGGACTACCCTTGAAGGCTTTCACTGTGCCCCAAGCCGTGCTCACGGACCTCAGTGGCACCTCCACTGCCATCACCGCGGATCCTTCTGTTTCCTGACTGCCCTTCTGGTTCCCTCACTGGACTATCCCTGAAGGCTTTCACCACACCCTGAGTGGCACTCTTGGACTTCGGTGGCACCTCCGCTGCCATCACCATGGATCCTGCTGTTTCCCGACTGCCCTACTGGATCCCTCACTGGACTTCCCCTGAAGGCCTTCACCGCACCCTGAGTGGCACTCTCAGACCTCAGTGCACCTCTGCCGCCAACACCGTGGATCCTGCTGTTTCCCAACTGCCCTCCTGGTTCCCTCACTGGACTACCCCTGAAGGCCTTCACTGCACCCTGAGTGGCACTCTCAGACCTCGGTGCACCTCCGCCGCCAACACCGTGGATCCTGCTGTTTCCCGACCACCCTCCCAGATCCCTCTATGGACTACCCCTAAAGGCTTTCACCATGCCCCGAGCGGTGCTCTTGGACCTCTGCGGCACCTCTGCCACCATCACCACGGATCCTGCTGTTTCCCGACCTCCCTCCTGGTTCCCTCACTGGACTGCCCCGGAAGGTACGGCCACTGATTTCCTCCAGAGCTAACTTGCTATCAGTAGTTCTATGATTGGAGTGCCTTTTTGCCTGGGTTGCCTGATTGACTCAGAGGGTAGTGCTCAGCACCCGATTGGTGCACCTGCAAGCTCATGCTGAATTCTATGCTAGATAACTATATTGGGCTCTTTTCTCTAGTTTGCTGTGTACTTTAATCTGTATTTTCTACTGCCCCGTCCCTCACCTAGGCCCCCTATTAAATACACTACTAGACCCACCCACCTCGGCTCTAGCCTCTTAGCATTAATTTTCCTTTCTCCCCACCCATCTCCTCTAAGTTCTGCCCAACTTTCTCTGGCTTGCCTTAACTCTATCAGCACTAGTATTCTCCCTGCTCTCCCCTACCAGCCAGATTCTTTCTGTCCTAATACTCTACTCTGAACTCCCCTGGATCTCATCCTTAAGATCTTAGTTTTATTCCCCCAACATCTCAGTTTTACTCCTTTTGTTCCTTAGTGTAACCTTGGAACCTTTCTACTAAGCTCTGCATGGTTCATTCCAAGCTGCATCCTGCGTATTTAGCACCCTAGCATTAGTGCATTTAGTGTAACCCACAAACCTCATCGCTATCATCTTCCTTCATTTATATTCAAGCTTTCTATCCAATTAACCCCCTCAGCACCCAGCATATCTAGTGTTACCCATGAATCTTTCTTTCAATTTCTCCTCATCCTCTCTATCTGGTCCCAGTCTCTCAGAGAATCAAGCATTCCATTTCCTATTGTGTGCCTTCCTTGAGACTCCCTGCTGGTTCTGCTAGTCCTATTGTCTAATAGCCTAACCCCACCCCTATTGTCTAATAGCCTAACCCCGTCCCCTGGACAACTTAATAGCCTACTAGCCTATCATTGCCACCTGGATACATAAGTGGTAGTACCTCTCCATAAGGCTTCACCATGAAAGGGTTCCTGTGGTTCCTCTTACAGCTACTTCTTACTGTGGTGCTAGTCGGTCCTCTACAGCTGTCCCTGCCACCACCATGCACTGTTCTCAACTCCCCATTATGTCACATTGTGCATAGCAGCCTGTCCCTTGATTGCATATATGATCCCGAGTATGTCCTGCTACAGCCCTACCCCTGGTTTAGCCCATTTGGTAGGACACGTACCGAACTTCCCTTACAGGGTACTCCTCCTGCTACACCAAACCTTGACAACCCTCTGCATGTAGCTGCCAGAGTGCTAGTCTTCACAGTGTTAAGCCAGAATAGCTACAATGGAAAAGCTCCACACATCAGATCTAACAAATCTTATAGACATAAACAAACTAGGAATCTCAAAATTTCTTTAGCTGCTCTTAGAAAATTACTCCTCATCCTTCTACTGTGTTCTGGCAATGTTGAGCTCAACCTTGGCCCACTTATCACCATAAACTCGCCAGCAGACTTAGCAAGAATCAAAGGCATGAGCTTCTTGCATATTAATGTATGCAGCTTGTTAAAAAAGCACACTATGATCCAAGCTTGGATGAGTCATACCTCTCCTGATGTATTAGTATTCTCGGAATCCTGACTTAAACCAGCCACTCTAGATAGGGAGGTCAATGTCCCTAATTATGCCTTGTTTAGAGCTGACAGGCAAGCCAGAGGTGGAGGGGTGGCCATTTATTTTAAGGAATAAGTTCACGGCCACCTGCCTTAACTCATCCTCTGTTGCCAGCGAATTCAAATGTCTGTCCCTCAAGGTGGAAGTTTCACAAACCAGTGCAATCCGAATAATAGGATGCTACAGACCTCCTTCTGCAGGTTTACAGCTCTTGTCTCACCTATCCATGAAGCTGGAACAATGCTCCTTAGAAACAATCATTATAGAGGACATTAACCTTGATTGGCTATCTAATGCCTCAGCCCCACTCGTAACCTTCTGCGATGACCATGGATTTTCTCAACTTATTACTGAACCAATGCACCACAACAAAAGGAACCCTAACAACAGTACCCTTCTGGATGTTATCTTGGTGAGCAAACCTCATCTCTTTATGCACGCTGGCACCTTATTTTCTGAAGTCAGCAACCATTGTTTCATCGCTTGTGTAAGAGCTTCCAGCAAACCACACTACACATCAAAGTTCTCTGTGAAGAGATCAAGGCATAACTTTGACGTGGTAGCTTACCTAGACGAGCTGAAATACTCCCTGCATTGGCAGGATTTCTACCTGGCAAAAACTGTCATTTCAGCATAAGATATCTTCCAAGATATCTTGTCGGGGCTCTCAATAAATACGCTCACCTGGTAAAAACCCACATAAGGAATAAAGACTGTAGATGGTTCTCCCCTGAACTCAAGGCTATGTTGTTCAAAAGGGTAAGCTATGGAAAAAAGGCCAGAGACTCAACACCCCTAGAAACTGGAACCATTTCAGGAGATTAAGTCTGTCTGTACGAAAATGGTCAGAGACTCAAAGACTGCTTTCTTTCATTCGGAGTTCGATTCTGCTACCAGGAACTCAGCTAAATTCTGGAAAACTTTCAAGGACCTGTCCAGCCACGATTCGGGCAATCCCCTCCCGACCAAGAATAACTCTGGGAATTCTACCATCACCGGTAGGTTGGAGATCTTAGATTCATTCAATAACCATTTTGCTACCACACGCCTAACTTTTGGCACTTCCCCAGCATGCGCCCCACACACCCAGATCGCTACCTTCCATCCCGATCCCCCTGTCACTGACTCGATATTCGCATTCCAACCTGCATCATTAAAAGAGGTGGAAAATCTACTTCTGCAAATGGATACCCAGAAAACTACTGGTGCTGATTCCTTAGACCCATACTTTATAAAAATTGCCTATCATGTATTAGCCATGCCTATTACCCACCTATTTAATCTATCATTGTCTCAGGGTATTCTGCCACCTTTATGGAAGACCACACGTCATCCCCTTTTTTAAATCAGGGAACCCTTGTGACCTTAACAATTACAGGTCGATCTCCACCCTTCCAGTTTTATCCAAACTATTGGAGAAAATAGTGAATGCGCAGCTGCAGTCCCATTTCAAAACGTTAAATCTTCTAAACCCAACGCAGTCCAGCTTCAGGGCTAACCATAGCACCATCACAGCCCTGGCCAAAGTGATCAAAGATTGGCAGAGGGAGTTAGATCTTAAGAATTATGTCTGTGCTGCATTTCTGGATCTAAGCAAGGCTTTTGACACCATGGATCACAGCTTACTCCTCCTCTTCCTGCAGTCCATAGGCATGGACTCCTCATTTTTTCATTGGTTCACTGACTATCTTACAGGACTCCTCCAGCAAGTTAAAGCCGAAGGTGAATTGTCACCTCTTAAACCAGTCCAGTGGGGTGTGCCTAAGGGATCTATCCTAGGTCCACTACTGTTTGCAATATACTTCAACAACATCGACATCTGCATAAACAAGGCTAGTATTCACCTGTTCGCAGATGATACTGTCTTATACGTTAAGTCACCCAACACCAGAAGCGGCCTGTGAAGATTTACAATATGAATTCAATCTACTCCAGAGCCAACTTATTCATAAAAAACTCCTCCTTAATGCCAAAAAAATGAAAGCAATGCTCTTCTCTCCATCTACCCTTTAAATCAGCTCTGCAACTACTGGCCCAGTACCCCAGATCACCAGTTTACTAGGCGAAAAAAACTGGAATATGTCCCAAAATTCAAGTACCTGGGAGTGTGGTTAGACCATAGACTCTCCTTCACTGAACACATTGATGATCTGCTAAAATGACTAAGGCAGAGGCTGGGAATTTTCTTTAGAATCAACCAATTCCTTACTAGGGATGCTAAGTTATGACTGGTCCAATCCCAATTTCTTTCATTGGTAGATTACACGGATTTCATCTATAGCCATTGCCCTACCTATTGTTTGTCAAAATTGGACACACTCTACCACAGAGCCCTGAGGTTCATAACGGGTCTCTCACTTGGCACGCACCACTGTTCTCTGGACATGGCTGTAGGTTGGACTTCCCTTAAATCTAGGGAGAGAGAGAGAGAGAGAGAGAGAGAGAAACGCCGCACTTTGGACCTTCAGAGCTATTTCAAAAAAACTACCTCATTACATTGTCAACTGCCTTCCTTTAAACAAAGTAGGTAACTATGCACTATGAAGTTCTACTTTCATCTCACTCAAAGTACCTATGGCTAAATCTCGCTTTGGCAAAGCAGTCATAAGCTACGTGCTGCCACACTTTGGAACAAAATACAAAAAACTCTTAAGCTGTGCACCCCTGTCTGGTTCTCTGCCTTCAAGAACCTATACTCCCTATCATTCAAAGAAGTCTGCAATTGCTTCTCCCACCCTCAACCTGGGTCCATGTCTCTCATAGTACCTCATCCTGCCATGCACAGTACGCTAACAAAAAAAACTTATGGTACCATCCATTGACCTTCTAAGACTTAGTCTCTCCATCCCCTTGTTCCCCACCTCTGCCCCACTCATTCCGTTCCTCCCACTTAGCCTCTATGTTCCATCATCAGGATAGAAACCACTTGTATCCTCTGGTTGAGACTATCTCCATGCCCACTCCCCTGCTAGTCTCCCCTCTGCATCCCTAGCTATTTCCTCTTCCCCTCACTTTCCTCTATTCTGCTTACCTGCTACTCTTTCTCTTCTTATCCCATTATGTCCCTCCAGTTTTGCTCCTCCTCTCACCTCCACATTCTTCCCATTTCCTCTTCCTCAATTCTGTGTCCAGACTGAATATATGCATATGCCTTCCTTTTACACTATTGCCTTAATCACTAGTTGCTTGTATGCTCTATTGTCTCCTGTGGACTTGTTTTCAATATATTTTTGTACTCATTCGCATTACTTTGTTTTGTTACATCCATCATGTTTCACCCTGTCCCATCACGCAATTGCACACTGAATAACGATGCCCATTTGGACAATTAAAGATCTTGTTCAATGGATTTATATCACACTTGTAAATAATATCTCTGTACACTTATCTATGTTTGTTGAATATTTTTGTAATCCTTAACACTTTTGTACATACATGTTTGTAACAGTTTAACCTAACCAAGTCCATCTTGCAAATGAGCTTTGCTCAACGATGTTTCGCCTGGATAAATAAAGATTTTGATTGATTGATTGATTGAACCAGCAGAACTGAATAATTGAATCTGTATATTTATAAGGCACTGGTCAGGCCCAATATAAAGTTCTGTGTGCAGTTTTGGGCTCCTATATGCCAAAAAAGAGGGTGCAATGAAGGGCCACCAATTTGATCATGGGTATGAAAGACAAAATCTATAAAGAATGGTTGGTTGTCCTTAACGTGTTCACATTAAAGCAATGGAGGCTGAAAGGAGACAAAATCTCAGTGTCCTGCTTACTCAAAGATACTGACAAGATTGAAAAGCAGAGATGTATCAGCTGGTGTCTTCCAGCAAGACACAGAGACATGCGCTGCAATTCAGAGGTGACAAATTTTGGGTGTAATGTTAAGAAGCAATACTTATCTTAGAGTGTGGAAAAACTATGGAACAGAATACCAGAAGAGGCAGTGGAAAGAAAGACCACCTAGTCCTTCAGGAAAAGCATGGGTAAATTTTTGCTTACCAAAGGATTCACTGGATACCCTGGTTAGTAGAGTGGGTAGGGAAAGTACTGTACTGCATACTTATTCATACATCCTTACAATGTGAGGTGGAAAATATGGACTTAGAGTCCTTACTGACCTTTAAAAAGCAGCCAACTCCTCAAGCATAACTTTGAAAAATGTGATTTTTAGACACTGTTTTGCTTCACCTCCAAATTATGGCTTGACTCGTTCACTTCTTATCTTTCTGACCACATATCTCTTCCTTTCTTCTTTCTTCCTTCTACCCCCTCTGGAACATTGCTTCCCTTCCTTTCCCTCTCCCTCTCCTCCAGGAAAACATCTGGGGGGCCAAGTTGACTTCTCACTTCAATTTCCTAAGCACTGGTCCTCTGTCTCCCTGTCTATCTGCTCACCCATGTCCTTCTCCTCCCTCAGGTCCTTTCTGTGTGACCTGCACTTCCCCCCCTCCAAAAACTGTTCCTGATCCCCTACCCTTGTGTTCCCCATTCTTGTTTTGTTGACCCATGCTAATGCCCCTGCCCTAGCTGTGAGCAGTTTCCTACCCCTATAACCCTGGTCTGTATGACTCTAAACTGATCCAAATCAGTTATTGTTTTGCTCCTGCACCTACCTTACTGCATTGACCTTGATAATCCTCACACCTTGCAGTCTGTGTGGTAACAATTTGCTCCTTACCTGGCATTTGTTGTCAGTACTGGCTTGCACTTGTACCTTAATTTGCATTGTTTACATCTTTAGTTTGTGTGTCCTTATTATTTGCCTGTATGTTTGTGACTACATAACTGGAATGTGTTTTACTTTTATTTTTATTGCATTTTTTTATTATGGTTGCCTATGCCTTGGCCAAGGCAGGCAGGATCCCCTCTGCCCTGTCCCAGCCGACCCCCATGGGCAACCATCTCCCCAGGACTTACTTGCAAGGAGAGGAAGGGCTGTCCTCCTCCCCCTTCAGATCACATGTCTAGATCAGGGTTGGCAGGGTCCTGGTGGTGATGCGGGTGGACGGTCAGCATTCAGGGCACCATCTTCACCTGTCTTGCTGTTCATTTTCCTCTGGTCTTTTTTTCCCTACCCTAGCTGGAGTACACACATTTGAGCGTGCATGTTTTTTTTTGTTTTTGTTATGTTATTCTTTGTTAACTGGGTAAGGCCCATTAGGCACAGGTGCCTGTTTTCAGGGGTGACCCGTGAGCACTGGGGAGGCTAACTGACTTACTCAGAGTCACACATTGTGCAAGTGGAAATTATAGGATTCAAACCCAGATCTGTCTGCTGGATGTACAAAGCTCATTCACAGCTCATTACTCTAACCTCTAGGCTATACTGCCAGCATGTGGAGGCACACACACACCCTTCAGAGTCCAACAGACCCCCCTTTCTGTTGCTTCTCCTGTCCCATACTTATACATAGCCTCCAACTGGTGATAGTGATGTGGCAGAGCCAGCAAGCACACTCTCCACCGAAGAGGAAAGCAGTCTGTCAGACACTCAGTCCTCTCACTTCTGAATGATCTCCAGCAACCCAAGTCCATTCACTAACCCTGGTCACTGACGTGGAGTCAGGTAAGGTGCCAAGTATCTTAGCCCTCTGCTCCACTGGGATATCCCTATTGTAATGTACTTTTATTGTATTATATGTTACTTTCATTAATATTGCCCTTTACTATATGCTACTTTCACTTGCACATCTTGTGTTATCACTTCCCATCACCCATTTATGCATCTGGAGACAAACAGTTATCAGCTCAGAATGACATTCCTGGTAAAAGTTTTGAAATAAATAAAATAATTAATTACATTTCAGATTAGTTCTATATTCTGCCGCACCATTATTTATTACAGAGGTGATATGCATTAAAATGGAGTCTTTGTTTTTTTGAGACCCCATTGGCTCCTATTGCTTATTCCCCACCTGATGTTATAATAATTTGCTTGTGACAGCACAGTTGCTTCATTGGCAACAGACTGTAACATCATAACAGATGATTATTACTTCAAGTGGAAAATAAGGTCTAAGGACAGGTATACCCAAAGGGCCAAAGATCCTGTTTGTGTACCAATTTCCATAGTATTAAATAAGGAGAGGAAAAATCTATTAAAGGTCTATGCCTTCATAATCAGCCAGCTAAGCTTGTGCTAGCTCTGTGCCAGCACTAGTGCAGGACCATGGCCCCACATATATTTAGAACTAGTGCACCTGCACTAACACAGCTGAATATTGGGCAACAGCACAGTACACATGAGCAGAACTGCAACACAACACAATGCTGCAGTGCAGTGCAACAGCACAGCACAGCAGAAGGCACAAGCACAGCACTGATTACAGAACTGACTATACTGCTGGACACAGGTACAGTGCAAGTAACAAAGATAATGGTGCAAGGGGTGGGGAGGGAGGGGCACACATGGAAGACACACAGCACAGTGGCAAAGGTATCAGAAATGTTTAATAATGAAAACATTAGCAACTGTCTATATAAAACAGTGACAAGAACAAAAAAAAAGCAATAGATGGCATTGGCATGTAAACAAAAACAAATAAAATGGCAACTGCACATAAACAGAAATAATGGCAAACTGCCAAGTAAGACCCCCAAAAAGGGCTCCACACAAGCCAATAAAATGTCCAATACAGCTATGGGCCTGCAGGATGTAGTTGCTGCTTCTGCTCATCTGGCTGAACAGCCACCACCAGGACCTGCATGGCCTGAGTGTTCTCCTTCTGTGTCCACACAACCATCCTGAGGAGGCAGACCTGCCACTGAAGGATACCCTCCCTGCCTTCTGCTTCTAGTACATACTAGTGCTGACCTGCAGTACTCTGGGCACCTGTGGAAGGAAAGACACTAAACTCAGCAAGCTGTGCACACAGGATTCTGAACACAGGAGTAGTACACTGTCCATAACAGATGTACAACCAGACTACACATGGGGTGACATGACACACACAAGTGGACAGAGTCATGCAGCCGCAATACAATGAAATATATGGGCCATACCAGAGATAGCATTTATGTACCCAAACAGTGGATGACTGTACATAAAATGAGTGTGCCATGCTGCATCAAAGGTAGACACAGCTGTGCAATGGGCACAGGACACCAACAGATGGGCCAGATATGAAAATTCTGTGCATGCCACAGCAGCACTAAGGCAAAGTACAATAGGCAATTTATTTACCCCAGTGTCTATGAGTAGCGGCCACACACCCAGCACCCTGCAGACCTTGCGTCTGGTGCACAGGCCCACACAGGTGTGCATTACCCTTGACATGCAGGAGCCACCCTGGCTTGAAGAAGAAGGGGTGGAATCCAGGCATATACACACCAGTGCACATACACAGAGCACAGCTGTATATGGATGGGACTGTCATACAGCACTGGATGCAGCAGGCAGGGTAACATGTATGTGAAGTTGTGTGATAGATAAGGAAGGGTACTTCAGTCATCTGTGCATGTGCCAGACACACTGTACTGCAGTCACCATAACACTGGTGTGAGATGCAGTCACCTGTAGGTGCCCTCCATCCCAAAGGGCACCAGGAGCACCCTATTGATAGGGGACAGCCATACAGAGGCTGTGCAGGTCATCACTCTAGCGACACCCATGTGTTTTGTAATGTATGCATGCCACCCCCTGTGTACTGTGGAATGATCATGCAATGGATATCACAGAGAGGGGGGAGGACACCCTTCTAGCTATGCATCATATCAAGCAAGCAAGCAATCAAGTCTTTATTGTTTGACCATTCAGATCATTACAATTTTGACAAAACAAATTAATTATGCAGTAAAAATTCCAAAAACAATACAAAACATCCAATAAAATATTAATAGCAAGCAGTTGTTGCATACACACTCACTTTTATGCATCTTAAAAAATAGTTAAAATGTCTAGGTCCTGTCACAGGTTAGTTGGTTACCCATCATTCAAACTATAAGGCATACTAATTTGCAATCCCTTAGTTGACCATATTTAACTTTACAATGTTTCCTTGTAAATCAGAGAATCCTAATGTCATACATCCTATTTTTCCCTGCTAACAGAAATTAACCAAGAGAGAATTCATCCAGTCCTGTTAGGACCCCTTATAGGATCCTTCCCTGCTCAGCTCAGGCTGTAACATTTCACACCACCTAATTGGTCACACTTATCCAAGCAGAGCACAGTGCCCATTGGGCTGTATCTATATGTGCCTATCCCCTTTAAGTTGCTTGGAGACCTTTCTTAGTAGCAACATTTCCACCCTTAGCAACAATGCCACATTCTAGGTCCAATTACTATCCATATGGGTATACCAGGACAAGTGAAGGCTTTTGTCGGGTCACCATAGCATCTAATTACCATAGACTGGTCTAGCAACCACCAATGATTCATCTCTCGCCAGCCTACTGTGGATGTACACCTGATTCTGTCCTTAAACACTATTGCCCATTCTGGACTCCAAGACCAGCAATGGACAAAACTAGACAATGCCCTTCCAGGTTACAACTTGTCCAAGTGGGGCACATTGCCCATTGGGCTATATCAAACTGCACCTTCCCCCCCTTGAGTTGTCTAGAGACCTATCTTAGTAGCAACATGTCCACCCTTAGCAATAATGCTACATTCTGGGTCCAATTACCATCCATATGGGTACATCGTGTCCAGTGAAGGCTTTCATTGGGCCACCATAGCACCTAACTACCAGAGATTGGGTAAGCACTACCTGTGATTCGTCTCTCACCAACCTACTGTGGATGTACATCTGATTCTGCCCTTAAGCACTTTGCCGCTTCTGGACTCCAAACTTACAGCAGATGATACTAAGCAGTGCCTAGCCAATTCCCTAAAAGGGTCTGAGGTATACACCAACCCCAGGTTCGATTCTGTTTCTCCCTAATTGTGCCTAATACCCTTATTATATAAAATGGCTCATTAGAGACTGTCATGGTAACTCAGTTAAAGTACTATCAATTTATCTTATAATCAATTTTATAAGCTTTATAAACTTCACAATCAGTAAGTTCGCAGCTCTAGTGTAAATACATGTCTTAACTGGGTGCACTTAAACATTTTCACTTATAACAATTCCAAACTTTTAAACAGGGCAAACATTTAGCAAACATATAACATATGACATATGAAACAACATTAATACACCTTCAAAACATACCCTCCGAGGAGCTAGTAAATCAGTTGTGGAGAACAGTTTCTCCTAGTAAACGTGAGAGTTATCAGCAGTTACAAACCTTATTTTAACAGGCAATTTTCAGCTGGTAGCCCTGGCACGCTCTTATGTAAACTAGTTCTTATCTCACTGAGTGTTCTTCCACACTTATCTTCTCCAATTTCCAATATATGCTGATTTTTGAGATAGAGTTAGAGATACTCTTAAAAGATCACTAGTACGGCGTTCGTGTTAGGAGGCAATGTTATTTATAAATGGAGATGGTTCAGTACCATCCTTTAAGGGGTTTGACCCCAGAAGGTGTTTTGGTGGTGCTTGATCTATCAGATATGGTGAGTGCTTGCAATGAGCCAGAGGAGTTGGTATTGACCTATAATAGGGTTGTTGCTGAAGCCTTGGACTCTGTGGCATCAGTCCATGTTTGACCCCTCACTTCTCACTGGGGATCCACTAGGTTTGATGGAACTCTCAGGGAGTTGAAGATGAGAGGTTGAAGGTTGGAGTGGTGCTGACAGAGATCCCGGACTGAATGGGGGGGGGATAAGCTTATTTTGATGTCTCACTATAGAGACTATCAAACAGCAGTCTCCTGTAAGAAGACAAGGTTTCTGTCCAAGGAGATTGCTGCAGCAGTTAACAGACTGGTTCAGCTCTTTCAGACTGCTGACAGGCTGTGTAATCCTGCCTGTGTTTAGCCAGTGGAGCTTTTTCACAATCTAAGTGTGATGAGTTTGCTTTTTTTTTTGCTGATAAAATTGCCTCTATCAGATCAGGGAGCCAATTGGCATCCTCTGTAGGGGTGTGCAGTGATGAGCTGGGGGTCAGATGCATTCTCTCTGTCTAATTTGATTTCCATCAGCTGGCAGTCATGGATGTCGTGAGGGTCATCCTGGAGTGGAATCCTAACTATTGTAGTTTGGATCCAGGCCCGACGTGCCTTCTGGTAGGATGCATTGATTCCATCAGCCCAGTCCTGGCTGGGATAGTCCAGTGTTCTTTAATGAGAGGTGTCTTCCCTGAGCCCTTGAAGGAGGTGGTGGTGGTGGTGAGACCACTCTTGAAAAAATTATCACTAGACCCGGACTGTCTAGTGAACTACAGACCTGTCTCTAACCTTCCCTTTGTGGGGAAGGTTATTGAGAAGGTGGTGGCACTTCAACTAGAGGCCTGTTTTTCAACTCACAATATCTATGACCCTCTCCAGTTGGGTTTTTGGAAAAGGCACAATACTGAGACTGCCCTGGTTTGGGTGCTTAATGATCTCCTGGTGGTGAAGGATGGAGGTAAGTGTTCCTTCCTTGTCTTGCTTGATCTGTCAGCTTCATTTGACACCTTGCACCATGGGGTGCTGCTGGAATGCCTTTGAGTTTGTTCCAGACTGGCTGGCACAGTTCTCAACTGGTTCCACTCTTCCTCACTGGCAGGATGCAGAGGGTGGTGCTGGGGACCTTTTCCTCTGCTCCACTGTCCCACCATGTGGGGTTCTGCAGGGTTCAATTTTGTCACCCATGTTGTTTGTGGTGTATGTGCTACCACTAGGGGACATTATAAGTTGATGTGGACTGCGTTTTTATTGCTATACTGATGATACTCGGCTATACCTGTCTTTTGCACCTGAACAACAAGATGCAGTCTTGGTCTATAATTATGTCTTGCCGAGATCCAAGACTGGATGAGTACCAACTGGCTGAGGTTGAATCTGGATAAGATAGAAGTACTGGTGGTGGAGTCTGGTCGCCCGAGGGCTGGTGTGCAACTTGGTCAAGCCTCTGGGCTTAGGTTCTGAGACTCCCAGCTGCTCACTTCTGTCAAGGTGAAGAATCTTGGTGTTGTACTGGATTGCGGCCTGACCCTTAAATCTCAGGTGTCAACTGTGATCAAGAGTGCATTCTACCATCTCAGAAACATCACCAGGATTAAACACCTGATTCTCCCAGGTGATCTGCCATCGCTATCCCATGCTTTTGTGACATCATGGCTTGATTACTGCAATGCCCTTTACCTAGAGCTACTGGGGATTAATCTTCACTGCCTACAGCTAGCGCAGAATGAGGCAGCCAGGTTGTTGACTGGCCTTTTGAGGTCATGTCACATTACACCTGTGCTGCACTCTCTGCACTGATTTTTGGTTGAGTGGCAGATCACCTTCAAGATCAGTTTGCTGACCTACAAGACCCTACATGGACTGGAGCCCGGACACCTGCAAGACCTCCTACAGCCTTACCACCCATCTTGTCCCCCCTCCGGTCAGCTTATGAGGGCCTCCTGGTGATTCCCAGGGTCTACTTGAAATCATCAGGTTCCCAGGCATTTTTGTCTGCGGCAGTGACCCTGTGGAATTCATTGCCTTGTTTGATCAGAGAGGCCTCGTTGGTAAATGCCTTCAAAGGGAAGCTAAAGACATTTTTGTTTAGAGAAGCTTTTCCCTCCAGTTGATCTGATCTTATTTAAATCAATCGAGTTAAATGTTGTATTTTATGTATTTTATTGTTTATATAGAATCTGTTTATTTGTACAGCACCTTGGATCATAATGAAAAAGAGCGCTATATAAATTAATAAAATGAAAATGAAATGAAGTAATTATGGCTATGATACCAAACAGTATAGCACTTCATAGTTTCCACACAGTTTTCACAGCTTTCTACAAAATAATAAAAAGCCCTATAAAAGGTCCAAATACCACACAACCAAATGTTGGCAGAACTTAGACCTGCAGGCCAGAGTGTCTTTGTGACTCAGACTTTCAAACTTCAGTAACTACTTTCAGCCAACCTACATTCCCAGTCTCCAGTTTTTCTTCACCTGAGGCAGAGGTCTACACCAAACACCTGTGTTCCCTCCTTCTCAATCTCCTCAGTTCATATCTGTCCAGCTTCCTTAAAAACCCATGGCATCTTTAGACTAATAAGGCACATTAGACTTCTCCAACTCAAATGCACCTGTAAATATATAATACAAAACGCTCATCTAAGTGCAGTAACTCAGGTACAATATACAATTAGCCCTACTCCTCTGCTGTTTGGCAACACATGGCATACCTGTGTAAAAGGAAAAAAAAACCTTTCTGCACCCAAAGTGCTATCTTCATTGTGCTGTCTGCTCCATCTCTCACTAAACTTTCAAAATATTAGAGCACAGCAAAGAAGCAGGGAAATATTCAGCTCTCCCTCTTCGGTCACAGGATAAGGGGCTAGCCCAAAAAACATTGCCTACAACGCCCCTCTCTCTGATCATTCAGTGGGATTTCAGAGGCTTTTCACAGAATGCATAAGCCAGGTTCTGAATCAGGACACTCGGGCAGCCAAAAGCACTACTACCGCTGAACTCCAATCCGAGTCCTAGGAGGCTCCCTCTGTTCAGCCACTGTAACTCTTTAATCACTAAAATCCCAACATAGCAAGCAAAATAGCAGCATCAAAAACATCACAAAAGGTAGAAAAATTGGCTTAGCATACATAGCACCATGAGAAGTGGAGCAGTGTTGCAGCCATCTTGCTGCTCTCTCCACCCCTAATGAAACCGGCTACCCTATGCATCATAATGCCAAATGAATACATGCTTAGGTACATTCAAGGTCTGTAAATAACTACTTTATCTGGGGAACCTCAACACATCAGACCAGCTCTGGTGAGATGCAGCTGTGTGGCACTCAGTGCAGATGGCACTGTAGATGGCACCTACACAGGCAGGCTGCCACAAACTACACATACTTGCTGTTTGCATCACATAGTATGTCACAAGGGTGTACTAGTACCACGGTGGCCAGTGACTATCACCACCAGACAGTCGTGCATACCTAAGCCAGATCATGTGGCAAGAAAGACCTGAAAATCAATGAGAGGCATACCACCTGGGCCAATGAGCAGTACTGTCATTGCATTGGTGTACCAAGACTGTGATAGAGGAGACAGGCCTCTACACAGTGTCATGAATGCCACAGCACAGTACCCACTCAGGGCAGAAGGGATGTTGTCTTACAACTCAGCCAGTAAACAGCACAACTTCTGGCACATCACAGTGTCAGTGGTACGACAGTGCCCCAAGGGCCAGATTAGGGGCTAGAGCCACAATCACGGAGGTACTGACTTCATAGACATACATGCAACCTGTCGAGCCACAGACATGGCAAACCCCCTTCCCACTGGCAACAACATTTGCAAGGTGTACAGATGCAAGAAAGACTGTGAACAACAGAATCCAGGGTACTTACTGTATGTGGATGTGGATGTCAGAAGAGATCTCACCCTCCCTTGACAGCATGTTACTGTGGTCCTGGCCAGCCTCCCACTCTACCTGCATGCTGCCCTGGCACCCCTGTAGAGCCCATGCGGCCCTGTCTGGCCCTGGCCTGGTCCTGTTGTCTGCATATGGGGGCAAATGTGATATGTAATCAAGATCAGGCACTGTACATCATGGCACTGTATAGGGTGCACTGTCAGGAAATCACCCACACTCAAGTAGATACAGGGGGTGCAGTACCAGAAATGGCTAATCCCCTCACAATCCAAAAAGTGAAATGGTGCTGCACTTCTATGCTACTTGCTGAGTTACAGAGAAAAAAACTTCTGGGAACTCTGAAGGTTTTGCTGAAAATTTATTGCCTAAGCAAATATACACAGACGCTGTCAAACACAGGCCAGTCACCCAGGAGGAAACACCCCAGTGCTTCACCAGTCAAGGCTTTATCAGGGGGTGGAGTTCCAGAGACTACCAGACATTTAAATACAAATCAGATAGTGACATTGTCAGTTATGTAACAGTGCATGGAACATTTTACAAAATTAAATGATTTTCTATATAAAAGTTAACACAGAGTACTCACAAAATGAAATCAAAACAAAGCAGAACAAAACTATGTGCAGAGAACAGTTAGAATCCCTTGCTGGTTAAAATAAAATAAGCAATCACTCAATGTCGGGAATTTTTTCAAAAACAGGCAGTCCTTTGGATCCACTTTGATATTTATCCAAAAGATGGGTTGATGTTTGAGGAAAGATAGAAGCTATGAGGCCAGACTCAATCCTGAAATTAACAAAAGAAAGGAGTTATTAAATTTCAAATACTGTACTAATTAACTATTTCATAGAAAAAGTTTTAAATCCAACATTTCATTTAACATTAAGCTTTATTTTTATACTTAACTTCACAGATTACACACCAATAGGCATTAAGTGCCCTGTTTAGAAGGTGTTTCTGTTCAGATCTTACACAAGGCTTTCAAAGTTGCACAACAGAACTGAGATATGAATTAATAAGACAAAGTACCAAATATATAACAACACAGATAACTTTCAAAATACAAACATGTATTAGAATTTCATATTTTTTTTTTAAGAATACAGTTCACTTGTAACATTCGTATTGGCAGCATAACTCATGTTGTGCAGCAGTGCTAAAGACCCTAGGTGAAAGTTTGATTGACCAAAATTGTGGGGGAATCTCATTCCATTTGCTAACAGCCTTATATTGGAATGACATTTATCCATGCTGATTTTTGGGGTTCTCACAATTGGTGGAAATAAAGCACAACAGGTGTTGTATCTGGATTTGCCATTTTCTTGTTGCTGATGAGCGCTACTTATTCGGAGAGTTATTGGAGTTTTTAAGATTTTAACCTTAGTAGCGAACTGCTCTTGTTGTATGAGCGCAGGAATTTTGCCTTTGGAACTTTGTACTGATTTTTTAGCTTGGGAACCATCAAGTCCTTAGCAGTTTTATTTTTCAGATGAAAGCTATGATTTGATTTAATCAGTCTTTCAAGTGGACATGGAATTTGGTGGGTTTTTTTAGGATTCTATGTACCAAGGTTGCTCAGATCCATTTTCTCCTAATTTCCGAGGCAACCATCCCAGTCTTTGGTACATCTCACAGTGATGGGTGTTGTAATCACATTGAAGTGCAAATCTGGTCAGTCTATTATAAGCCATATCCATCCCATGCAACTTTCTTTCATTTGTGTGGCTATATATATATATATATATATATATATACAGCTTCCACAGTGAATTGTGGGTTTGAGTAGATGGTTTGCCACAGTCTGCTGTGTTCCTTTTCTCAGGCAAAAACATTTTCACCTTAGTGCTCCAATTCTTGAATTTATTCTGCTTTTCAAATCTTTAATATGTAAATTAAAAGGCAAATGTTGGTCAACAATCACCCATAAGTATTTTTAATTTGTAGCTTGTGTGAAAAGTTGGCTTTCAATCATTTTTACTTCCAATTTAAAAATGTCCTTTCTTGTTCTTGTTGACATAGTTCTAAATGTCATTATTTGTATTTTCTTTGTGTTTAATATTAGTTTAGAGGAGAGGAACTAACCCTGCATTTTTAAGAAATCCTGCTGCAATTTATTCTCATCCTCTTTGTAGATATTCCCCTCTGCCACCAAAACAGTGCCATCAGCACATAGATTGATCTTTGAGTAGCTTATATGATTTAGTAGTTCATTTATGTAAATTAGAAATAATAGCAGACCTAATATAAACCCTTCTGGTACTTCATATTCAATGGGGGATACACTTGAGGATTTCCCACTCATGGTAACCATCTGGGTTCTATTTGAGAAGTAAAAATTAAATCATTTGCAGATATCTTCTGGTAGACCAACATTTCCCAATCTGTCAATTATGATCTTGTGGTCCACTGGGTCAAATGCCTGAGATAAGTCCACGAACACCACACCCACATCCTTCTCTTTATCAAGTGGGAGGCAATAAGGTCTAAAACACCTATAAGCGTGGTATTCATGGACATTCCTTTCCTGAAGCCCAATTGGAGATTTGTTAATTTGTTGTATTTTCTAAATAATTATATAACTGACCATGTGTTATTCTTTCCAATATTTTTGTTACTACTGGAAGTAATGCAACTGGATGATCATTTTCTGAGAATAGGATGTTTGTGTGGCCTAGGGTATGTTTTATATACATTAAGGTCCCCCACCTTGTTTACCTCTATCCAGCCAAATGCAGCAGAAGTCATTTAATTTAATTTCACTAGTCTGCATCTTTCTACTTAAACAACTCTCAGTTAAGGTGATTACATCCAGAGATTATATTGTTATCCATGTCTGGCTTTTTTGTATGTTCATATGTATGTTCGTATGTTCAAAACAGATCCATTTTGTTTACAAGACTCCTAGCCTTGTCATGTATGATCTTAATGGATCTGTTCTCTGGGTCAGGGTTCAATTTAGTTCATATGGTCTACCTGTATTCAGTTTGAAAATCCAAAATCTTTCTCTCCTCAGCAGCATTTCGACATAGGATTGCAGCTTAACTTTTCTTTTTATATTTTGTGGGGATTAACCATCTCTGGTACTGTATCCCGTGTATCTACCTGAGCACAGGTGTTTTCTTGACAGTGTTTCAGGAGCCATACACTACAAATGTACTGTTGCAAGTGCACTAGCTGCTCTCTGCACATAGTTTTGCATCTGTAGTGATAGTATAGGCAGGGACAAACTGGGCAGACAAGGTGGGCCAAGAGATCCTGATCTGCTGACAATTCTAATGTTCTATGTTTCAGATGAAATGTTAAACCAAGGTCCCAGCTGCCTGTTCTGGTGGTTGTTCTAGTGGATGTTAAAGAGCCGATGGAACTTCTCAAAAAGAGTAGGCAAAATGTTTATTTAAAATCAAAAACAAAACTTACATAAGGACAATAAGTTCCAAAAACCATTAATCCATATAACATCCATGAGTATAATCACATAATTCAGAAATGAAACATTTTTCAGAAGTTTTTCATAATAAAATACATAGCAACCTTCATGTGTTTATACTTTCTGTCTCTATGTTTCTTAGCCTACCCAATCAAACTTTTTCCATATCTTATTCCCCAATGTTTCACTGAGACTTCTCATTTCATACTGATATACCTCATCTAACTCTGCTTGTGTTTCAAAAATAAAATCTGAGAGTGAGATATAATGTCTTTGTAAAAAATCTTTGTAACCTAACTTGCCAGATGGTCCAAAAACTTTTCCTGCATGCATACATTACTCGGGAGACTTGCATGGATTATATAAAGAGAAAATACAACAGGTTCATTCTTCCTGAGCTTTATGCTTGTAATTATTCCTTACATTTAATTTTCCATGACTACATAACCATATAGTCTCTCTCATTTTCTTTGGAATCTTTGCTTCTAAGGTTGCATTTAATAATATTTCAGTGTCTACTGAAGGGTCTGTTAAAAAAACAGGTTTTTCATTGTAATTGTTTTAAATATTTCTTTATAAAATTGCTTCCTAGTTTTAATCTGCAGCAAATCTTTCTGCACTTTCGATTGCATGATGTATTGTTTACTAGTTTTAATATACTCCAGAAATTCCTTTATTTCTTTACTAGTACCTTTCAATCCCCATTTAGATAGCAAAATCAAACCCTACTCTTACATTAACAGTGTCCAGATGTTTTCATTATTTAGAAGTGGTATTTTAGGGGCATAGAAAAAATGCTCATAAAGAGACTAGAGGCTGTACCATATTGAGCCCCCCCCCCCTTCTTTTTTGGCCTATAAGTATGATTCCATGTTATGGGGTTTAATCTGCTACCCTATAATAGTTGAAAAAAAGGTCTACTGTTTTAGTTTGCATTTTCATGGGCACTGGGGATATGTATGACAAATAAAGAAATGCTGGAATAGAAACTTTTTTTAGCAATTATATTCTTTTTTCCTTTGTCATATCCCATGTTTTCCATGTATATACTTTAACCTTTGCTATGTCATATTTTTCTTTCCAGTTTTCCTGAACTGCATCTTGTGGGTCAAATTTGATGCCCAGGATTTTAACATTTCCTGTAGCTATTGCTATAGTTCCAAGTTTTTCTTTTGTTACTGGTCCCAAAGTTAGAATTTTGTTTTTTCCTTTTGCTGATCTTGACACATGTATATTCCATGTAAGATTATATTGTTTGTATTGCTTCCTCATCAGATTTTTGGTCTGCTACCAGCAATATGCAGTCATCTGCATAAGTACTTATCTTACTCAGATTGCTCCCTGAACTTAATTGTATAGACTGAATAGAGCATTGTTCTATCGATCTCAAAATTAGATGCAGATATAATACATATAAAACTGGACTCAAAGAGCATCCCTGCCTAACCCCATTTTGGATGTACATTGGGATACCCATGTGTCCATTTATTATCGGTGCAATTTGCACTTCTAAGTACAGAGCCTTAATGAATCCAAAAAATTCCTTTGGGAAATCATAAGCCTCTAGAAGAGGGGTGCACAACATACAGCCTGGGGGCCACAAATGGCCCCCACAGCAGCTGCCTGTGGTCCCTGAAGATCTAGCAGCTTCCACTTGAAGTCTTTATTTTGTGTTGTTGTTTTTAGTTTCAGTAACATGTTGATAAATAGATGATAGATAGATAGATAGATAGATAGATAGATAGATAGATAGATAGATAAATGCATGTATTAATTTGTTTTATGTGTACATTTTATAATATCTTGATGGACCTTTGTTACCTTGGGCTAGTTTACAGTGTCCCTTGGCCCTTGTCCTAGACTCAAGTCTTCAGTCTGGCCATCCACTAAAAAGTTGTGCACCACTGCTCTAGAACATCCCACATAAAGTTATGCTTAATGGCATCAAATGCTGTTTCTTGATCTAAGGCATACACATATCCCTGTAAATTGTTTTTCAGTCCCTTGTCTACTACTTCTCTTATATAAATCAGGTTTTGTCTGTTGCCCTTCCCTGGTATTGCACATGTTTGTGTGTCTGAAATTATAGATTGTGCATATCTTTCTAATCTCTTAGTTATTATTTTGGCTAGTATCTTACAATCAGAAGTCAATAAGCTAATAGGCCTCCAGTTTTTAAAATCTTCATTCTCTCCTGCATTATGAATGGATATCATTATTCCTTGTTTCATACTATTACTCAGTTTCCCTGTTTTATTTATGTAATTGTATAAGTCCTTTTAGCAATGGTATCAAATCTTCCTCAAATGTTACATAGAATTCATTTGATTTAATATCAATACACTGTGATGTGTTTTTTGCCAAGGAATGTATAGGTTCTTTTATTTCTGTATCCAGTATTGAATATTTTAAACGTTGTGATTCTGTGTCTTGTACTTTTTGTATATTTATCTTGTTAAGTAAGTCATTTTTATTCCAGTTTGCCTTTGTTTTAAATTTTGTCTGTACAAAGTCTTATACTATAATCGGCATACTTTTTATATCTGTATGTTTCTTCCCATTTTTATCTATTAATTCTGTCATCACTCAACTCTTAAGCCTATCTTACTTACTATCATATGGATTAACCAGGAATGTTGTGTCTTGCATCCCACTTTTCTGCTCCATAATGAGGGATTTCATTCTATTATATTGAAAGATGTACATTTTATCTTCTATTTTCTGTATTTGGTCTGTGACTTCTATTTTCTATTTTCTCCTCTTTTATTGAGTCAGTAGTTTTGGAAATATTGCCCTAAGTCCTAAATGCTTTTTAGACTTAGTATATTCTCTATTTGTTGATTCTGTTATGAGAATTTGCTTTATGTCTTGTTTTACATTGTACCATTTTCCTTGCTTACGGTAATTCTTTAATATTGTTAACTACATTGTCTTCCTTTAAAAGTGACCATTGAATAACATATATACCACTACTGTGCAATGACGTGTGGTGTGTAGTGTCAGTATATTTTTGTGAGACTACACTGTACGTTGCACCATTTTCCTTGCTTCCAGTAATTCTTTAATGTTATTAATCACAGTGTCTTCCTTTAAAAGTGAAACATTTATCTTTCAATATCCCTTTCCCATGTTCTGGTTTCCTTTTAAATTTGTGAATACTTGTACTGCTACATGGTGTGATGTTTCAGTAGAAGTTATGTTAATATCTTTTATTTTTGTTCTTTTTGGCATAAACCAAAAATCTATTCAAGAAAATAATTTTACTTTATAAAATGTATGTTTTGGAGTTTTCCCTTTTATGTTATAGGCATCAACCAAATCTGCTCTACTTAATGCTGTGTTCACTGTGTTTGTGTCACTATATATTTTTTCTTTTTTCATTCCCCAATCTCTTCTTGACAACTCACAATTAAAGATGCCACCCCATAATATTAATTTTGAAGTATATAAATATGGCTTCACTGTCTTCATTATTTTGTTTCTTTCTGATTTCATTTGAGAATTGTAGATGTTAATCATTCTTATTGGCATTTTTGTAAAACTGCTTCTACTAAAAGCACTCTCTCTGGGCAAATGTTCAACACTCTGGTGACATTTATTTCTGTTGTTTTCATTAAGATTCCAACTCCTGTAAACTTGTCTTTTCTTATAGACCACAATGATGGCCCCCAGATCCATTCTTTCTGAGCCTGATTTATTTCAGTAATTGTGTGCAGTCTCGTATCTTGAATATATATAACATTCATATCAAAACCTGCCAGAATCAAAAATGTAGTTAATCTTTTTTTTCTTATTGTTGATACTGTTTACATTACATGTCATGAGATTTAAAGTGACCATCATTTCTGTTTTTGGAGTGAATTATGACACATGTTTTCTCTTTGCCTTCCATTTCTTTGAGTTCTGAGAGTCTGCAGACTCATTCCAAAGATTGTTCAGGCTGTGATGACGCATCCAAGGATGCATCTGACTCCTCTGCTGAGTCTACCCAGTTTGTTCCCTGCAGAACTTTGTGTCTATTTTGCAGAGTTATTGTATCCCCATCTTTTTTTCTTTAGCCTTAGTCTTGGTGGTCTAAACCTGCTTTTAGATCTCGTGACCATTTGAAAGGTTCTCTTTGCAGTAGCTGCTGGGAGAAGGCATTAATTGTATGTTCATAGTTGTTTGATCTTGTTTGGGTCAGGTAGTTTTTCTACCAACTTTCCAGCTTCACTATCATCCTTATCCTTCTTTTCAGTGGGCAGACTGGGATCCATATTTGTTTGTTCTGGGTTATCTTGCTATAAGGGGGGAGGGGAGTAGTTGAAACCACTTGAGCACTTCTTTTCTGCTCTGTTGTTTGTCCAGATATTGTAGACTGAGGCTTTAATCCTTCTTCTTGTGGGCCTTGTCACAGTCTTTCCCTTTGGGCTAATGCAACATAGACATCTTGTTCAGCCTGTTCAGCTGGATCAGGGCTGTTATGGGAGGCCCATTGACATGTTTTAAAAGTGTGGCCATTCTCCTCACAGAAACTACATCATTCAGGATGTTTACATTGCATGCTATTATGTCCCACTAGTGCACAAAAAACACATTTTTTTTGCACATTACTTAAATGACCTTTTTCCTCACACGTGTAACAAGCTTGTGGTTGACCAGCATAGAAAATGAGTTCCCTGTCTCTCCCAAGAAAAAAATAGGTTCTGGGGGACCATTTATGGTACATTTTTGTTTTAACCAGAAGGTAATATCAGCGATGTTAACTCCTTCATTTTTAAAAAGCATAGCAACATGTTTAAATGCTGGCTTGGTTACAGGAATTGCCATAAATGGTTTCCATAAAGGGGTCTCCTTTAGTTTTTGGTATAACTTCCAAAAGTATTCAAGTCTTTGTGGGTGGTTACAACTTATATCATAAATAGAGTCCCCTGGAGTGTGAATTAACAGATAGATTTCATAGGCATAACACTTTAGGCTATCTTTAATTACTTGCTTTCCAATGTACACACTGTCTGATATCACAGGTAGACCCCATTTATATTTCAATCTCACTGCATTCCTCCTTTTTGCAGTTTCAGGTGCGAATTTTAAATGATCTGGGAAAAGTCTTTCTATGGTATTTTTCCCCCATGCACTTTTTTCCTATATTTTTTTATTTGGCTCTGCATCACTATGTTCTTTTTCAGTTTGTACTGTCTGTTCATCTAATTCAATCGAGGAGTCATTATTCTCCTCCATTTCCTCAGAAAGCCAGTCTAATTCCTTAGTATTATTCTGCATGCCCTCTTTCCATTCTATCTCTGACGTACTGTCAATCTCCACCATATCACTTTTTTATTTTCATTAGAAATGTCATTATACTAACCTGAAACCTCTGAAGTGTTTAGATGTTGGTCATTTGTTACCTCTGCATTACTTGCAGTAATATGGGTCTGTAGTCCTTCCTTTGAGGTGCTTGGAATGTTAGAGTCCCGACCTTTCCCATCAGGTGTGTGGATAAAACTAGCATTCTTTAAATCTTAGGCAACCCAATCAGGAGTATCAGGAAACTCCACTTTTGAAGATTCACTTGGTTTCCTTTCAAGGTTGTCAGAGCTGGGTTCTATCAATTCTGATTTGTCCTGGGGGCCCGCTTATTTTAGAGATGTATTTGTACTCCCACTGGTCCCCTTTTGAGAATCTTCCTTGTCAGACAAACTTTCATTTAGGTGGTGAGAGCTTTCTTTTTGTTCTGATTGCAAAGTCTGTCTTAGGCCAAGCCTTTTTCAGCTCATTTGTGCCATTCCCTTCAGGGCAATGCTTTCTTTTCACTCACACCGTCTTTCTTTTTTGGATCCTTTTTTTTAACTTTAATTTTTGTTTCACTTTCATTCTCCACATTGGGAGTGGCGGCTCCCTTTGATGAAGTCATGTCATCTTGAGTCAGCTGAAATTTACTGTCAGATGCCATTTGATCAGGCCCTGACATTTGGCAGCGGCCCAGCTCCTGTAATGCAGACTATATCTTTTTTCTGTTTTCCTCATGCAGCGAAACTTCCTCTTTCAGTCTCTCCAGCAAAGCTTCAGCATTATCATTCTCAGGAGTTTCAAACATTTGTATACTGACAGAATCCTGTACCTTTTCTGTTGCTGTCCTCACCGTGTCCTTAATATCAGCATCTGTACTTTCAATATTGTCTTATAGCTCCACAGTTTTGCAGTTCTCTAGTTTGTCTGAGGCTGGGGAGGAGACCTTCTCCTCAGCCTCTTGCTCATCCACTCCCTTGACTTACCTACTGACTTCTGGCATCTCGGTAGCACTCTGGCATGGATCCCCTACTGGCAGAGTAAGGGAATTTTGTTTTATTAGATATTCAAATCATGACACCAAAAACAATCACATAATACAACTCAAAGCATTTATTTATTTATTAGCTTTTGGTAACCGGGTAAGTGCGCTAGGCAACAGACCTGCCTATTTTCAGGCATGACCCGGGAGAGCACAGGACATTGGTTACAATATGCAGAAATGCATAGACATAATATAGGTGTACAGGAGCAAAACAAGATATACATTGGGTAGCACAGTAATAGTTACATAAGGGTACATTTTAGGCATATATCATAATAAGGATGTAAAATAAAGCAATTAGGGTAACCATAAGACAGCTGAGGACAGTAAAGACATCAAGGTTCATAGCCACCTAGATAAGCATATTGCATGGGAGAACATTAGTGTAGTACTCAGGGTCAGACCCGACAACCTGCAGTGGGACAAAGCAAATTAAGAGCATTTGCACTGGCCAGAGGCTAGAAGGTGGGTGAACAGCGAGTTTTTGAATTCTCGATGGGAGGCTGAAGTTTTCACCATAAGGGGGAGTGAGTTCCAGAATTTGGGAGCAAAATGGGCAAATGCCTGTTCACCCATTTTGTCATGCAAGGTCTAGTGGAGAGCATGGGGACAGAGGAAGACCTGAGGGTGCAGGTGTGTGAGGCAGGAGTCAGGAGGTTGGCAAGATAGACAGGGCAGAGAGGTCTAGACAGGAGTCGATAAAGCAGCCAGGGAGTAGGCTTTCGAATATCCTTAGGTGACAGCCAATTTAAGCCAGCATAAAGGAGACAATGATGGGTAAGACGTGGGGCAGTTAAGGCGAATCTACAGATGTTGTTGTAGACAGTGTCCCATTTGTGGAGTGTAGCAGAGTTTGCTGCAAAGATGAGAGGCAGAGCATATTGGAGCTGGGGTAAGAGAATACCTCTCGCAACAGAAAGTCTAGCGGAAGGAGTGAGGAAGTGGCGCTTGCGATAAGCTCGCCAATTTTAGCATTAATGACACGGCACAGCATATTGACATGTTGAGACAGGTCAAGTGTGGGATCCAAAGTGACCCCAATGTACTTGAAGGACTCAGTGTTTAAGATGAGGGAGCCATCAAGGCATTGAACCCGGAGCCTGTTCGCAGGGGCAGACAGTTTCTTAGAGGATCCAAATAGCACAGCACAGGTTTTTTCTAGGTTCAGGACTTGGTGGTTGCTAGAGAGCCAGGTCTGCAGGAATTGGAAGTCAGTGAGAGTGGAGTTGATGGCAGCAACCGATTTTGACCCAGAGTAGAGAACAAGGTCATCTGCGTACATAAGTGCAGCTATGCCGGGACATGGTGGGAATATCATTTAGGAAGAGGGAGAAGAGTAGAGATCCAAGAGTGGATCCCTGGGGAACTCCACAGGAGATGTTTAGGGGGGAGGAAAGGGCCTTGTGAAATGCTACTGCCTGAGTCCGATTGTCAAGATAGCTATGGAACCAGGAGAGGGCTTGGTTAGATGCTCCAATGGATTGGAGTTTCTTTAGCATGAGAGGATGGTGTACCATGTCGAAGGCTTTAGACAGGTCAATAAAGACAGCCCCAGTGAGTAGGCCATGGTCCATATTATTTCTGATGTCATTTATAAGTTGTGTAAGTGCAGAGGTGGTACTGTGACCGGGCCGGAAACCATGTTGTCACGGGGTTTGAAGATTAAACATGTCAAGGTGAGCTGCAAGCTGGTGGTGGACTAGTTTTTCAAGCAGCTTACTGAAAATGGGCAGAAGAGATATTGGACGGTAGTTGGACATGAGTTTGACATTGCCCTTTTTGTGTATAGGGATGGTTCTGGCAGTTTTCCAGGTGGATGGGACAGTAGACATACAAATCAAGAGGTTAAAAAGCCAGGTGATAGGTCTGGTCAGCCAAGGTGCATACTGCTTAAGTATGCAGGATGGATGCCCTCAGGCCCTTGACCCCGATGCGGAAGGGAGTTAAGTAGCTGCGAACTTCAAGGTATGTGGTTGGAGCCAGAATGAAAGGGAGGGTGGAGGGGTGAGGAGGAGAAGAGGGACAGTCAGGTTGTGGGCTAGTTAGAGTAGCGACTGGTGGAGAAGAAAAAGGGCATTGAAGGCATTGGCAATGGTGTCATGGTTGGTGCAGTGAACACCTTGAATGTTCATGTCAGCTGGATTCTGTTGCTTGTCATTGCCGAGAATGTCCTTAATTTTGGACCAGTACCTGCGCGGATTTGTAGAGGATGTTATTAGTAGGTTCCTATTGTAGGTGCTTTTGGCAATACCAATTTGTCTTTTGCAGTTATTACGTAATGCACGATAGTCTTCAAAGTCTGCACAGAGGTGGGAGATCTTCCACCTGGACCAAAGTTTGTCCCTAGATTTGAGAAGTTGAAGCAGGGGGCGTGTTAGCCACTTGGTTACTTTCCCTGCCATCCTACGTGTGGTGACTGGGATGTGAAGGTTTTGAAGAGAGAGGAGGACGGAGTTGAAATATTCTGTGGCTATGTTAATGTCCTCTGTTTGGTAGAGAGGTGACCAGTCAACCAGGCTAAGGTCAGTTAAGAAGTCCTCATGACTTAGGCGGGAGAGATTAGGAAAGGTTACAGTTTTAGCAGGGAGGGGAGGAATGACAGTGTTCCAGACACAGTAGATGGTATAGTGGTCACTAATTGTCAGGTAGCACACTGGCTGAGCAACATATTCCGTCCTGTTAGTAATATCCAGTCAAGGAGGGTGGCACAGTTGCCCCCACGTGAGACCCTTGTGGGTTCATGCATGAGCTGGGATAGATTTGCCTTCTAGCTAAGGAGGATAGGTTAGCTGAGTTTTTCTCAGACCAGTCAAGGTTAAAATCACCAAGGCAGATAATGTCATTCTTGCCTGTAACTGTAGGCAGAAACCCTAGGAGTTCAGTGATGCCTTGTGTAGCATTTTGGGGGATATAAGTACAAAAATATGGAGTTTCTTTACACCCCAAGCAGTAGGGAGTGCAGGATTTCTACAGTTTGTTGGAGGGGTCCTGCAGAAGGGTAATGTTTGGGTGAGTTTTGAAGTGAGGCAAGGCCACCTCCTTTTGATGCCAGGGGTGATTCGTCTGACATGCTGTATCCAGGAAAGTGGCACTGAGAGTCAAGCACTGTGGGCTTAAGCCCGGTTTCTGTGATGGCGAAGATGTCAGGGACGTTAGTATAGATCCAAGCCTGGAGGTCAGGGAGGTTGGCCATAAGGCTCCTAGCATTCAGGTGGGCGAAAGTTAGTCCATCGGTTTTAGGGAGAGTGGTGGCCGAGGGGCAAGGTTATGACAGGACGCAGAGATGGACCAGGGTTGATCTCAATGTCACCGGATAGTATAAGAGATAGGGTTAGTAACCATAGCGGGGTGATGAGGTACGCCCTGATAGACATGCAGGGTGGCGGCTTCAGATGAAGGTGAAGGTATCTGACTATTGGGCTAATACGCTTGCTGATGAGAGCAGAGGGGGTTAGAGGTAGTGGAGTGGCAGTAGCAAGCATGTTGGAGTAGTAGAAGTCAAACTGAGTATAAGTATTGGCAGAAGCTGTTGATGTGTTCAAGCAGGAAAGCTCAAAAGAGGATAGGAAAGCAAAGTATTCCCATGAGGACGCTAGGAGGGAGGAGGGACATTTTGACTAGAGAAAGGAGTGAGGTGGAGAGGAAAGAGACAGCAGAGGGCTCCTTTAATAGAAATCACCAAGTGAAAACAGCTACTAGAGAGCAGTAAAATGTGACAAGTGAGGTATTGGGAGCAAATTGCTCGAACTTAATCAGGCTCCCTCTAGTGGAAAAACAATATAAGGAGCTAATGGAGAAGTTGGGTGTTAAAAAAAAAAAAAAAAATCCCCACAGCAGCAAAATATCGCGAGGGCAGAGGCTAAAATAAAAAAATCCCCAGAGAAGCAAAATATCGTGAGGACAGAGGCTATTTAAGTAATACCAGCGAAGGGTGGAGGGATTTCAGATAGAACACAGGTCCTGGGCTTGCAGTGACTCTAAGCTTTTAAATACAGTTACAGGCAAATACAAATAGTTTTAGCTGGTTCGTTTAAAACTTTCAAAATCAGGCACAAAAGTAACAGTTCTGCTCCGTTGAGCCTGGGCAGCAACCGAGTGCTACTCTGGCGAGATTCATGCGCTTGAGCAGGGAGCTTGTGGCCATTTCAGAAAGGCGCCAGATGGCCAGCGGTGGTGGCAGCAGCCTGGATCAGGTAGAATTACCTGGTGTGTCCTCGGGTTGGGGCTTCTATCGGGCAGGAGGGCTTAGGCAGGCCTCGTGACCTCCGGTCTCCTCGGGAGGGGGTGGTCTCTGTGTGTCTCGGGTTCAGGGCTCTGCGGGCAGGAGGGCTTCAGGGCAGGTCCCGTGACCTCCGGTCTCCTTGGGGGAGGGGGTGGTCTCTGGTGTGTCTCAGGTTCGGGGCTTCTGCGGGCAGGGAGGGCTTCAGGGCAGGCCCTCATGAGCTCCAGTCTCCTCGGGGGAGGGGGTGGTCTCTGGTGTGTCTCAGGTTCGGGGCTTCTGCGGGCAGAGAGCACTTCAGGGCAGGCCCTCGTGACCTCCGGTCTCCTTGGGGGAGGGGGTGGTCTCTGGTGAGTCTCGGATTTGGGGCTTCTGAGGGCAGGAAGGGCTTCAGGGCAGGCCCTCGCGACCTCCGGTCTCCTCGGGGGAAGGGGTGGTCTCTGGTGTGTCTCGGGTTCAGGGCTTCTGCAGGCAGGGAGGGCTTCAGGGCAGGCTCTCGTGACCTCTGGTCTCCTCGGGGGGGTGGTCTGTGGTGTGTCTGAGTTAGAGGCTTCTGCAGCGAGGGAGGGCTTCAGGGCAGGCCCTGGACCTCCGGTCTCCTCTGGGAGGGTGTGTCTCTCATGAAAAAGAATTACATCAAGTAACAGGTGCATCTGAATCTGTAACCCAGGGAAGATTTTTCCATACATTTCTGATATACAGTTCAGTTTGAAAAGACTTTTCCTTATAATATATGCAACAAAGTTCTTTAGTGATACAACATCGTAGTTCCTCAAGTAAGCAGTTATTGCTGCAATGTAAATAAACATCTGACATTCCAGACATACCATTTCACCACAGAACAAAATCACATTTAAGGTACTAACATCCCACTTATGCCATTCCCATCCATACACCCCATAAATTAAAATCTCATAAGTAATATGACCAAGTATCAACATGTCCCAACAGTTAGCTAAATAGGTCCAAAATGACTGTATGAAATCACAGAAAAAAAATAAATGGTGCATTGTTTCTAATTGAACCATGCAGTTAGGTCTAACACACATTCTGTACATCAGCACTTAATGTTTTTGATTTGCTTTGACATTCAATTTCTCATGACAACAAAGTCACAAAACATCCCAATACTTAACAGAAATCTTCTCATTGCAAAGCAGCCACATGAGACTTGGAGTCAAATCCTTATGACACTGAGGAAAAGTACATTGTTCTGTAAAATGTATACCCTGCATTTGAACATATAATAGTTTATTAGATTTATGTAAAATATCTCCAGAAGTAATACCCCATTTTTTAAGTCAAACAAATATCTCCCCATAATAGGGTAGGGAAAACTAAACAGATTTAAATATCTTTAATGTACCACATTCCCATCCCCCATACCATGCTGAAAGTTTGTCCCACAGCAAGCCTGTCCACCAAGTATTCACTTGTTGGCAGACTGGTCATAGATTTGCTTATAAAAAATTAATAAAGAAAAACAACAAAGGGTTTACCATAGTTAAAGCACCATCAGGCACCCTAAGATACAAAATGTTCCTTTTCAGGGGATTCAATCTACTCCCCCAAATTGCCTGAAAAAATGAACCACAGAGTGCAGTGTCCCGTTCCTTTGGAGGAGGAAAAACCATACTTAAATATAAAAAAGCGGTAGTAAGTAAGTTTTCACCAAGTATATTCATTTAAACTTCCCCATACTACATTTATTCCAATTATCCACCAGTGCCCTCCCATGCTGAATCTTCTTGTCCCAGTTAAGTAGATCTTGTCTTCCCATGTCAAAAGCAATACCCAAACTCTGAATTGGCCCATCCCCAACTAAAATACCAGCAACACTAGTGGTGGCCATGCCTCCCCCAAGTCGTTTAGTCATGCATTTCTCCCTATTCAAAAAAACCCCAGATGAGGCTCCATAGAAAGTACAAAAGTCTATTGCTCTTCCAATGTCAGTGTCAGTCTTTAATACTAAACAGATATCATCTGCATATGCTTCAGCAGTCCAAGGTAGTCACTGTGTTGAAGCTAACACAGGTGTAAAGAAGCAAACCTCATTCAAAATTCTAATCAATGGATCAATGCTGAAGACAAAGCGCAAAGGACTTAAGGGGTAACCCTGATGCACCACCCTCTGTACTAGTATCATAGGCCCAGAAAGCCATTCACTAACCGATTCACTACAGTTGGTTTATAGATGGCTTTCAACCACCATATAAATTTAGCTGGGAAACCATAAAATTGCAAAGTGAACCATAGAAAATCATGATCAACTGAGTTAAAGGCTTTCTGTTGATCCAGCATTACCACATAACCATTCGTACCTGGAAAGGCCCCTGACTCAAAAACTTCTCTTAACAGCAGTAATTGGCCCATTATCACTTTCCCCAGAACAGCACAAGACTGTGCCCGTGAGATGATATACGACACAATTTTGGACAGCCTACGAGTTAGGATCTTCATTAGAATCTTAAAATCCACATTTAAAAGACAGATGTGCCACCAGTTGTCCAAATTCTCCCTATCACCTTTCTTATAAATAAGTGTCACAATTTCTAGTGTCATTTCCAAAGGGAAATTCCACTCCTCCAGCACATAGGAATAAACTTGAGCTAATTCATGAGAAATAAAAGGGACTATCAGTTTATATATTTCAGGTGGAATACCATCCTGACCTGGTACCTTCCCTTTAGGTAGTGCCAGTACCTCAGTTGGAGAAACAGCCTTGATTAAGGCACTGGCATCAGCCAAAGGAAAGTCAGGTATATTCAGTAAGTGGAAAAAAATGTGAAAAAGCATTCCTGTCAGTATCTTGTTGCTCAAATTGTCTCCTCAAATAGTGTGACACAACCTGTAATATTTCTTGTTGCTGGGTAGCAATCACCAGATTTGAATCCTAAACTGCCATCATATTTTTGTGTTTTATCCTTTCTTTACAACTAATAAACGGGCACATATTGTCTGATTTCCCTAGAGTGCCAAATGCTGCTGCATGGTAAGTGATGTCATTTGCTGCTCATGAAAATCCCTCATCAGACATTGTATAACTCCTAACTGTTCCCCATAATTATGGGGTGTCTTCTGTGCCAAGCTCATTAAATGCTGTAACTGTTTCCTATGTTGCTGATATTTTAACTTCCCTGAATCAACATGTTTACTGACAGCCAACAATTAATCCTTTAAATCCATCTTAAGACCATCCCACCACAATAAGGGGTTATCAAAAATGTCAAAGTTTTCTTCCCACAAACTAAGTACAATATTTGGTGTTTAATGGATTATAACTGGAGTAGTAAGGTATTAAATTTCCAAAGCCCAGGCCCATTAGGGTGTTCAGAGGACCCTATCACAATGGATAGTTTGTTATGATCAATGTATTCGACTGATACAACATCTGCAGCCTGCACGGGAATCCCTTTACTCAAAAAAAAAAGAAGTCAATTCGAGTTGTGTGCACACCTCTTCAAAAGGTAGGTTTAGCCTGCTAGTGAAAAGATTTATAGGCATCAATCAAGTTAGCCATTTGCACAGTAGTAGTCAAAAAAGTCATGTCACTGAAAACGTTTTGTCGTACATGTCCCACTCCCCCTATCCTGACAAGAGAGACTACAATTAAAATCTCCCCCCAGATCACAGTTAGGGCATAAAAGAGAAAAGGACAGATTTGATGAAATGGATCTACCCTATCTGCTTTTGATTGTGGTGCATAAATAATAATTAACCATAAGTAAGTCCCCTGACACTTCACATCTACTAGTAATACCCTTCCAGGAATCAAGTCCAGCAACCTGATAAGCTGAATATCCAGTAAAAATAAGATCCCCAACCCTGTACATGTACCTAAGCCAATAGACCAGTAAGATGGTCCCCTGTATCATTCCTTCTGGACAGTGCATACCTCAGAGGTCATGTGTAACTGTGTATCCTGCAAAAAAATAATATCTGCATTATTAGATAATAAATGGGAAAAAACACCACCCCATTTCAGCTTATTCTTAATACTATTGACATTAATTGTCAATAAGGTCAACTGGCGTTGCAGACACATGTGAAGACTCAGGGAGGTTTATGCACCCATGCTTTCCCTGCACTAGCCACTCTCTTCTTTTTCCCTTTATCAGCTATTTTACGTTACTGGGGACCAGCAGACTTGGGATTGACATCCCCCATCTCACTAGACTCAGAATACGAAAAGGTTTCAATACAGTGTGAGTCCTCAGAGGAATTCTCAGACTCATTCCCCACCGTACTTGTCTCCTGAAAAAGTGGCTGAAGCCTAGTAGAGGTTTTTGTTTCCAAAATTTTATGTACTTTGGAAGCAGGTTGCCCCCAACTCCTGTGTCTGGTCACTCGTTGTTCAGTTTCCAAAATGGGGACCGACGGCCGAGGAGGGAGGGGGAGCATCTCTTCATGAGAAGCTTTTTGCTGCACAGCTTGGTCCACCTCACTGATAGGTAGCACAGACACCCCACCAGGCTGCCCAGCATCCTCCACCCCCCCACCTCGAACCCCACCATGGGAAGATCCGAACACAACTCGGGGTGCATGGTGGTTAGATCAGATTGAGGGCCTAACTGGGATTCCTGAGGCTCATGCATCATTGGTCTATCCTGACAAATTTCACATTGGGCCACCACTAGCAGTAACCTCTGTTCCTCAATGTCCCCTGTCCCAGACTTAGCATACGCATCCTGTGCACAAGTTGTATAGGCATGTCCAGATATCCTACACAAGTTGCAACACGGTTCATCAGAGCACAGGATATTCATGTGTCCCAATTTACCACAAAGTGAATAGCAAACCTTATCACAGGCATTACTAATATGCCCTGGGGCACCACATTTGTAGCAGATTTTGGGTTGCCCAGGAAAAAATAGGACCCCTCGATCCCTATCCAAAAAAAAGGAGTTGGGCAGATGCTGCAGGTAACCATCAATGTCCTTCAAAATTACTCAGACCTTCCAACCCCCCATTCAAATGTTTTCTGTATCAAAAATGGCTTTGGGGTGACCCAGCACCATGTAATGCTGTTTGACCCAAAAGACCAAATCAGTCACACTCACCCCTTCATTCTGAAACAATATCATAACATTTTTCTGGGCAGGTCGAGTCAGAGGAATGGTTTCAAAAGGGAACCATAAAGGTGTGCTTTTCACTTTGTTATACCTGGCCCAAAAATTCTCCAAATCACTCTGCCTTTTAATGCTCACATCAAATGAGCTTTCCCAAGACACATGGATAAGTGCATATAACTCTGCAGCATTAAAATTCAAACTGTCTTTAAGCAGCACTTTATCAACATACACCCTATCTGGAAAGATGTCCAATCCCCCTTATATACAATCTGGACAGCATTTTGGTGTTTGGCTGGCCACTGTCCCCCACCCTCAAGATTGACCAATTTCTACAGCATTCCCCGTAAAGGCACACCAGCATCACTCCTGATGAGCTCAAGTCTATGCCCAAGTCGTCACTTCTCAAAACCTGTTGTACTCAAAACTGCCACATGTTCAAAATTCAATTTGGTGCTTGGGGTCAACTCCAAGTCCATCCCAAGAACAAAGTCTGAATCAGTACCTGTAGCTGATTAACAGTTCCAAGAACCTGCTGGTCCAGGTTTAGGCAGATCCAATGCAAGGCAGACACCCAGTATCTGAATAGGAGCAAACTCAGATTTCCATTGTTGGGAAGCAGGTGACTGCACCCCAACCTGCAGCTATTAGAGACTTCTCCACAGACCATGGCTCAGTCACATCCATATCCAAATCCACCCAAACAGTCCACAAGGCAGGAGGGTTTGCAATCGGTTTCCCCTGACCTTGAGCCGAAAAAGAGAAAACCGTAACACCCTCCTGGCAAAGATTCTCCATTTGGTAAATAACAGACTCCTGCTGGGTTGATACACCAAGCAGATTGCTATGATCACCCATGGGTTGAATATTTTGGGCTGGTGCTTGACAACTCCTGCCAGTCGCCAGAGAGTCACCCAGACTACTAGATTCCATAATCACATTTTGTCCCAGGTCATTTGCAGTATCCACACTTGTAGCCTGTTTCAAGTTAAGTTTTTTCAGCCTCAAGTAATGGGTCCAATAATACCTTTGCAGTCTGGTGCTGTGTAGTGTTTCCTGAGTTGAAAGCAAGTTCTAACATGATAGATACTGGATCAATAGTTCCTGCAGTGTTCATGAGAACTTCATCCAAATGCACCTCTGCATTATAAAAGGTATTGGCATCTCTATGTTCCACTTGTAGTGGTGCAGCCTGCACACCCGGCTCCTCCATGTCCTTCTCCATCAAGACTCAGATGAAGACTGACACAAAGTTGAACAGCATGTCCCACTACTGTCAGAGTAGGGAAATGTTTTATTCAAAAACATGAAACAAAATACACAAAATCATAGTGCATCATACAAATCATGATGTAAGAAAGAATGCAAAAATACAGAAACATGCATTGGAGCAGACATGAACTGCAAACATATTACATCCACATATGTACATAACCCTCGTTCCATCCTCCCTAAAAGAGTAGGGGCATCGATTTGCCCAAAAAATTAAAACACACAAGTTCATATTGAATCATACAAATCCAGAAAGAAAGAAAAGGCAAAAAAAAAAAAAAAAAAAAACAGAAATAAATATTACAGCATACAGGAACTGCAGACATAAACATCCCATTTATGTACATAACCACCATCCCATCCCCAGTAAAAGAGTAGGGGAAATCCATAATGCAAAACATGAAACAAAAATATACTTATTCAGATTGTGTCATGTAAAATCATAATGAAAAAAATGAAACCAAAAATCATAAATAAGCATAACAGAAAACATGAAACTACACACATAAAACAAATCCGACCATACAAAAATCTCACAAACCTGAGGAGTGACAAACAAAAAAAAAATAAAACATTGAACAGAGAAAATCAAAAGACATCACAGTCAGGGAGATCTAAACAGACAAGAGCAATAAACCCAGACCTAAAGTTAGTCAAGGACCCAGGAACAAGACTGCCAGTATCTTTTAATTATCCCAGGTGATAAATAGCCTTCCTCTGAGTGATAAGCAGCCTGTAAGCCCTGTAAGATCTATGAAACAATCTGGGTAGGACTACTAGATTTTTGCTGCAGCAAAAATGCACATCTATCCTGCTACAGATAAAAATGACAAAAAGCAAATATCAAACGAAGAGTGCTGGGATGATAACAATGTAAAGCAGGGGGCAGAAACCAAAAATTTAAATATCATAAGTAAGGGTCAGGATGGCCTTCTCTTTCCATTATTGGAGAAGAGTCCACATAGGTTGAGTATAGGGGCAATCAATAAAAAAAATACAACATAGTTTCGGGAATAGAAAGACACGTGTCATGAGCACAAGTCCTCTCTTCCTGAGCCTTATGCTTCAGGTTGTTCCTGACTGCAAGAAGTCCATGACAGAACAACCAGGTAACATCTCAAACTCACTTAAGAATGCGAAGATCAGTCAATTGAAGGAAAACACTGGAGGAATCAACAATATTCCCAAAAGAATCAAGTCAGAAAAATTTGACCCTTGGATGAACTGATACAAACACTTCCTGGGAGAGGAAAGAATCATGGTGGGGTTCAAATCCCACTGACGAATCTTCAGGAAAATGGGAATTAAATAATGGGGGAGGTCATACTTCCTAAAATTCCGAGGAATTTCCTTAGGAGGATGTTGCCATACTTGACATAACGAAGCAGCACTATTATCAATAAGAGAAAACCAAAATGTTGACTGAGACTGTAAAAGATGGGGAATAGCAAATTTCATGAATACACAATGAAAAAACACCAAGAGGTTCAACATCCGAACTTCACCATGGCAATACTCAAGATATGTGTATGATAGCTTTACCAGATTTAGGCGGTTGCCCCAGAACCCCTGAAAGAAAACATTATACAATTTTGCTTCCGGGGAAAAAGGAACAGAGTAAACAGCAGCCAAATGAAGAAACAAAGGAAGAATAAATGTTTTCACCAACAAAACCTGCTTTTGTTTTGTGATACTGTGTCCTTTCCAGGAGGCAACTATTAGGGAAGCTTTATCTAAGATGATAGTCCAATTTGAAAAGGCATCATCAGTGCTACCAAAAGTTAAACCCAGAATTATGAGAGGGATGGACTGCACAGGGATTCCAGCTATATAGGACTGTTGAATTGGGACGGGTGGTATTGGGAAAAGTAAGGCTGAGCTTTTCCCATAATTCAGTTAGGAGCCTGACACTCCTTCAAAGTCCATAAGAAGGAGTTTTAAATCATCTTCATTAAGTTGAGAAGTGGTAAGAAGACAAAGATCATCTGCGTAAGCAGACACTGGTGGGACAATATGCCCAGAAGAAAAGACCAGATGTGGAATAGATGGATGGTACTAAATATTCCATAGGAAAGGATCACTCTGAAAGATGTAGAGTAGGGGACTCAATGGGCAGCATTGCAGCACCCCGTCCAGTTCCAAAAGGAGGGATGGGGGAATCATTCACATATGGTTGAATCCATGCAGTAGAATATAGCAATTTAATCCAATTTATAAACCATGGTGGAATACCATAGTGGGACAGAACCAAAAAGAGATAATCATGATTCACCCTGTTGAACAACTTCTCCTGAGCTAGTGAAAGAAGAAGAGAAGGAGAAGAGGAAGTGCTAAAAGCAGAGACATCCTGCAGGAGTGAAAGATTGGAAGCTATTGAACCATGAGGGATTGCACAAGTATGAACATCTGAAATAACCTGGGACGCAATGGAAAGAAACTGGTGGAGTAAAATGGACATAGAAATCTTATAGTCCATGTTTAAGAGACTCAGTGGCCTCCAATTCTGAATGTCCGATCTATTCCCTTTTTTAAATAAAAGGAACATAATAGCACCTGAGAAGTGTCGAGGAACAGAATGCATTTCAGTGACAGTATTAAAGATCAAAGTAAGAATCGGAGAAAATAATTCCGAAAAATGGTGCTAGAGCTCTGCCATAAGGCCATCCTGTCCCAGAGAAGTGCTTCTCTTTTGTTTCTTGATGTCAACCTGTACTTTAAGTAGGGAAATTTGGGAAATCAACTGGGTACAGAGGTCCCATGGGGGAGATGGAACTGGGATGTACAAAAAGGAAATGTCAGAATGAAAAGCTAAAGGAGGGGTCCCAAAAACTCTTTCCAAGTGGGAATAAACCTTCTGTCATAGGGATACCATAGTATTATAAACTATAGAGAAGTCAGGTTCAGTAAGACTATCTATATGCGTGGCCACCACCCTGCACAAACAGCATTTAAAGACATCAAAAGAGGCCTTAGAAGACTGTGCCACAAGTTGTCTCATGCCATAAAGAGAGTGATCTGTCATATTGATGTGCTTCCATCCTGGATTTCAATGATGCAATAAGAGGGGAAAAATCTTGTCCAGTGTCGCAAGCCCTAGATATGGTTTCCATCAGATGTCATCTCAAGGATAAATACTGTCAATAAGAGGTTATAGATTTTCATTTAGCATTCCGAATAAAGAAACATTTTAAATCAAATTTGGTGTCATCCCACCAGTGTAAAGGGGGAGGTATAGGCATCCAGCATGGAAATATGGGCATGCAAAAGAACCAGACAGTCTTCAGAAATGTTCCTGTCAGACAACAAGGAACCATTCAATTTCCAGTGAGAGGAAATAGTGACGGGATGGGAAGCAGTAGACGGAAAACAGAGCAGAGAAATGGCCATATGATCCGAGGTTTTGCAAGGAACAACTGCCACCATCTGGACCAGGACATTCCGTGAGACAAATATAAAATCAATATCAGTGACCAGAGGGCCTCTATGATAGGTCTTTGCACCCACGGGATGCACCTTACAGTAGCCGTCCTTAAGCAAAGCAGTCTTAAGTATTGCCCGCAATGCGGACAAGTCCCCAAAAACTTTCTGAGTCATACCTCCCTTATCCGCCATGGTAAGACCGCAGTTGAAATCCCCACCCATGTAAAGATGTCTCAAAGTGTGTAAATATGATTGCAACCACTTAAACAAATCAGACCTGGTTGCGTTACTTTGGGGAGCATAGACATTAAGAAGTCTAAGTTTCAGACCACGATAGGTACAATCAAGCAACAAGGCTCACCCTAGGATGATATCAACTAACCTAGTAACAGTACAGTCAAATCCAGAAAACAATATCCCTAACCCATCATAACTTATACTCCCCAGAGGACCAATGGGATGGGCCATTGGCCCATCCTTTAGTGGCCGAGGTCAGCTCATAATGAGTTTTCAGTCTAGTATCCTGGAGCATGTAGATATCATGTGGGAGGTCCTTAAGATACCGTAAAGTGTTGAGGAGTTTCCTATGAGATTTCATGCTGCACATGTTAAGTGTGAGGCACCAAAGACTCAAACCCACGGGCATGAGAACAACAGGCTGCAGGGAGAAGAAAAGGGATAAACCAGGGGAATACTAAGATAAGGTGCCTCAGGCAACAGCAGACTGCTGCCTGGTATATGCTCTGGAAGAAGAGGTATCTTGCTGGGAGTCAGAGAAGTAGTCCATATGGAGAGAAGATTCCTGAGAGGAATCAGAATTGGTCTCCTCATCCACTATGTCACTCCACTGCTCCTGTTTAGTCAAGGCCTTGTATCGATTTCTAGTAAGAATAGACTGCCGGGGGGGAGTAGGCCAGGAGCCTTCTGCTTGTCCTTCACTTTTCCTTTCCTTCCCTTCCCTGAGTAACCTCCGTGAAAGGATCCAGGTCCAGAGGGGGAAGGGGGCATGGGGTCAGGGAGGTCAGTACATGCTGAAACAGGGTCCTCATTGGAAGGAGCAGGTGGCTGTATGACAGTGATGTCATCTACTCCAGCAGTGGGGAAAGCACAGGGACAACAGCCACCGAAAGAGAGGGAGCAATATCTGGGGGCTCCTCATCTCAATGGCAGAGAACCTGAGATTGAGACTCAGATATGAGAGCCACTTGATCCTGGGGAGGGCGATCCAATGTATTAAGATCAGTCCAGGGACACTAGTGTTAGGTATGTCCATTTCCATCACAAAGGTGACATTTCTGAGGGTTAGGACATCCCAAACTAACATGCCTGTAGGCTAAACAAAGACTACATCAAGGCTTGTCACAGGTACTGTATGACTGAGATGCGTCCGATCACCACACTTATGGCAAGTGCGGGGCTGACCTGGATAAAAACATAAATCCCTGTCCCTACCTATATAAAAGCTACCAGGCAAGTGCAGAATACCTTGGTCAGATTGCTTCAATTGAATTTTTAACCTTCCAACCCCCTGTCCAAACAAGGTCCTTGTCCAAAATAGGACGAGGAGCCTTGAAAATGTTGCAGCGTTGCTTCAGCCAGTATTGGACATCTGCTATGCCCACCCCCTTCATTTTGAAAAAGTAAAGTAATGATGTTAATAGTAGGTTTGGTAAGGGGAGTGAGCATAAAGGGGGTCCATAAAGGCTGTGATTTCACCAATTCATATTTGGTCCAAAGCCTTTCCAAGGTGTAAACATTTTTAAAACTAAGGTCATAAATAGATTCACCTTTAACATGAAAAAAGGCAAACAGTTCACTAGCAGAAATTCCCAAAGAGACCCAGAATATAGAATGCAACACAGTTTTCCTACCAGGAGCTGTAGCAAGATTACCAAAATATTTTAGATGTACTACTTTCCTGCACTGAGCAGGCTCACCCAAGTTCTGGAAAAGGTCACTGCTGTGAAAGAAATGGGCAGCCAAATTCTCACCTGTAGGCAAAGAAGGAATGCGAGGAGTCCTCATCCAAAGTGGAGTGCGCTGGAAGTGAAAGCTGTGGTACCGAGGTAGAATCCTGGGCATGTGCAGGGGCCGTAGTGTTCACTGTTGGCTGGCCAGCAACAGGGTCCTGGATTGGAGTCCTAGGGAGTGGGATTAACGGAGCATTCGTGACAAGGAGAGGCGAGGGAGTGTTCTCGACAGGCAGATCCAATGTGGAGTTACCCAGAATGATTTCTCATGAACTCATGGCTCTAGGAGAAGTCCAGGTAGCACCAGAAACTGGCCAAGTCCAACCCACAGCACAGAGGGCGGTATCTGGAGACCAGACCAGATCAGGAAGTAAATCATCTTCACAGTTGTCCCGAGGAGATAGCGAAGTAGGTGCTGCAGAAACAGTGCAGGTAGGAGCAGAGGCAGAAACCAATAATGGTGTGTGTTGTTCCGCTGTTTGTAACTGAGCCTGTGTAACACCAGTTGGCAAAGCAGAGTGCGAGGTACCGTCCTCCCGCATGATTTGCTGTAAGAGGGTGCTGTGTTGAAATTTGCACAACCAAATGTGAGTCCAACTGAAGTACATCGTCTGATAGACCAATGCTGCAGACACTAGGGGAAACATTAGACATTGTAGGCAGAGAAACAGGATTTGAAGCCATAGAGCACAGGTCTTCTTCACCACCACCTCCTCCAGCCTCCGGGATGGTGGCCATCTTGGCAAACAGCCAAATGGCCAAGGGGTTCCTCTGCTGCAAGAGTAGGGGTGTTTTTATTGAAAAGTCAAAAACTTAAACTGAATGGTTCAAAACAATTTACAGGAGTACAATAGAAATAAAGTAACTACCAAAAAGGAAAATAAACCAAGAAAATAAATGGAAAAAGAAACAGACAGAAGCAAGTAAATGCAGAAAAAGAAAATCAAGGTGAGTGGAACCACCAATTTTCACAATTGTCTTGTAAATGAACATTTTGTGCCCTGGAAATGTGTAAAAACTCTTGGCCATGTAAAGCATGCACATTTCTTTGAACAAAATGGAGATCCTCCAACTTCAAAACAGTTCAGCAAAGATCCTGGACAGTAAGGGCCGAAATGATTTATAAAATTCAGAACTGAGTCCATCAGGACCAGGAACTTTATTCAGCAGAAGGGCTTGAATGGCAGAGTCAACCTCGGGTATCGAAATAGGTTTAGTTAATAAAACCACATCTTCATCAGATAAAACTTTAGGAAGTAAATCAGAAAAAAAACCTTCAAAGGAAGCATGGGGGAGGGCAGCTGTAAAAAAGGATTCAAAACGAGATTCAACAAATCTTATAATATGTTGACTTTGATCCAACAAGACCCCATCATTGCATAAACTGTCAATTATTTTAGTATTAGTAAACTCCTGATTATATTTAAAAACATCCACAGAACCTTTCTGTAATCGTATCCCAAAACGTTGTTCAGTGATCAAAGACTTAGCCATGTCATACAAAAATGCTTTCAACCATGATATCTAAAAAGAGCGCAAGTCCAGTTTGTTGGCGGACCACCAATCCAAAATAGTATCATAAAAAACAGCTATAGAGAGCCTAGCATACAGAAGAGTGGAGCAATCTGGGGAAATTCTGGAATCAGTAAGGAGAGAAGTGTTCAACTTCCCGTACCCCCTGCCAAGATTAAAAATTATGTGCAATTCAGTATGATCAGACAAGGCATTAACCTGCATCCAGGCATCCTGAATCCACCCTCTACTAGAGGAAAAAATATAGCCAATACAAGTTGAAAGTGTACTTCTAAAATAGGTGTGTCCACCAGAAGAATGGACCTGTTGATAGGAATCCTGTAAATTAGCCATCTGAAGAATAAGGTGAAGAGCAGTGTTATCACAACATAATTTGTGCATGGCCCCAGTTTTATCCTGTAAATCAACTGGACAATTAAAATCTCCACCCAAGAGTGCAAACCTCCCTGTGTGTAAATAAGGTTGCAACAGTTTAAAAAAAGAGACCCTATCACTTTTATTCTGAGGTGCATACAAAGAACCTAGTCTCATAGCAATATTATCATATAAAACATCTAACAAAAGCAGTCTACCAGGAACAACATCCATAATTCTAGTGACAGTAATAGCTGAGGTCTTAAATAAAAAGCCCACACCAGAACAAAGTCTCTTCCCCCAGGGACCAAAAAGAGGCCCCCCAAGGCCAAGACTTTTTTGTATAAAAGATATCCTGGAAAGATCTGAGTCTGGTATCCTGTAAAAAATGAAAATGAGTAGTAAGTAGTGTAGCTGGAGAGAAGAAAAAAGAGTATATCGTCTCTGGAGATTCCTAAGACTGTTAACATTTAAAGATGCAACATGAAGCTGGAAAGAAGACAGGACAAAAGGTTAAATCAGGAACATTTCCTTCTAGTCCTTTTGTAAGTCTTATAAGGTTCTGTCTGGTCAGGCGTACCTTCACCCTTTGAATTATCCTTCGCTGAAGATGCTCTAGAGGATAAATCTGATTCATCCCCATTATTCTCAATACTAGTTTACAAGGCAGCATAACTATTTCTAGTCATGATAGAGTCACGGCGAGAAATCTTAGATTTAGGCTGGTGCTTTTCCTGTTTCCTCTTCCCACCCACCAGGACAAAGTCATCCTGTGGGAGAGGTGGAGGAGGCATTTCAGGTGGAGGGATAGATGAAGAGTGTCTGTCAGAAGGCATGGTGGAAAGAGCAACAGGAGAAGTAGGCATCTGAGCTGGAGGGTGGGCCTGAGCAGGGGCGGCTAGTTCATCAGTGATTGCAGAGGTGTGCGGTGTAGTAAAAAGCAAGGACTGAACCTTTTCCTTCTGTTTTTGAGCCTCCAGGATCACATCGTCCTGATCATAGAAGGACCCTTTAGTATGAGCAGCCCAGGGGCACATCCTGTAAGAGTGTCCTTGCTCTTCACATAAGTTACAGCGAACCGGGTTTGGACAAAAATTATGAGAATGGCTCACTTCCAGACAAAAATTACAAACTTGAACGTCACAGGCATTACTCAAATGAGAAAGTAAACCACACCTGTGACAGGTTTTAGGCTGTCTGGGGTAAAAACAAAATCCCCTGTCCCTACCAATATAGAAGCTACTAGGAAGGTGTTGAACACCAGCATCAGAAGTTTTTAATTTTGCTTTGATGTGCCAACCACCAGTCCAAATGTTCTCCGAATCCATGATGGGCTGAGGATGATCAGTAGCCTCCACAAGGCATTTAATCCAATGCAAACTATCTGAAATATTAACCCCTTCATTCTTAAATAAGATGTTAATGGTTTTCCACATAGGCTTAGTTAAAGGGATAACAATGAATGGGGTCCAGACAGTGGAATGTTTCACTTTGTGATACTTCAGCCAAAATCTGTTCAACAAGAAAGGAGAATGAAAACTGACATCAAATTGGGTATCTTCTGAGGTATGGATCAGAGCAACAACCTTGGTGGCAGTAAACTGCATAGTTTCCTTCAGCAAATGCTGAACCACATAAGCCCTATAAGAGGGCCCTCCAAGCCCCCCATGATATTTTAAATGGACTGCGTTCTTTCATTTGTCAGGTTCCCCCAAATTATTAAAGAGATCTGACAATTTAAAGGTAGTAGGCTTGGACTTTGGGGCAATTGGATCCACAGCCCACTGTTGCGGGGGATCGAGACACACATGTGAATCTATAATATCACCCCAGTAGGCAGAGGAAGTATCATGTAGAGGTGGCAATTCAATAGAAGGACCAGGTAAAACTGAAGAAACTTCTGGCCCAGAATGTACAGCAACAGAACCAGAATGAATACAAGGAGCAGAGGTACTTACAGGGACGCTGTGTTCAGTCTGGCAGGAAATGGTAGAAGCAACTGGAGGTATAGGGTGCTGCTCAGCAGTGCAAGGAAGGTCTGTAGCGTTAGGCGTGGTTGCTGTCTGACAGTTGGAACGTGGAACCGTGGCAACTGGGTATTCAGACTGGCGAGAAGAACAGGCAGCAGAACAAACCAGATGAGCCAAAGGTAATGGAGCAGTGGCCAAGTTCCTGAAATATGGATGTTTTGAGCAGTCGGGACAGCAGGAGAAATCCAGGCAGTATCGTCAGTATTGCAGATCCAGCCAGCGTGTTGCAAGGCAGCCGCAGGAGACCAGGGCTGAGCTGTAAGTGGGGAAACTCTCGGAGGTCCTGGAGATGAGCACTGCTGTGAATGCTGTGGAAAGGCCTCCGAAGAAACTGAAGGAACATCGCCCATGGTGCTTTTCAGGTAAGAGAGAGCTTTTTCCTCAATGTGCAAAAGATGTAAAAGCTTGTCCCTGTGAAGTTTAACTTTCAAAATTTGCTCTGCTGAATCTTGGGCTGCACAAGTAGAAGTAGATCGTAAAGAGTCAAGCACAACATTACGTGGAACCAAAGGCACAACTTCAGGGTCAGGTAAAGGCAGGTTCTCCAGCTTAATAGAAGCAGGAGGTTCAAGAAAGGATTGGGAAACCTCCAAGTCCATATTTTCTTGCAGAACATCTTGAAACAACTGATTCCCCAGAAGGAGTGAAGGAGTAGATTCCAAAGAAGTAAGTCCAAGGTTGGAAACATCCAAAACTGCAGCTACACCATCTGTGCACCCTGCTCCCTGGTCAGCCATCTTGGCAACCAATAGTCGGACAAAGCTCCCCCTACTGCAAGAGTAGGGGAATTGTTTATTTACAGAAAACCAAAAACATCCATACAAAGTCTCAAAGAAAATTAAGATAGCACATTATACACACACAAAAAACAACTAAACAATCTGTACAATCATGGAAAGGAAAGGGGACTAACCCCATCAAATCCAATAAACATGCTTCCAATATTCATGAAACAAATGAATCATTAAATGTCGTACTTCAAAATCCCTCTGAGCTCTCAATGCTGATTCAATATGATGTAAAAGAACTGCAGGTAAAGTACCAGTATGTTGTAAAGAAAATAAACACCGTTCCTGCCACATATAAAATTTAACACAGGTAAAAATCACAGAGAGAGCGCTAGGATGATATCTGGAAAAAAACCCGGAATAATCCATCAGGACCAAACATTCATATGAAACATGACAAGAGGAGCCCCACCCCCACTTGGTAAGCAAAACAGACCAAAATTGCGGGGCATAATGGCATGATAGATAGAAATGAGAAAGTTTCTTCAAAACCAGCATATTCTACACGAATATAATGTCTTTCAGAAGCAGCCTTATGATTGAGGTTACCCCTAACCCCTAGTCTACCATGGCAACTGAGCCATGTCACATCCCACATATGATCAGGTATCCTTCTATCTGTAAGCACTTTTAATGCCAAAGGTACCTTAGTAGGAAAACACCTAGGAAAATCCACCTGGACCAAGAAATTAGAGGACATGATCTTTATACAGTATATAAACCCTTTCGGGAGAGCCGATGAACCTTGTTCTGAGCATGGTGCCCCAGATGTAACTTAATGACTACTGAATATAGAAATGAGAGTGCACCATAATTTGACTTAACAATGGGTACTTCACTCAACCACCGTGGCAGAAAGTCTTTGAGTAAAAGAATGTCCAAAAGTCCCAAGGATGGGACTGATACTGTGCAAATTCTTTAAACATAGCCTTAATAAAAAAGGAAGAGTAAAAAACCAGTGGATTTATCATTCCAAGTCCACCCGCTTAACCGGTAAATACGTAAAATCACGCTTTACCAGATTCAGTTGTCTCTCCCATAACATTTGAAAAAATACACTATACAAATGGGTTTCATAAGCCCTGGGCAAAGGAAACACTGAACTTAAATATAAAAAGACAGGTAATAAAAAATTTTTAACAATCAAAATACACTTCTTTTTAGAAAATGTCCAAGACTTCCATAGCTGGACCTTTCCCTCACCTAATTCAATACTTGGTTTCCAATTAAGGTCAGCTAGATCACCTGACCCAAATAAACAACCCAATATTTTAATCGGCCCCAAAGAGATAGCAATTTGTCCAATGTAAGGGTCAAAGGAGCCATCCCCCAAAAAACTCCTGCGTTCTTATCATAATTTATGGAAGTCCCTGAAATAGAACCAAATTGTGCTAATATGGACAAAGCAAAGCTACCTGAAACTGAATCTCATAACATAAGGCACATGCCATCAGCATAAACAGCCAAAATCTGGTGAGGAACATCTAAAGCAGGTGACAAACCAAGAATACGTGGATGATGAAGGAGCTCCCGTATTAAAGGGTCTAGTACAAAAGTATACAGTAGCTGGCTAAGCAGACAACCCTGGTGAACCCCTCTAAAAAAATCAACCCCCTCCCCCAAGATACCATTAACCAGGGGAAAGTCATGAACATTTTTATAGAAAAGCCCCACCCAAGTTCTAAGCTTATTTGAAAATCCATATTTTTTTAGGACTTGAAATAAAAATCCATGGGACACCTTATTAAACACCTTTGCCCGATCCAGAGAGAGTAAATATCCCGATAACTTCCTCAGCTGACTACACTCACAAATATTATGCAGTAAAATCAAATTCTGATGAATATACCTTCCAGGGATAGAACAGGTTTGGACAGGATGTATCAGGGAGGGAGCTACACATTGAAGCCGATGGCACAAAATAGCAGAAAAAATCTTGTAGTCCATATTTAACAGACAAATCGGTTGCCAATTTCCAATAATATGTTTGTTGCCTTTTTTGAACAAAAAAATCATAAAAGCATCTGCAAAACCCACGGGTAAGGTACTAAGAATGAGTATTTCATTAAACACCTGCGTTAAAATACTGCTCATATCATCCAAGAAAAATTTATATAATTCATTAACAAAGCCATCAGGACCAGGAGAAATTCCAGTTTTTAAACGGTTAATTTCTAGCCAGACTTCATCTTGGGTTATAGGCAGATCTATCATTTGGGAATCATAAGGTAATACTGTAGGCAGCTGAAAGGAAAACAACTCATCCCAAGTACCTGTGGGTTGAAAGGCCTGACCATGTTGGGCCTTCAAAAAAGACTGAATAATATGCAATATTTCCATATCAGTAGATTTTAAAACCCCCACAGAATCATAAATGCCAGTCATGAGTTTTTTTAATAAAGCTTGTTTACAAGCCAAGAAAGGATCCGAAACAGGGGATGACTTCAACCCATAAGACAATTCATCATGTATACTGCAAGCCTTTCCATAATAAAATTGTCTCATTTTAATTTTAAGTACAGCTATTTGTTCTTGGATCCGAACATCTGATGAATTGGGGAGGGAAAGTAATTTATAAAATTGGGATCGGTGGCCTAAATATGAAATATAATCCTCTGTTTGACTGGTGTGATGAAAGAGGGTACTAGTATGTTGAAACTCAAGCTTGGTGGCCATCCACCACTCTCCCCATGAATCATACAACCCGGCAACTGATTTACGCCGGTCCAATGCTTGAGATAAAGTTAACTGAAACTGTTCCTGAGTCAGTAATATGGGGTTTAGCTTCTATCTTACAGGAATAGCATGGAAATGGGGTGGAATATCGGAGAGCGAAAAACATACTAGCAATAACATGTGATCTGAAAATTCACAAGGATGCAAATGAAATGAAAATGGTAGCAAATAACGGGAAGCAAAAATGAAATCAATCCTGGTAGAAAAACTGCTATGTCTTTAAGTAGGCCCAGGATCCGAATAAAGTGCTCTGTAAACATCAGTTAAAGAGGCTTTCGAAATTATGGTCTGTATAACATGGGAATCACAATAAACCTTCTGTTGTATCTGATTTTTAAATTTCAAGTCTAAACTGCAATTAAAATCCCCCCCCCATATGATGTGTCTAACGGAAAAGAGGTAATGCTCGATATCCCGGAAAAGATCCATCCTGGCTGATTTGACCTGGGGAGCATAAGTATTTATGAGGCGAAGGGAATAACCTTTGAAAGAAAAATTGAGGAGCAAGGATCTACCTGAATCCAAATCCACCAGTCTGTGAACTTGTACAGTGGTGTGAAAAAAAGTATGCCCACCCCATCAGCAGCATCAGAATCATAAGACCAAAATAAAGGCCCATGAAACCATAACTTCTTAGCCTGATGTATATCAGACAAGGAAGTAAAACGTGTCTCCTGCAGGAACAAAATGTCTGCAGTTAAGGACTTACAGAAATGTAGGAGCCCCTCATTGCAGGGGCTAAGGAATCCAGAATCCCAGCAGTACTCCTCTATCTCGACGCTGAAAAGGCCTTTGATCGGGTGTCCTGGGACTTCTTGTTTGCCACCCCGTCGGCTTTCGGCTTACCGGGATGAGTTTCTAAGATGGGTTGGAATTTTGTATTCCTTTCCATCTGCTAGAGTCAAATGTAACGGAGTATTGTCACAGGTCATTAAGTTAGAGTGAGGCACCAGGCAAGGTTGCCCCTTATCCCCACTGTTATTTAATTTATATTTAGAGCCACTTCTGCATAGATTAGTGGGGAATTCACTTATTAAAGGTATACAGGTGGGGGAATCTAGCTACACGTATTCAGCTTATGCTGACAACATGTTATTACATATTGAGAACCCGGGGGACTCCATACCAGCCATCTTGGAGGAAATAGATTGTTTCTCCAAGATATCCTGCTATAAGTTAAATCGTGCAAAGACTAAAATTTTTCCTTTAAATAACAATGTTATAAAGGCAGACTTGCAGGCTCTGGGACTTGGCTGGGAATCCAAATCTTTAACATACTTGGGCATTAATATTAGCACAAGTCTCTCTTCGATGATTAAAGATAACTTAGGTACTTTAGTCCAGACTATTTTGGGAGACTTGGATAGATGGCGTCCAATTTCCTTATCACTGTGGGGTAGGATGAACCTTTCAAAAATGAATGTTCTCCCTAGGCTATTATATCCTTTGGGGATGCTCGGGGTCTATCTTCGAGAAATGGTTTACAAATTTGCAGAGGATATTTAATTCCTTTTATGGCAAGGAAAGGAACCCGTGAGATCTTATCATAACCTGACAGCCCCAAAACTTAAGGGTGGGCTAGCTGCCCTTCGATATTCATGTACTATGTGGCTCAGCATGTTTGTAAACTGAGTTTGTGGAACAATGAGCACGAGCACTGAGCTATCTACCTTTATGGTTTGACATAGAGCGTGATTTAGCGAAGAAGGTGAGGAGCTCTTTACAGGCCCTCTTATTTCTTCCCCATCTATTACCCCATGGTTGTTAATGAACAATCCCGGATGGTCCCTAAAAGCTTATTACCAATTGCAACGGTATCTTGAGTTAAGTGGTGGCTCTCGGATGTCCAGCCCATTTTGAAAATCTGCAAATTAAAGTGGGAGGTACTACTATACCCCTGCTTTTTGGCCACAGATAAGCCACTTTTCTGTAGCGGATTTTTGGGAAAACAGCCCAGCCCACGCTCTTTGATTACCTAAAGAGACTTTATAGCTTTACTGATTGTTACTTTTTTAAATGGTTGCAGCTCAGTAAGGCCTTAGCTCGAGTGTTTTCCTCGGCTTCCTCACCCGGTCATGGGTTGAAAAATATTGATTGTCTATTAAGGATTGCTGCCCAATTGCATGCAGTTTCTAAAGTTTATAAGCTGCTTCAGGAATGGGATCACAAGCTCCCTTCAGGTGTGTGCTACTATTGGGTAAGAGAGTTGAATATCCGGGATACTCTGGATTTTTGAAAGAAACTCTGGAACACTACGTACACGCACATCAAGCAAGATAGACTTAGGATGGTCCAATTCAATATCATGCATCACCTTTATCTAACGCCTACTTATTTATTCAGGCGTGGGGCATATAGCTCTTCCCTTTGTTGGAATTGCAAATTGGAGGAAGGCACTTTGTACCACATGCTATGGTCATGTCCAATGATTTGGGCTCTTTGGAGTACCATTAGTAGACTCTTGGACCCTATTCTTGGCTCAAATAGCATGGACACCCCTGAGATCTGCTTATTATGTATCTTTCCCGCGGCCACTCCCAGGTTCTGGAGCTCAAGTATCTCTTATCTCAGCTGTCATGAAGCTGTTAATTCTGAGACATTGGTTGTCGGACAATTCTCCATCTTTATTGGAGTGGCATCGGGAATGTACCCTAGCGTTGCAACTAGAGAAACATATTGCATATATGCGGGGCAAGCAAAAACACTATGTATCTCTTTGGGGTCCCCTAGATTCCTTTTTCATGACCTGGAAACTGAGACCTTAATTGTTTTGTGGCTAGATTGTTTTAGTCTCTGCTCCCTTTTTCAAGAAACCTTGGGGGTGAGGGGTTGGGGCGGGGAGAGTTATTAGTTTAGATTACATTCTATATTGTATCATTAGAAAGCACCTTGTATGTAATATGGAAGCTAATGATTTTGACTCAGCACTTTCAGTCAAATGCTCTAATATCTGTCTATTTGCTTATGTTGTGTGTAAACACAATAAAATGTTAATTAAAAAAAAAAAAGAAATGTAGGAGCCCAAGAAGCTTCTTAGAATTCTTAATGCTGCAAGTATTTAGGGAAACCACAGTTAAAGAAGCCAGAAAGAGATTTTAAAGTTTGTCCATTTTTCACTTTCTACCTGACTTCTTCTTTGACTCCAATAAATCAGGTCCCCCCACATCAATACATTCCATACCTGAAAGAGCCCCAGAATTAACTGACATATCAGACTCAGAATCCCCATCTTGGTCTTGTAGCACCTGGAAGGAGTTGTGCGTAGGAGGGGTAGTGGGTTTAAGAAGCTGTTTAGCATGTGATCTAGTCACTCATCTAGGGTGTGGTTTTTGAAACTCTGAGTCTGGGGGAACACGGGATACAGAAATGGAAATCAGTGGACCAGGAGGTAAAAGCCCAGAAACCCCAGGAGGTTATGGGGTGTAAAACTCTTCAGCAGTAGTAGGTTCATCAGAGGGCTGAGATTCCCCACCCTCAGAAGGTGCCTTAGGAGAAGGGCCCAGGCCAGATAGATCTGAAGCAGGAGGGGCAGTTTCCTCAGTAGTAAGCCTAAACTGATCTTGGGCTTCAGAAATTAGGGTTTCTTTATTAAGACCCCCTGAATTATTTTGACCTGCATATAGACACTGATGGTAGGCATGACCCTGGGCATCACAAAGGTTATAGTGAAAGATATTATGGCAGGTGCCACTGTCATGGTCCAACTCCCCACACAAAGCACACTTGATCTTGTCACAAGCACTGTTCAAATGTCGAGCACTACCACACTTATAACAAGCCTTGGGCTTGTTATAAAAACACACACTCCCCGATCTTTACCCAAAAAGAAACTGTTAGGAACATGTTGAACTATGTCCCCTATGACATGCAGTTTAATCTTGAATTTCCAGCTTCCAGTCCAAATGCCCTCCCCATCAATAACAGGCTCAGGAGGCCCCAGCACAGTACATTTGGTCTCCAACCAGTATAAAATATCCCCCACATTAACCCCCTCATTACAAAACATAATGTGGATGGTTTTAAACAAGGGCTTGGTAATGGGAATAGCCCAAAATGGAGACCATAAAGGAGTGGATTTTAACGATTCATATTTCTGCCAAAACCTGTCTAGGCCAGTAAAGGACCTGAAACTAATATAAAAAGTATCCTCTCCATGTATATTAATAAGTGCAAATATGTCTGAAGCCTGAAAAGTCATAGAGTTTTTAAGCAGCCATCTGGCGATATAGAAAGGAACAGGATGTTCCCGAAGGCCCCTCCTGTACCGAAGCCGTACAGCATTACACCTGGGAGCCTGTTCCAGTCTATAATTCCGGAAAAGATCTGAAAAACAGGGACCATTATGGAAACGTTCCTTGGGGGGGTGAGAAGCATCTGGTAAATCCATGGTAGACTGTTCAACAACACCTGGGGCTGAAGAAATCAAAGTCTTACCCCTTGTAGCCAAAGCAGATTGATCTGGAGGTTGTGGATACGCAGACTTGTCAGTTGCAATAAATCCATGAGTCTCCGTTGGGGTAAAAGTAACCCAATCCAAATCTGGAAGCCATTTCCCATCTTGAAGCATCCAGCCAGCATCCAGCAAAGCCGACTTTTTGCTCCAGTCCCTCGTAGGAAAGGAGCCGGCCGACGAGCCCAACTTCTGCATTCCAGAACACTGAACCTCCGATGCAGGAGTCAGCGGATTCACTTACACGTCATTGTCAGGCAAAGCAGCTGCTGTCACAACCAGTGGGTCATCAGGTAACGCTGCCTTTTCCAGAGCCCCAGAAGGAGTATCCTGTATCAGAGAGGAATTTGAGGGAGAATCTCCAGCCAGCAAGCCTTGGTCAGGCAGTAAAGCTCCCACTGCATGGATTGCACTGTGCATATCTCCAAGCAGTTCCAAAGGTGCAGTATACTCAGAGGTCCCATCTCAGGATCATTCTAGCTCAGGCTCTTCATGCGAATACTCCAGGATATCAGTAGAAAGGACAGCCATCTCCGTTGAGAGGTCAGCACAATCTGCCATTCCAAAATGCAGGACCAGCAGCTCCCCCTACCGCCAGCAATGCAGTAGGGGAATTTCCCCGGTGTCCAGGCAAAATTTCTCTCATTCACTAAAAATACCACCAACAGCTTAATCTAGCTCAGTTTCTGTTGACTTACATCCGTATCTCCCCTTTTTGAGCGATGAAGCTGAAAATAGGCAGAATTTCCTGGTCCTCCATTCCCGGTAAACAAAAAACTAAAATAAGCATACATACAGACATAAATAAATAAAAATAAATCACTCAATAAATAAATACATATGAACATTGGAAATTGCCAGCAGATACAGGCCTTATGGTCTATCTAGTCTGCTCGAGTGTGCAGCATATCAGTCCATTAGACTGCAGCTGCCCCCCCCACAATATCCTTCCTCCCCCTTTCCTGCCCCCACCCGATTTGTACTCTCTCTTTGACTCTGCCCCACCCCTCTTGAAACTTCCCACTGTCTGCAATGATATGACTTCCAGCCTGACACAGCACCTAGAAACATACAGTGATCACATGCCTATGTGGTATCACACCTCCTTACTGGTTATGTACAACAGCAGGGTCCTCAGATCTACAGCAATTTCTTTATTGTACAAGAAAATGCAGGCTTGTACAGGGACTGTCATCCCATAGATTTGTGTGGGTTTTGCAGGACTACACAGCAATTCAGCTTCCATAGAAAATTGTGTAAGCAACAGGAAAGCATAAGTAAATTGCCCATGAGTCTCAGAAAAAGAAACAAAGCAGTCTGAATCACTGAAACAGTACTCCACACCTGAAATCACAGTAACCTGCACAGTGCAGGGTGGCAGCTGGCTATACTCACCTGGTCTTGGCATGGTGCCACTGTCGATAATGGCCCGCAGTTGTTGCAGGCACTGTGGCTCCCTCCAGTTCAGGCTCCTTTACTTGTGGTAGCATTGGTCCCCTGTTTAAGCAATATCCATCCTGCAGGCAATACGCTGCCTCACAGATGCCCAGACTTCACACCTGGGCCTTTTTGATACCCCCTCCTTCAGCAGCAGCAGCTTGTTTCTACCCATGACAAGAGCTGCAAGGTTGGCCAGTTCCACAGCTAACCACCTCATGTCCCATTGTCTGGCCCCCTTATCATCCCACACCTGTCAGACATGATTATCCTACCGCTGTCACTACCCTCTCACTTCCACAGTTGCTGGCTGGACTGCCTTGCCTCTATTGAGTTGGCCAGATGTTGATGCTGAACATTTGACATTTGTGTAGTGCCAACATCAATTTGCACAGTGCTAAGCATGGTTCCAGGTGGGTGATGTGAGAGTCGCGTTTGGACAGCAATGTGATTCCTGAGCACATGTTGCACATGCACAGCACCACATTACAATATGTAATGGCATAGCACAGCATAGCCCAAATGGCTGTGTAGCACTATGACAATGGGTGATGCTGAGTGACATCATGAACTTCAACATGCTGGCTGTGGTGCTAGTGCTGTGCTATTGTGATAGCACTTGGTGATAATGTACAATATTTAACCAATGCATGCACATGACCTAATAAGGCAGCCTGTGCACTAAATCCCACTTTTCATATCATTACTATAATGTAATCAGTGAGTTGCATGTCTTATTGCATTTGGAGCATACAAAAGCATCATACAGCACCACACAGCTTCCACAGACTTACTGCAGGTGTCAGGAGGTATATGTAAGTTGAAATGGCCTCAAAACAGGGAAAAAGGTGTTCATATCAGTGGGTTTATGTTGTTTCCACAATTGTCTGTAGCTGTATCTGCATATACCCTCAAGTCTGTGATATGCAGGCTGCTCACTGTGTGTTCATCCCTGCCCTTCAGGGACATGTAATAGGGCTGGCACACCACTGTACCTGTGTTCAGTGTTCTGCTGTGTGTATAAAATGTTCAATACTGTCCATCCTCCCCTTTCCAACAGGTACTATTATGAAGGAAAAAGGCATAGGAAGTATTGATTCTTAGAGGATGAGGTCATGTCCCTAATGCAGACCTACATGTCTACAGAGGACCTCATGGACCATTGCATGGGGTTAGGAATCAGCTACTTGCAGCACGGTCTGGTGTCACGGAGCCAATGAACTCTGTGGGAGGCAGGGGCAAAATGCTGGAGGAGGTTAACAAGCTGACAGGTGATCTCACACACCACAAACTGGATATGGCTTAGGTGCAGTTCAACTTCCAGATCACACATGGTGGCTCTCCAACAGCTGAGCCCTTTGCCCCTGCCACAGAACTCATGGCAGCCGTGGTGCCACCCATGATTGTCACAGGGGGTGTTCAGTGGTGGTTATGAGAACTAGGTGGGATCATCGCAGTTAAGTGAATGACTGCAGTAGCCTTGGGACATTGGCTTGGTCTAGGGGGGTCAGTGCACCATTGGTGTCATGTGTTGCATGTATGTCAAGGTTGTGGGGGGGGGCACATGACATGGTGATGTGGGCCACAGCTGCCCAAGCACAGAGGTCCTATGCATGCTTCCTGCATGTCCTGGCATGGGCCATGGTACACCACATACATGGCCCTCACAGCTACATGCACTGTCTGTAATGGTGTACTTGTTGGTTTATATAATTGGGTTGACCACTTGGTGGTACCCAGGCATGCAGGTAGTGTAGATGTCCATGCTGTTATCCCTTACTGTGCAACATGGGTGTCATATACTGTCTTATCACTGGTGATGGGTGGTATGTATGTGTGTGTGTGATGTGTACAGCACTAGCAGCATATTGGCACTGCACTGCATGGGTGGCATGTCGGCATTGAAAAAGTTTTCATTTGAATTGACTTACACCGACATTTAGATTCCTGCTGTGTTTCTTTTTAGAAATGTGATCTGTTTCTAAATTGATTTGATGGTATTCTTTAAAACACTATGATCTATTCCTGGAATAGCGTTCTATAAATAAAGTTGGCTTGCTTTGAGTTTGGATTATGCTAGGCCTTCATGCTGACAATGTCCACTCAGTGGTAAATGCATTATTCAGCAACTTCTCTATTTCTCTCTAGAGCCCAGTCCATTGTGTTAGACACCATACTCACAGAAGCACTTGGCTCTTCAAGGTGGCTGCTGCCCATGCAGTAAACAGCTGCAGAATCAGTGGATGATGACATGGACATAGAAACATAGAAACATAGACTTTGATGGCAGATAAGGACCGCTAGGCCCATCTAGTCTGCCCATTTCCCTACATACAGGATAGGCCGCAGATCCTAGTTAACCAACAGCCTATTTCTTCCTACCTCCCACAAGAATTGCCTTATGTCTGTCCCATGCATTCTTGAATTCTCCCACAGTTTTAGACCCCACAACCTCCTCAGGAAGGCTGTTCATGCATCCACTACCCTCTCTGTGAAATAATACTTCCTCACATTGCCCCTGAACCGCCTCCTTCTATCTTTAAATTGTGTCCCTTGTTCTTGCAAGTCTCTTTTCTGAAAGATGCTACCCTCTTGGACTTTGTTGATTCCACTGAGGTACTTAAAAGTTTCTATCATGTCCCCCCTCTCCCTCCTTTCCTCTAGGGTATACATATTAAGCTCCTTTAGTCTCTCCTCATACGGCTTCTCTTGCATACTCTGCACCATTTTAGTTGCCCTCCTCTGGACTACCTCTATCCTGTCTATGTCCTTGTGGAGATGGGGTCTCCAGAACTGGACACAGTACTCCAGATGGGGTCTCACCAACTGTCTGTACAGAGGGATAACAACTTCCTGTTTTCTGCTGCTGATGCCTCTCCCTATACATCCCAGTATACCCCCAGACCTCCCTACTGCCTTCTCACATTGCTTGCTGACCTTAAGGTCATCTGATATGATTATCCCCAGGTCCCTTTCCTTTTTTGTTGTTGTTACTACCTCCCCGCCCATTGTGTATTCTTCCCCTGGGTTCTTGTTTCCCAGGTGCATTATTTTGCACTTCTTTGCATTTAATCCTAGATGCCATACTTCTGACCATTCCTCCAACCTTGCCAAGTCCCTTTTCATCCTTTCCACGCCTCCTTGTGTATCAACCCTGTTGCAGATCTTTGTGTCATCTGCAAAAAGGCATACTTTTCCTTCCAGTCCCTCTGCAATGTGACTGATGAAGACATTAAAAAGGACTGGACCCAGTACTGAACCCTGCGGTACCCCACTAATAACCCCTCTTTCTTCAGAGTGGACGCCATTTACAATTACCTTCTGTGTCCTGTTGTGCAGCCAATGTTTTACCCAAGCTACCATCCTGGGACCCACTCCCAGGCTGGTTAATTTGTCTATTAATCTTTTGTGTGGGACTGTGTCAAATGTCTTGCTAAAGTCTAGGTAGGCCATGTCCAAAGCCCCTCCCTGGTCTACTACTTTGGTCACCCAGTCAAAGAAATCTATTAGATCTGTCTGACATGACCTTCCCACTGTGAACCCATGCTGCCTTGGGTCCTGTGCTCCACTGGCCTCTAGGTACTCAACTATTCTTTCCTTCAGAAGTGACTCCATCACTTTCCCTACCACAGGTCAGACTGACAGGTCTGTAGTTTCCTGCCTCTGTCTTGGTCCCACTTTTGTGAAGGGGAATCACATCTGCCTTCCTCCAGTCCTCGGGTACCACACCATCCTCCCATGATTTATTAAAAAGAGTAGCCAGTGGTTTCACTAGTTCCTCCCTTAATTCTTTTAGAATTTGGGGTGAATTCCATCAGGACCCATTGCTTTGTCCACCTTCAGTTTTAGGAGTTCTTGCAGAACCCTTTCTTCTGTGAAAGGACTGAATCGACTCTATCAAGAGTGCTTCTGTTAATTGGATTAGGCACTTCCCCTCCTCTTTGTGAATACTGAGCAGAAATATTCGTTCAGTATCCCTGCTTTTCACTGTCCCCTCTGCCCACCCACCGTTCATTCTATTCAGCCTCACTATCCTCCCTTTGTCTTTCTATGCTCGCTGATGTACCTATAAAGGTTTTATCCCTTTCTTAACTGAGTTGGCTATCTTTTCTTCAGTTTGGGCCTTTGCTATTCTGACTTCCTCCTGCTTCCTTCTGCCTTAACTGGTACAGCTCTCTGTCCTGCTCCTTCTGTGTTCCTTATACTTCCGAGGATGCTATATCTTTTCTTCCTGACTTTCACAGCCACCTCTTTTGAGAACCATAGTGGCTTTTTCTTTTCGTTTGATTTGTTTATTTGCTTCACACAAAGGCTTGTTGCCTCTGTGATGGCAGTTTTGATGATTCCCCATTGTTACTCCACACCTCCTTCTAGCCTGTTTGCTAGTGCTTTTCTGAGGCACTCTCCCATCTTGCCAAAGTCAGCCCTCCTAAAGTCCAGTACCCTCACTTTTGTATGGCTTGACTCTGTAGCTGAGTTTAACGTGAACCACACTGTTTGATGGTCACTTGTCCCCAGATGGCAACCCACTTCTAGATCTGAGATCCTCTCACTGCCCCCCGTTTGAGAGTATGAGGTCTAAGATTGCTCCCTCACGAGTGGGTTCTGAAACTAGCTGTCTAATGCCTGCCACCTGTAGGGCATCAAGAATGGCCCTGCTCTTGGATGTGGCTGCAGCAAATGTGCTCCAGTTAACATCTGGCATATTCAGGTCTCCATCAACAGTATCTCCTTTCTCTGCCATTCTAAGAATGCCTTCTATTATATCCTTGTCCATTCCCTCCCCTGACATGGGGTCTGTACACAACCCCTGTGCGGATTGTGGTGCCCTTTCCAGTCTCCAAGTGACCCACAGTGCCTCCTCTCCTCCATGTTTACTCTTTTGTTCAGTTGCTTTATCCCTTCCTTGCTAGAGAGCTACCCTCCCCTCTCTCCCTGCCTGTCTCTCCTGCAGGTTATGTACCCTGGTATGTTAACATCCCAGTCATGGTTCTCTGTGTACCATGTTTCTGTGACTGCTACGATATCCAGGCATCCCTCTTCCATCAAGGCCACCAGCTCAGGGAGCTTGTTGCCCAGACTACAGGCATTGGTACTCATTACCTCCATTTCCTGATGGCCTTACTCCCTTTGCCCCATCCCTGTCCTTCATGCCTTTGTCACTTCTCCATTTACCCTGCCCTTCTCCCTATTGACACCTCTATGTTGGTGTTTGCCACACATACTATCATGATTATTTGGGGGGGCTAGGATTTCCCTGCTCCTTTCCAGTGCTTTCCCCCTTGGCTAGTTTAAAAGCTTGCCAATGAAGCATTTAAACCTATCACTTAGGATCCTGGTTCCCCTCCCGGACAGATGCAGCCCATCATGCCAGTATAGGCTTGCATCACTCCAGGTGGACCCCCAGTCCCCAATGAAGCCAAATCCCTGAGCTCCACACCAGTTTTTCAACCACTGATTGAATCCCATGGTGTGGAACACCCTAGCCTCTCTATGCCGATAGATGGGCAGCACCCGAGAAACTTACTGCGGCGTGCTACTTGACTAAGGCCTCCCCAATTCCACAAACTCTTCCTACACTTTAATCTCTTTCTTAGCCAGGTCATTTGTCCCAGGGTGGACAATGACATCCAGCTCCCTTCCCTGTGCAGCTGCTCCAGCAATCCTGAGGATTCGCTCCCTGTCCCTCCAAGCCATGGCGCCAGGCAGGCACCTTACCTCCCTCTCCCCTTCCTCCCCCAGTTCTACCTTCCTAACAATTGAGTCCCCCACCAGGAGTTGTTTCCTTCCCCTGCAGGGTCCCCTGCCATCCTCCTGTGTGTCTCCTTTGTGGAGGTTCCGAGCATCCTCCTTGGTTTCATCAGGGTGCCTCCATAAAGGAACCACACTTGCCAGAATGGCATAGGAATTGTGGAGAGGTACAACTGGAGGGATGCGCCTCTGTTCCACCACTCTCACCCTCCCTGAGCCCACTGTGGTCCAACCGCTCCTATTTCTTGGCAACCTCTGAGGCAACGGCAGTGGCACTGGTGGTTCCTGGATGGAAGAGGATGTCCCACAAATCCTGGCCAACTCAGCCTGGAGATGAGCAACCTCCTCCCTCAGCCCAGAGAGGTGCCTGCAGATGGGACAACACTGCATCCTCCAGAACTGGACAGTGACCATAAGACATTTCTTGAGGACTGGAGGCACCAGAAAGACAGTTTGAGCAGCACTGATACTGCTGAAGGGAGGGAAGGTGGCAGGGGCTTCTTGCTGTCACTGCCCCTTCTGGCTCCTCTGTCAGCAAGGCCCAGCTGTCCTCCAGCACAGCTTCTACTGTGCTGCTACCATCTATTGTTCCCAGAACAGTTTCTGCTGTGCTACCCAAGGATATTGTAGCTGACACTGCCCCCACTTTGCTACTGTGGACCACTCTGATAGATGCTGTACTAGTTCCGATGCCACCCCAGCCCACACAAGGGAACAAGGGCTCCCTGACACTAGATTTCCTAGGTTAGATAAGACATAAGAAGGCTTGAGCACATCAGGAATGTCTCCCACAACTTTGTGGGCAAATTAGTTGGTACCTGTGGTCACGTTTAAATGTTTATCAAGTTCAGCTTTAAAAGCGGTGAAATCCATGTCTTCAGCAACTTCCCGTGGAAGCTGGTTCCGTGCCATTGTAGCCCTAATGGTAAAACAATGGTCTCTTTTATTGGTATTCACTCTTAGATTCACAAGTTATTTATAGTGACTTCTTGTATTTGCTCTACAATCAGCAAACTGGAGGCCACATTGGAATGTAAGGTCCTGACTTTGGAGTATCTTAAAGAGCCGTAATCACTCCTATGTCTCCTGTCCTCAGAACTCACTAGGCCGATCTTGATCAGTCTCTGTTGATTGAACAGATGCCTTATGTTAGGGATTATCTTTGTAACTCTATGTTGGACCCATTTTATAAGATTAATGTCATGTTTGAGATGTGGATTCCAGAAAGGAGAACAGAAAACCAGGTGAGGCCTAATGTAAATCCGATATAATGGAATAATGCATTGGTTCACTTTTATTGACAAAAGAACGAATGATGTTGTTTAGTATCATGTTAACAGTTTGTGTAATCTTTTTGTAAATGATCAGATGGTGATAAGTTGTTGTTAATGATCACCCCAAGGTCATTCTCTTTGACCACTGTTTTAAAGGGTTTATTGCTGAGCATGCACTTATACCTAGGGTTGTTTTCCCCCATGTGTATCACCACATGTTTATCTGTGTTAAGGAACATTTTGTTATCTATTGTCCATTGTTCAAAGGTTTTGAGATCATTGGCCAAGGCTGTATATTTATCAAGTGTGTCCCCCCCGTCTGCCTTTGTGTCATCAGCAAATTTAGTAATATGGTTCTTAATGTTGAATTTCCCAAAGGCAGTCCATGTCAGCAGCCAACAGGCAGCTGCTACAGGCTTCCAGGGGTGCTCAGGAGGGTCTGCAGGCTGAAGTGGGCTCTTCAGCAGTTCATGATGCAGACCACATGGCAGCCTTGGAGGCACACTTCAGTAGACTGGAGCAGTCCCTGCTGGCCAGCCTGGATGCTAACTTTGCAAGGCTGGAGAAGTCCCTTGTGGCTTGCTTTGGTGGGTTGGCCACTGCCATGCTAGAGGATGCTGCCTTGGTCTTGGGAAATGCAGGTGTGGCCCACAGTGCTGGCCATTCTACTATGGGGAGTGTCACTTTATGGTGGACACCCCGGGGTTTGACCACCCCACAGTGGGCACTTTGGCATGTGTCCACTCCCACAGTACAGGAAGCCATATGCTGGGCTCCCCCAGAACCATCTGCCCACCAGCTCATGGTGACCAGCTGAAGCTCACCTCTGGCATGGACACTACCCTGTGGGCTGTGGCCCTGGACATTCCACTCCATCCCCACAACCATCCTCCATATCATGGACGATGTGCCCCCTGCTACCCGTAAGGACATATCACGTGCACCAGCCATGTGTCCATGGTGGGAGGACAGGCCGAACAAATGTGTGTCGCTAAGTCCTTTGCCTTACTTTAGGTTTACTACCCCTCTCACCCAATTCTGGCTTATGCTGAACCATGATTCTCATTCTCCCAGCCCCCCTGCCAGGATGGCTATATTTTGTTTTCAAGTCCCCTTCCCTGCCTGCCTGGAGGCTATATTTTGTTTTCAAGTCTCCTCCTCCTTCCCTGCCTGGATGGCTCTAATTTTTGTTTTCAGGCCTCCTTCCCACCATCTGAATGGCTATGTTTGTTTTTAAAGTCAAATCACATCATTTTTATTTTTTAAAAAACACAATTCTGTATAATCAAAGTGCTTGTACAACACTAATACATAAAAGCAATAAAATAAATATCCACTTTAAAAATACAATAATTACTAAAAACCCAGTCAGTAGATTAAAACAGGATCTGGAAAAGCCAGTCAGAATAAATAAGTCTTAAGAGCAGACTTAAAGGCCTCGACAGTCAGGCACTCTCTCAGCTGACAAGGTAGCGAGTTCCACAGGGTAGGGGCCACAAAAGTGAAAGAGAAGGCCCCCAAGGTCTTCAATGGGACCCTGGGAACCTCTAGCAATCCCTCGTCAGAGGAACGGGGTCAATCCCCTTCACCCCCACATGAATGACTATATTTTGTTTTCAGTCACCCTTTCCCCCTGCCTGGATGGTTCTGTCACTTATTTTCAAGCCCCCCACCTAGATAGCTATATACTGTTTTCAAGCTCCCTTTCCCCGACATGGATGGCTGTTATTTACAATATTTTTCCCTAGCTTACAGTATTTATTTCAACAGCATTTATTTTGTTTCTGTATTGTTTTTCCAATACATATTATTCATATATTTAGACCATTACTGTCTCCTATGTGCTATTACTGATTGTATGAGTCCAGAGAGATCTGCAATAAGGGGGTCCCTGTAATACCCTGACTGCCTGCCCGTCCTGGGGTCATGGCTATCAAGCTGCTTCTGCATTCCCTGATCTGCTGGCTCTGCATCCACCATAATGTTGCCCTCTGGGATGGGTAGACATATTCCATGTTTCAGTGCCATATTGTGTAGAATACAGTAGGCAAGGGATACGTCAAAGGCCTTCTCAGGGCTATATGGTAGGGCACCACCAGAATGGTCAAGACATATGAACCATATATTGATCATGCCAAAGACACACTCAGTGACACTGTGGGTTGTGAGATGTCCCATGCTGTACCTTTCCTCTTCAGCAGGGCAGGTGTTAGCAGCCAGGGACAAAAGAGGTATTCACTGTCCCCCTGTGTAGCAAATAGTCATTAGTTAGTTACATCAGTGGAAGCTATGGTCTGTGGTGGGGTCTTGGGTGGATACTCACCAATGAGATGTCCACTGCTTAAGTCTCCATCCTCAGATTTCTGGTACAGGACAGGGTTTTGCCAGATGTAGGCATCGTGGGCACTGCCAGAGAACCATGTCAGGACATTGGTGATGTTACCTGTTACATCACATGCCACCTGGCAGTTGATGAAGAAGAAGCCCTTTTTTATTCAAGTAGGCTCCACTCTATCACTGGGGAACACAGATGGTGACATGGGTGCAGTCAATGGCATCCAGTACAGCTGGTATGTGCACAACCCGACTGAATTGCTGCATGGTTGCTGTTTGCTCTGCTGGTGTAGTAAAGAATACAATGAACTGCCAGCATGAGCCAGTAGGGCATCTAGGAACTGGCCCAACAGATGCAAGGTGGCAGACTGTGTGATACCAGTGGTGTCATCCACCAGTATCTGGTAGAATGAGTGGGTGGCCAGGAAGCACAGTGCTGCTGTCACATTGAGCTCAACAAACATTAATAAGCTGTTGAGGGTGTCTGTCTGGTGCTGCTCAAGTACCTCTTTTGAGCCTGAACAGGCCCATGATTTTCATGTCACTGAGGACTTTGTATGTTACTCACAGATGGTACTGAATGTTTGCAGCATAGCACCTCCAGGGCCTGTGATGTGGCGGGAGGGGGTGGAATTCTTCTGCTCCTCATTCTCCAGGATAGACTGCATGAGGCACACAATGTGGGCCATTTTTTTGTAGTTTTGGTTTCTGCCACTGTGGTTTGCTTGAGTTAAGGCCTGCTTTTTATAGTTCCTATCTTGCACAGTGCTAAGTCACATTAAATGCTGTTAGCATAGCCCTAATTAACTGAATATGATGCTGTGTCACACAATCATGTCACCACCTCCTTTTTCTGTGCAGAATACACTATGGTAGCACAGATGCACTGTAATACCTGGCAAGCGCAGCACTAATGACAGAATATAGCAAATCTGTGCAGTTGGCCATTAGCAGTAGTGCAGACTCAGTTCCAGCAGTGCAAATGGGGACCCAACAGTAGGAAATACAAGTCAAATTGGGTCTAGCTATTATGTTTTTCAAAGTTTCCCAGCAGTTCTTAAATTAGTGTGAGATATGTTGAATGACATTTGGAAAAGCCTGTCCTGGTTGTGTAGTAAATGGGAGCTATGCATGAACACGAGCCAGGTGCGAGCAAGAGGTGCATACCCAGCCTGTGCAGCTCTGCACCTGTGGAGAGGTGGGTGGGATGTGGCATGCACCAAAGCACATTATAGCACGGTGACTCTCTGCAGTCCTGCCCACCAGCACACTGATGCCCAGGAGACAGATCAGAGGACACAGGCGAGCATCCAGTTAGATACCCAACCTGGTTCCATACAGTATCACCTGCTCTATGCAGAGCGGAGGATTCTGGAATGGTGCAGGATGTCTGTTTCTGACAAAGATGGGTGAGTGCCTGAATGGCTGCCCCAAGTCCTACCAGTCAGTCCAGAGAGCTTGGGTGGCATGGTGGGGGGATTCCTTGTCCAGCCACAGCCGGTGGGTGTAAACTGTTGAGGCACACAAAATATTTGTGAAGGTCTCTGCTACTGTATCCTGCACCTCCTTTTTCAGCACTCTGTGACTCCAACATGTCCCTGGACTGGCCACACACATAGCTGTTTGACTGGCCAGGGGATCTTGTGCGGAAGGGACACATGTCCCTACTATTGATGCATGTAGGGGTTCGAGGCACCCCATGTCCCTTCTGTGAATGCATGCAGGGTCTGTGGGACCCCTAGTTCATGGTATTATGACGTAGAGTTGCACACACCTAGGCAACCTGTCCCTTACTGCATAGGGGCAAATGTTTGCAGGCTGCTGAGGGAGTCATTACCTGTTGAATAGCATTCACTTAAAATTCTGGATAATTGCATTAGATCTTAATTTTCGTTAAAAGGGAATTTAATCAGAATAATCAAAAAATGAGGCAACATCCTAGTCATACACAAAATGAGATCTGCAGACGTGCTCTTGAAATATGCAAAGCTGCAATGGAAGTGTCATCTGCTGTTAAAAAGTTGCAACAGGGGGCCAGTGCACCAGCAAAATGCAAGCATTTCTGTCTGACAACCGGTGTTCTGTACCGGACCTTGGACATTGGAGGATCAGCCTGGGCGAAGGAGGCTGAACATCCCAGGGACTGCTCACCTTCTCCAGGGAGGGGGGATTTGGTACCTGTTGCCTACTGAACCCTAGAATTTGGCAGAGGGGGTGCAGCTGTCCAAGACCATACATGGAGTCTGTTGAGGCAGGGACCAGTGAACTTCTGCATGTCAGGTGCAGAAGTATGCCCAATCGTGTACTAAGGTCATTGCACAACCAGCCCTGCCACAGACGGGTAGGGAGGGGGGATGTACATGGAAAAAAAATCCCTTTTCACAAGCCCCATGATGCCTGGATCCTGGCATAGGCCAGGACCTAGCTGATTCATGGGGGGGGGGGGATCTCCTCCCCAGACAGTGTCTGAGGGCTGAAAAAATTTGCATAAATGAAAAAAGTTACAACAGAACTGCCGTTAAGTGTAAGAGGTTTAAATGAATTCAAGGCTGAAAGTTCCGTCCAAATTATTGACTGGGGCATTTTTTTTGTTTTGCTCCATTGCTATAGGAACGAAGGAAAGGAAACAAATTAGGTTTCATAGTCTTTAGTTTCTTAAATATATTACATAGAAACAGAATTTGTCAGCATAAAAAGATCACTTGGCCCATGCAGTCTTCTATCTCTTTTTCCATGCCTATTCCAACACCTCAGACCCTATTTTGTCTCCAGCATCCCTCCTACCTCCCTTTTCTCTACTTATTATACATGTGTGCCTATCCCATGCATGCTTGAAGTCCCACACTGTTTTAGTGCTCACCACCTTTTCTGGCAGACTGTTCCAGTCATTCATCATCCTTTCAGAGAGGAAGTATTTCCTCACAACCTTCTTAACCCCCCAAGCTTCTTTACATGCCTTTGTGTGCTGGTGTTTCTGCTCCTCTGAAAGTGGCTTCACACCTGCACCTTGTTCACCCATGTAAGATACTGGAGTAATTTTTCAGGTATTTGAGGAATTTCAGGATGTGCTGAAGGAATACCTTGCAAATCATGAGCTATTGTTGATAGGATACTTAAATGTTAATTGGATTACAATAGACACCAACATAGATTAAATGATATGGCTACCACTTTGGGTTAACTCAGATTATAAATGAAATAATGGTTAAATACAAGAAACCCAAATTCATCCACTATTTTGGATTTAATATTTACTACTTACCCAGGTAGATTTGTAGCAAGTGGGGTGCTATTGGATGCTGTGTCAGATCACCAAATGTTCTTTTGCATATGAAACCAGAAAACAAAAAGGGTTCCAGGGAAAACAATAAATATCAGGTCATATAAACATTTTGATTACATAAAGCTTATGTTAGATCTGGAAGAATGTAATTGGGATAGACAGGATTTAATCCCAAATGTGGGTGATGCAAGGGACTCATTACAGAAAGATTTTTTGGACATCTGCTACTCTCATGCTCCTATCAAAGTAAGGCAGGTTAAGACAAATAATGCCCCATGGTCTGGAGCAAAATTGCTTAAAATAAACAGAAATATTGAGCAGGCATGGAAAAGTGCAACAACTACAAAACTAGATCAAGATGGAGCATATATAAACAATTACAAAATCAGTACATAAAAGAACTAAGGAAAGCTAGGCAAGCATTTGATAATGATCAGTGCATCACAGATGTGACAATCCAACAACTTTCTGGAACACAAGGAATAAAATACATGGGGGACAGAAAGTGGACTAACCAAACAGTTTTTTAACAGATGGGCAAAAAGTAGAAATAGGTATAAAAGTGATGCATGAGTTTAATGAGTTTTTTGTTAATATGGGAACAAATGCTTTGAAGTTAAGTACAAATGGTACTAAGAAAATAAATCAACTACAAAAACTTAAGATCGGAGAAGGAGATGGATAAACACTTTGGAGATGGATGAAGAGTTCAAATGTTCCAAAGTACCAGAAAAAGAAGTAAGGGATTGATTATTAAAAATTAAAAACAACAAAGCTGGTGGGTTGGATGGAATTCCACATATTTTACTGCAGTTTGCTGCTCCTATTATAACAAATCCAATTGCCACATTATTTAATATGCCATTGATTTATTCAGAGTTGCCAGTTATATGGAAAATGGCCAAGGTGGTACCAGTGTACAATTCAGAAATTAAGACCCACTTGGAAGACTATCAGCCAATTTCCTTATTACCCACTATAGCAAAGATTTTGGAAAAAATAGTGGCAAGTCAACTGCAAGGTTTTTTATCTAAACACAAAATTCTTAATAAATTCCCAGCTGGTTTCAGACCGTTACATGGAACAACATCAGCTCTTTTGAAGGTCACCTGGGATATAGCTGAGGTTCTGGACAGGGGGACATGGATAGGTGTGATATTTATTGACCTGTCAAAGGCTTTTGATACCTTGGACTATGGCACCCTCCTGTATAGGCTCAGGTCCTGTGATTGTTGAATTTTGTTGACCCAGTAAACCCACTGGGCCTAGAAGTCCTTTTTTCAGGGGTGACCCAGGGAAGGGGGGATACAGATGGTAAGCAACTGAAATTGAACCAGGTTAAGCTGTTGGTGGTATTTTTAGTGAATAAGGGAAATTTGGCCAGGACACCGGGGAAATTCCCCTACTCTTTTTGATAAGTGCCACAGGATCTTTAACAGCCACCTGAACTACCACCAGTCCAGGCAGATGGGACCTTGGTTTAACGTCTCATCCGAAAGATGGCACCTCAGAAGTGCAGCACCCTTCTCATGCTGCACTACAGTGTCAGTATTGGGATATTAACCCAAGTGCCAGACATGGGAACTGAACCCATAGCCCTCTGATCTCCCAGCCTCAGAGGCGAGATGGCTATCTACTGAGCCACTGACACTGTTAATACACTGTGATATATCTGAGATGGCTGTAAAATGGTTTAGTAACTATCTAAATAATAAAACTCAAGAAGTAACCATTTATGATTGGTCTTCTGATATAAGGGGGGCCATCTCGGGTGTACCACAGGGATCAATTCTGGGACCCATTCTCTATAATATGTATACGAATGATTTTGCACTGATACAGCAGGGGGTGGATTATTACCTTTATGCTGATGATAGCATAATTTATGCTAAGGAATTCTTAACCGCCGACATACAGATGTTCTTACAAGACACCTTTGATCAGTTGCAGGTTCTTCTTCTTTAGTCCAAATTGGTATTAAATGCAAAACAATCACAAGTGATGAAGTATCACAGAGAAAAAAGGGAGAGTCCAGGCATAAGCCCTATACAAACTGAAACATTCCTAGGTTCTAAATTGGAGCAACTTGCTTACAATAAATATCTGGGGATTTATCTGGATGAGCAACTAAAATGGGACATCCATATTGATGCAACTGAAAAGAAACTTTGGAAAAACTTATGAATTTTTATTAAAGCAAGGAACTGTATGTTGGTGGAAATCAGGAAGAATGTTGTAAATGTTTTAGTAATACCAGTATTAGAATATGGTGATAGTGTACGCTGGCGCCTCAAAAATACAGTTAAATTAGACATTATGTATAATAAGTTAGTGAGATTTATCTTGAATGTACCTAAAAGAACTCATACGGTGGAGATGTATAGGGAATTAAGTTGACCACCCTTGAAAGAAGGAAGAACTATGCACACCCTGTCATTTATAACAAAGAGTATACAGGGAAACGTTCCTCATTATATATTAGTATACAATTAAAAATATCTAGGAGAGAATTAAGATCAGCAGGTGACCTGGAATGTCTTATACCCAAATGTAGAATGGAAGTGGGAGGCTCATTGTATGCATAAGGGTTCAGTACTATGGCATAAATTATCTATCCATAGAAAACTGCAAGTAGGAAAAATAGAAACACAGTAGTCAGCCCATTTAAAAGAGAACATAATTGTGGGTTACAAAGATAGACAATAAGAAGTGCGGGGGGGGGCAGCTGCAGTCTGAAAGATTGAAGTTCTGTACACTTGAGCAGAAAAGATAGATGAATAGACCAATAGATAGACCAATAGGCCTGTATCTGCTCACAATTTCATGTGTTCACATGTTCACAATATGTTAAGCCTAATTTATTGTGTCAAGTAATAGTGAATTGATTGTATATTTTAAGGTTATACATTGGAATCTGTGTATTTATATTGTATTGCTGTACAGTGGTGTCCCCTAGGATGAAATCCCATTCTGTAGCATTTTGCAGCACTCTTCAGAATGCTGCAGCAGACCTACTAAATAAAGAAATGTAATTTCAGTGGCAAGTAGTCCCATTTGTCATGCAGAAAAATATGACACTGCCAGAATGAAGTTAATGCCAGAGTTTCATGCAAGACAAAAGGGACTAATTGCCATTAAAATTACATTGCTTTATTCATTAGGTCTGCTGCAACATACTACAGAATACTTTAAAAGTGGGTTTCATCCTGGGGGTCACCACTGTATGTATTTATGAATGTATTTTTATATTGAAGTTTGTTTGCTATATGTAATAGTAACTCACACTTTAGCACTTGGACCTCAATGAAAATGAGCCCTGGCTTAGTGGAGATATCCAATTCATTTTTTTGTACACAAATGAATAAAAGTTTTAGCACTACTACTACTACTACTACTACTACTACTACTACCCTGTTGCAGATTAGTATGTCATCTACAAAGAGGCACACCTTCCCCTCTAATTCCTTAGCAATGACACTAATGAAGATGTTGACGAGGACCAGTGCCAGTACTGATCTTTGTGGCACCACACTAATCATTCTCCCATCCTCCAAGTATCTGCCATTTACCTCCAACCTCTCCCCCCATCCTTCAACCAGATTGAAACCCAGCTTTCAACATTCTCCCCAACCCCTAGGCTGCTTAATTTCTTTTCATGCCTTCTGAGCAGCACAGTGTCAATGGCCTTGTTGAAATTTAGATAGACCACATCCACTGCCCTCCCCTGACCCATCTTCCTTGTTACCTAGTCAAAGAAATATCTGAGCATTGTTTGGCATGATCTCCCTTCTGAAACCCTGCTGCCAGTGATTCTGCAGCCCATATGCCACCAGCTACTCCACCAGTATCTCCTTCAGTAGGGTCTCTATTAATTTTCCCTAAACAGCATAAGGTTTTCTGCACACACTAATCAAATAAGGGATGCCAAAGCAAAGGTTGCAGATACAAGAGTTACATTTAATATTAAAAAGCAAGCACAGACAGACAAAAACCTGACATGTTTCAGACTTAATGTCCTTTTTCAGAGGCTAAAAACATCAAACAAAACCAGCACTTACTATAGGTCAGACATAGACATGTGGTCCTTATGACACCCTGTGACACTGAAATTCATGATTGAGAAAAAACATTTTTTTAAATATAATAATGTCATTAGACTTTAATAATAACATGGTGAAAAAGGCACACTTATGAAATAACAATAATAAATATATGCTTAATAAATAGTACCCTACCATATTAAAACATGTACATTATGACCATAGCAATTGAGTAACTGCTATTATGGCCTGGGAATGTTTAAAGTATAACATAGGGGAAAAAAGGGGAAAAGGAAGGAGAAAACTAGGAAAAGGATCTAATGTGCTGATAAAAACACAGTTCAGATAAAACACAAAGTTAATTTAAAGTGTTATATACTGTAAGAGCAACATTGCTATTTCATTAAGTACAATATGTAATGCTGATACAGGTATAAAAATAATAATGTTTCAACTCTAGACTTCATGGCCATATGTTGCAGGTCAATAGCTGTGCATTCAGGAGGGAAGGGCTCAAGTAAAATCTCAGAGCAAAGCTGAAAGGAAACCAAAGAGCACTAAGACATTGGAAAGCATGGGGGGGGGGAGTAGTGTGATTCAAACCTGAATATCTCATTAGTCGTAATGTTTACTTAGACTTCTTTAAAAGTATTCTACTAGTAAGCCCGAGAAAATGTGTATAACAGCAATCCCTTATACATTTCCTGGTAACACTTTATGTTAACTGCCCTTAACTACCCTGTAATTACTGTATACCTTCAATGTAACTGCTGTGTAAATACTGTGTAGTTACATGCAACAACAATTTAGTTGGTAATTATTATTTTTTTATTAAGAATAATTTTTTTATTTTTCCTTATCAGATATTTCATACATGTACAATAATATTGATCTGTAACAAATACACACAAGTATGTCGTTATCTACAAATTTAAATAATATAACATTTAAACATCCCTCTCCACCCCTCTCATAATATCAACAACATGACAGTGGGGGGGAATATACTCTTCAGTTCGTTCCATGTCGTATCTAAGATATCATGCATATTTTCACAGTAGTGCCACATTTTTTCAAAGGCAATAGTTTCTCTTAAAGTATTCCATCATTCAAGTATAAAATTGTCTGGGAGGGATGGACTCTTCCAATTTTTCAAAATAAACCTTTTTTTTACTATGGAGGCCAAGTATATACATTTTCTTTGGTTCTTGTTTGGATCCAACTTTTCCATATAGTTAAAAAAATGTCTGGGTTACATTCAATTTGTTTTCCTAAAAAGTTTGAAACCTGTTTTGCTATTATATCCCATATTTTCAAAATTTCTGTATAAAGGCAATGGTATAGATTTACTTTTTTACCACATTTATGCCAACCTTTATCTTCATATTTGGATTTATTCTATTAGGTAAGGAAAGGGTTGTGTAAGCCGTATTGTTTATCTTTTGCTGTATAGTTTTTATTCTTGGCAGCACATAAACCCTTGTTTGCATAAATTCTTATATTTTTCTATTCCTGATCTGTTAATATAATCCACATTTCTTTTCCCCACTCTAAATTAATTGTTGTTTATGTATCATCTAAATTCACTATCATTTTATTATAGAACTTTGCTAAAAGTTTTTTTGTAGCGGATCCTATACTTGCCTTCTGATTTTTCAATTAATTTCATAAATATTTCCCATGTCTCCATAGAAAGAATTTAATTTATTTTTCCTTTAAGCTCTATAAAGAAAAAAAAAGGCTCATGGTCTATTCCCTGTTACTTCCATAAATGTCCCATATTGAATGAAATGTTCTTAATAAAGTAGATCTTTCCATGTCCTAATTCCATTTATTCCCAAAAATGTTATTGCTGAATTTGCCACATTAAGTTATTTTTTTTTTGTAGTGAGATATTCCCATATAAGCATAGAATATTATTCAGCCCCAGTTTCTTTTTTGCTATAACTATATAGTTAATCTAAGATACCAACAATGTATTCTTCTTGGCCTCCCTATATTTAGCCTGAAATAAAATCTCTTTGTTATCTATAAAGGGATAATTTTTTATCAATAAATTTTGCAATTTCTCATGTTCAGGTTTTAGTAAGAAGGTCCATTTCCATAAATTTACCATTATATTACTTAAATTATACAGTAATGGGTCTGGACAACCCATCCTTCCATTATTTCTTGGTGTTATTAGATAACTCCACGCAATTATTGGGTTCCCCTTCTCCATAAAAAATTGTTAAAGATTTGTTTTACTGTAAATCTGAAAAACATTTATTATCCGGGGCTCCTATTGAAGTCTATAAGACAAAAACAATATGCAGAAGTATCATTATCTTTAATACTTCTATCCTTCCCCATAAAGAAACTGAAAGATTCTGCCAGTTCAGTAAATTATTCTTTATCTTTTCTTTAAAATTCCCAAAGTTAATATCTAAATTATTCTTCATATTATTACAGTAGTAGTGCTGAATTTGTCAAGCAATTTGGTGAGATTCCCTATTTATCCTTCACAAAATTTTGGGAAAAAAATACTCTAAAATTCTTTTTGTTATACCTACAGAAAGAGGACAGTTCCTATTACAGTATTTAAGTGCCATCTGGTAGATTTTCAACTGCACTATCAGATGAGACAACCCTCTATGGGTAACAATGAACACACTAACAAACAAAACAAAAAACCTAACTAAAGGTTTCACAATTCTCAAAAGGGATTTTTAAAAATCCTTAAAAATCCTTTGACTAATTCGGTGCTACTAATATAGTAAGGACCATTCCCAAATATATTAACTTGTCTGTTTTTGAGAACATATTTATATTATAATATTCCTCATCTATTGGTCACTGCAAAATCTGCAGTAATTTAGATTTATTAAAATGAATTTGGTAACCTGAAACTCTGGAGAATCTTTCAATCTCAAATAAAATGGCTGGAATTGAAGCTGATATATTTTGAAAAATTAGCATTGTATCATCCGAAAATGCATTTAATTTATATTGTTGCTCATCCATCCTTATATCTTTAATATGCTGATTAGCTCGAAATGCCTTCAATAAAGGTTCAATAGCCAATAAAAACAGTTGGTAATTAGTTTCACATTTGTGTATTATGTAGTTAGACACACATTTCAGTGACATAACTACACTGTTATTGCACTGTAAATACTATGCAATTGTTAATTACTTTCACATTTGTCTGGTGTGTAGTTAGATAGTTTGCATAAAGTGGTAGTTACACGTGCAACCACAAGTGCTTCTCTTTTGGCACAAATTGATTTATGCTGGAAGTGTAACTACACATGCAATAGCTGTTGCAACAGTAATTGTGGTAACTACTGTCACAACCCCACTCAGCAGGTCAGGCCCTCTGCTCCCACAGTTCCAACCTCCAAGTGCAGTATTGTGAACAGTTAATAGAACAGGGTAACCCTCCTGTCTGTTTTGTGGGTTCAAATTAAACTTTGGTCTCATGTTTTGGAGAGATTCAAACTGTGAACCTATTGCTACCATACCCAATGTACAGGCTCAGATAATTCTGCTCGGGGGGGGGAATATATTTTGTCTATGGGCACCTAACCAGGTGTACAAAATGAACCCTTAAAACTCTATTAAACATCTCAGAATAAACTCTTACCTTTTCCCAGTTTGGTAAAACCAGTAAGCTTTGTACAGTGTCAGCTTTAACCATATATGCTTCCCTTGTCAAAGAAAGAATTTCAAAGGCACATCAGGTAGCTTCTAAAAATAGAGGTTTATTTAAAATAGATAAAAATGTAAAATGTAAAACACAGACCCATATATCACAAAACATAAATCTTTTAAAACAATAAGGTTTAAAAAGTGAAAATTCATACCAATAATACACTTAGACCTGTCTACCTAATGTATTCTTGTCTTTTTATAGTGCTGTAGATGTTTCCTTTTTCAGAGCCCAAACATGTGTGTGTGTAAAGGTCTGTTACAGCATAATTAACACACTGTCTTGACCCTGCCTTCTCCATGATGTCACCCAGCTCCTCCTCTGTTTATTAAAAATTACACAGTCAGGATGTCTTGTGTCAGGAGGTAAATTTATAGGCGACATCAGCAGAAAAAACTTGTTTCCCCATATGACTTCCCAATTAAGTCTGTAATTTTCCAAGTTATTTCTTTCATCCATGAGCAGCATCCTCTCTCAAGGACATCAAAGGACCTTTTATGACTTTGCACCACAGTGACATAACCTGCATTCTTTTTCTAAACGTCATGAAAGTTAATGATTTTCCAGCCTAGCAAATGGCAGCTATAATTAATCTAGATAAACAAGAACTCCTTACTTTAAGTCTGTTCTAGCCTGTAATTATCTCCTGGCTTTTATCTTTTAGCTGAAACAGCATGTCTCATGAGAGACACTGAATAACACATTTTTATATTACAAAAAACATAGATTAATCAGAACCAGCTGTACAAGTGTCACAACTACCAGTCCATGCGAATTGTGTAACTACGCTAAACTGCAAATGTGAAACTAGTTGACTACTACATTGTAGTTACTTGTAACTAAACAGAAGGTAGATAGTAGTTTCATTGTAATTATACTGTAGTTTTAGTGTAGTTAAGGACACTTAAAATAAAGTATAACCCATTTCCTAAGCATTATGCATCGCAGTAGAATCTGGACTCTGTTAAAGTATATATAGAACAATATAAAACAAGAAAATGTTTCCCACCACTGATGTGAGACTTACTGTTCTGTAGTTGCTAGAATCATCTCTTCTGCTACTCTTGTACAAAGGGACCATATCAGCCCTCCTCCAGCTCTTTGGAACTGTGCCCATCTTCAATGACCTGCAGGGATGGCTAGCACTGTGCTCAGTTCTTTCAGAACCATTGGGTGAATCTCATGAGGTCCTATCACCTTGTCCTACTTTAGGTCTTCCAATCTCTTCCGGACTCTCTTCTCTGAAAATGGACTTGTGTCCACTCCACCCTTCCCGTGATGCCTGTTGATACTTATTGGTCTACCTCTCTATGAAGACTGAGTAAAAGTACTCATTTAAAAGTTTAGCTTTTTCAAGATCTTCTACACTTTCCTCTCACACTCTTAAGTCTCACTGTCCCACCCCTTTGCTTTCTTCTGCTTTCTTCTTGTCACTCACATAACCTGAACAAAGACTTTTCCTATTTTTTAACCTCCTTGGTGATGGTTTCCTCTGTCTGTGCTTTTGCTATCTTCACCCTCCTTCCTGCCTCACTCTGCCTTTCCTGATATACCTCCCTATCCACCAAGGACACCGCATTACAGTTTTTACTGGAAAACAATGGTAAAGCTCAGGGATTCAAACTGTTAAAAACATACACTGTCGTGGAAATTGTGAATTTACATCAGATCAGTGAACCCATGAAAAAGTTGTGTTTTACTATAAATTACTTCCTGTAGTATTTCAATTTTGTATAATATTTTATTTTACGTATATTTAGCCATCTTTATTTCTGAGTGCTTATACATAAACTAAATCTCTCATAGCGGAATACTGGTAAAGTCCATAAATAAAAAAAAAAAAGCAATGACTGGTGCAATCCTGGAATATCAAATCTTGAAAATAGAATTTCACCACTTCAAGAACCAGTGTCCCTGCTTGTCCACCTCCAGCTTTAGCTCCTTGTAATTATTGAATACTGTTTTTTTAATCCTTCACCACATTAGCCACCTCCTTTACCTTGGCAATCTCTTCCTCCTCCTTTCCTTGCGTACTTCCTTCAAACAGCATGCAGTTGCCCTAGCTATTCCTTCCTTGATATGTTTCCATTGTGTCTCCACTACACTCTGGACATCCCCCCCTTTGAGATATTTGCTGAGGCAGTCTTCCATTTATTAAAAATCTGCCCTTCTGAAGTCCAGGACCCTCCATTTCAGTATGGTTTTTCAGTTGCTAAACCACACAGTATAATGATCATTTGTATCCTGGGGACTATCTACTGTGATATATGCAATGATATGCCTGTTTATAAATCCCAGGTCCAGCACTGCCCTGTATTTAGTAGGTTCTATAACAAGCTACCTGAAAAAATGCACCCTGTAGGGAGTTGAAATGTCCCTGCTTCTTGTTGTAGCTGTAGCCAGAGTGCTCCAGTCTACATCCAGCAGATTAAAGTTCCCCACAATCAGTACTTCTCCCTTGCTTGACATTTTGCCAAAGGCATCTCCAAAACCTTGTCCAACTCTTCTCCCAGTGTTGGTGGTGTGTGCACCACCCCATATGAATAGAGGCCCCAGACCCTGTCTCTAAGCTGATCCATAGTACCACCAACCCTTCCTTATTCCCCCTAGTGTCCCTGTACCTCTGTGGCTTTTATACCTTCCCTCAAATATACAACAACCTTCCCACTTTTCCTTCTGGAACATGGTGTAGCCTGGTATAGCCACTTTACAACTGTGGTGGTTTTTGGTGCACTGTGACTCAGTAATGGCTACCAGATCCAAGTCTTTCTCTGAAATGAATGCATCAAGGTCAGTAATTTTATTTTGTGAGCTCCTTGGTTGGCATACATGGCTTGACACTCCTTTTGACCTTCCTTCTACTATTCTGCCTCCCCTTCGAGTTTCCATATTTTGCCCCTCATGTTTTCCTGGTCTTGTCCTTCCCTATTTCACTACCCTTTGGCTACTCTCCCTAGCCTTTCTCTTAGTTTTAGTTCCTCTTCCTAACCTACCCATCCTGCCTTCCCACTTGTCTTTATGCCCCTCTGCCCCTTAGAATTCATTTCCCCAGGGCTTTTTCTCTCTGCTGCTCTATGCTCCGGGGGCAATATTTGCCTCCCCCTTGATTAGTTTAAATATCCATCAAAGTAGCATCTCAGCCTTCCACCCATGACTGCCATTCCCCTCCTGGATGGATGACACTATCTCCTTTGTACAGACCTCTATCCTTCCAACTGGGATGACAGTCCCTGCTGTGGACAAAAGCTACAACATGAAGCACTTTATGAACTCTAAACATTGACATCTGCCTAAGGCAAGCACAGAAATATTAAAAGAATGGAAGTTTAGAAAGGTATAGTACAGAGAGAGTGAGAGTAGGAGTTAACACAGAGATGTTATAGTCTTTGCAAAAAAAACTTTGTTAGAACACCAGTTAGGGTTCAACTTAAGGGCACAAAAGCAGGAAAATGTGATGTTAGGGTTTCCACCCCAACTCCTCACCCCTAAAGGAAAAAAACTTAGGGTTTGGATCTCTGGAGTCTTGGGGAATCAGTGGGGTGGTCTTTCTTGTGGTTTATAACCCTAATTCTCACCCCTTCCCCAGCCCATGGCCTCCTGTCTCGAGCAAAGGTATAGCTCCAGCCAGTGCCTCATAATGATACACTCTTTAAAGGAGGAGAACTATGTCTCACCACATGTTGCCAACACAATCTGTCGTGCTCTCTTCAGGCAGGGCCTGCATCACATATGATGTTGTTTGCTCAGGGAAAGGGGTGAGCATTAGGGTTAACAACCCCAGGAAAGACCCCACCACTGATTCAGTTAGGCTTTGAAGACCCCAAACCCTAATGTTTCTTCCTTTTGCTGCTTGAGGGGTGTGGGTGGGTAGTTATGGTTGGAAACCCTAACATCACATTTCCCTACTTCAGTGGCATTAAGTTGAACCCTAACTAGTGCATTAAAAAAGTTTTTGGAATATAATGTTTTTTCTTTTCGAGACAGTGGAATCATATCTTCATTCTCATAGGCCTCTTTGGGACCTATGCGAACAGATACAGATGCGCGTGACCTTTTGGGTCTTGTGCCAAGGGAAGATCCTGTCCACCTACAGAATTGCATGGTCTTGCAGGCCCTGCACTGCTGTTCAGTGACAAATGTCAAGAATTCAAAGGGCTGTCTGGTGGGCTGCAGAAGCGCAGGGTCCTCTGGTCCCTACTATTCCATGTGGCTACAGATACAGATGCACAGGGTAAAGAGTCCATCTGTCAGACAATGTATAGGCCCCTCTGCCACTCAGAGATGCAGAAGTGCAGGGCCCTATGCCAGGTAGACTGTTGTTTTCACTATATGGTGCCCGGGCCTGTGCAGGCAAACCAGAAGCTTTCATTCCCTGACTAGGGGGTTGTCACATAACAGAACCATCCCCCCACCCTCACCCTTTCCAGGTGGGTCACTGAGTTCACCCCGAACACAGCTCACTTGCACAAGACCACAAAGCATACCCACTGGGGTCAAGACAGGCACTACACACAAAGTTTCTTAACAATTATATATTCTTTTGGTTTTATTTTTACCCCAACTGTTCAAGATAGATGTTTTATGACTTCCCTTATAAACATGGACGGTACCATTTGTAGTAAATTCACTAAAATGTCATTTTACACCAGAAGTGTGAAAGCACATCTCATCCAGAATTTAAAAAATAAGCCCTGTCACATTTATGAGGCGATGTGTAAAAATGTCTATGTTGAAAGTTTGGATTTAAAATATTGATAATTAGCAAAGTTTTATGAGAAAACATCGAAATATTGCAATGTTCACTCATAACCTTGGCATTTGACAATATCTGTATATCAAATTTTCAGCATCGCTTTCTTGTTATCCCACCTGATGAACCCAGTAGCTAATTTTCAAATCCCCACAGAAATGTCATTCTGCTCCACAGATGCAAAAACACATTCTGGCCACAATTTGAAAATTAACTGTTGTCACATTTATGAGGTGGTGTGAAAAAATGGCTATGTTGAAAATGTGGGCTTAAAATATTGAAAATTACAAAAGTTGTGGGTGAGTATAGAAAAATGTCAATGTATGCTCATTACTTTTTCATTTTTACATATTTTGACCCCACATTTTCAACATAGTCTTTCTATAACTCCACCCCATGAACATCAAGGTGAAAACTGTCAAATCCCGCCCTAAAGTTGATTTCACAAAGTGACAATGAAATCACCTTTCTGCCCAGATTTGCATAATTCCACCACAATTGATCAGGAGGCAGGGTCCTGAAAATGCCATGTTGAACATTTGGTGTAAAAATATTATAGATGACAAAGTTATGAATTAAAGTTCAAACTCCATTGAAATACATTAAACTGCACTTACATGATTTTCTCATACCACAATCACCACTTCCAGCAGGATGAAATGTCTTCAATCAGAGAGTGGAACTACATTATGTGACATGTTCAGGTGAGTAAGGGTGTATGGGGAGTGAGGGGTGGTGTGAGTTGAGTTTGAGGTTGGGGTTGTTGGGGTTGTGTGTTGGAGTCAGATTGGCTAGGGACCATTTTCTTTTCTATAGGTTAAAAAATAATCATCTAGGGATGTTTTATTTCATTTCAGGGGACAGTTATTTTCTGACACAGGAGATTAGGCATGACAGTGTTGGGCTACTCTTTAGTAGCAGTAGGGATGAGCACCCCGGTACCCCCCATGCACATTATTGTGAATAGGGGGTGGGTAACCTTGTGGGGAGGGGGATCAGCAGAAGTGGTGCAGGGAGGCACCCCTGTCCACTAACAAACATTGAGCAGAAAGCTGGCAACCTGGAGGTGAGGGTGGAAAAGAAGCAGTTAGGCACCCCAGTCCACTTAACAAAACTTTTATTCATAGATGGATAGATACCGACAGACAGACAGAGAACATAGAAACATAGAATTTGATGGCAGATAAGGACCGCTTGGCCCACCCAGTCTGCCCATTTCCCTGCCTACTGGATAAGCTGCAAATCCTAGTTAACCAGCAGCCTACTTCTTCCTACCCCCACCCCCTAGAATTGCCTTATGACTGTCCCATGCATGCTTGAATTCCACCACTGTTTTTGACTCCACAACCTCCTCTGGAAGGCCATTCCATGCATCCACAACCCTCTCTGTGAAAAAATACTTCCTTAAATTACCTCTGAGCCACCCCCCATCTTCAAATTGTGCCCCTTGTTCTTGCACACCTCTTTTTGAAAGATGCTACCCTCTTGGACTTTGTTGAGTCCTTGAGGTACCAGAAGTTTCTATCATGTCCCCTCTCCCTCCTTTCCTCAAGGCTATACATATTAAGCTCCTTAAGTCTCTCTTCATATGTCTTCCGGTGCAGAGCCTGCACCATTTTAGTTGCCCTCCTCTGGACAGCTTCCATCCTGCCTATGTCTTTGCGAAGACTGGGTCTCCAGAACTGCATGCAGTACTCCAGATGGGGTCTGACCAGCTGTCTGTACAGAGGGATAATAACTTCCTGTTTTCTACTGGTGATGCCTCTCCCTATGCATCCAAGTATCCCCCCAGCCCTCCTTGCTGCCCTCTCACATTGCTTGCCCACCTTTAGGTCTTATGATATGACTACCCCCAGGTCCCTTTCCATTTTTGTTGTTTTTAGTATCTCACCCTCCATTGTGCACTCTTCCTCTGGTTTTTGTTTCCTAGGTGCATTACCTTTGCACTTTTAGCATTGAATCTAAGCTGCCATACATTTGACCATTCCTCTAACCTTGCAAGTCCTTTTCATCCTTTCCACCCCACCTTGTGCATCAACTCTGTTGCAGATCTTTGTGTCATCTGCAAAGAGACATACTTTTCCTTCCAGTCCCTCTGCAATGTCGCTTATAAAGACATTGAAGAGGACTGGTCCTAATACTGAACCCTGCAGTACCCCACTAGTAACCCCCCTTTCTTCAGAGTGGACTCCATTTACTATTACTCTCTGTGTCCTATTCTTCAGCCAATTTTTACCCAGGCTGTCATCTTGGGACCCACTCCCAGGCTAGCTAACTTGTATATTAATCTTTTGTGTGGGACTATGTCAAATGCCTTGCTAAAGTCTAGGTAGGCCATGTCCACAGCCCCTCCCTGATCTACTACTTTGGTCAGCCAGTCAAAGAAATCTATCAGATTTGTCTGGCATGACCTTCCTGCTGTGAATCCATGCAAGGGATTGCTGGCCCATTGCTTCAACTGAAGACAGCAGCATGACTCCATTTGTGGCCTCAGCATGCAGGAAAATCCCTCTGTTCTAATACAGAGAACATGGGTCAATGCTGCCTTTTGCTAAGTGGGACAACAGGATTTTGGTGTGCCCAGAAAAGGTATTTCTGTTGATTGCTTTAAAAAAACAAACTAAATGGGTCTTGTTTAGCTAGGTTAATGTGTTTTTTAATTACATAGCGAATAATGGATAGGCAAGTGTGTGTTATGGATTTGTTTTACACACCCGAGGTGTGTGATGACCCATAATCCTCAAGAGCGAAGCTCGAGAGGTTTATACAGTCATCACACACCGAGGATTTTTAAAATAAATCCATAAAAACACACTTGTTTATCTTTTATTTTTTATAATTGCTGGTTTTCTGCTCGCGTTTGCACAGCTTAGCGCGGCTTTGCACAACTTAGCACAGCTTTGCCCAGTGCATTAATTGATGAGAATGCCGTAATAACAATATTTCAGGTAATTATGGCATTTGACAGTACTCATAATCCGGTTGTTAAATAGGGTCACCAGTCATTATACTGTTTTTATGTATTTTCCATATATTTTAGTTTGGAGGGACATGATGGCAGCCTCATGACAGGAAAAATTATTTTGGTGCTGTGAGAAGCAAGTGGTGAGAAAGCAGAAAGAGTCTGCAGCATGGAATTTTTCATGTAGTATCAGAACATTATCCAAAAAGCCCTACTTAGCATGCTCAAAACAGAGAGAGAAAAAAAAAAACTTAAAATACTTACAACTCTGCAACTGTTTAATATTTTTTCACTGCACCTTCCCATGGCACTACCTTGGCAAAGCATACTTCTACCCTGATTGTTTGGGAAAATATTATATTCTCTGTAGCCCGTGAGTGAGAGCAAAACAAAAAAAAACAATGTTAAGAAAAGGAAACAATTATGTCTACAGGAAAATTACATAAGCTGATCTCAGAAACAGCACAGGCTGCCATCACAAAACTTTCCATTATTTAGAACTTGCCTACTTGACAATGCTTGCAAAATTTCAACTAATTTTATCAAATGCTGCCAAAACTATTAAGGTCCAAAGTTTGGGATTTAACATAGAACCCCCCCCCCCCCCAACTATACTGGTGCTACTGAACCAGTACAACATATAGACTGAAACTGAATAAAGTAAAGGGTCAAAGTCAGAGGACCTCTATAATTGTTCCATAATACACACACACACACATACACACACACACACACACACACACACACACACACACAAATAAGCATACACACACATATATATATATATAGTTATAGACATAGATTTTTTTTTGCAAAAAACTTTGTTAATGCACCAGTTAGGGTAACTTAATGCCACAAAAGTAAAGACATGTGATGATCAGGTTTCCAACTCTAACTCCCAATCTCTACCCCCCAAGCAGTAAAAAGAAAACAATATTAAGGTTTTAGGTCTTCAGAGTCTTTGCAAATTAGTGGTGGGGCCTTTCTTGGGGTTGTCAACTCTAATGCTCACCCCATTCCCTGACCAAACAACATAACACATACTCTCCTTTCTTCATGTAGGGTCTGCAGCCCCTGCATGAAGAAAACTATAACAAATTCTGTGGCAACATGTGGTGACACATACTTCTTTACTTTTGAGGAGTGTATCACTATGATACACTGCCTTGAAGCTGTGCCTTGTGTTTCAGACTGGAGGCTACAGGCTTGGGGGAGAGGTGAGCATTATGGTTGACAACCACAAGAAAGACCTCAACACTGATTCCTCAAGACTCCAGAGACCCACAACCTTGATGTTTTTTCCCATTTTTCTGCTTGGAGAGTGGGTGTTGGAAGTTAAGTTTGGGAACCTTAGCTCTACATTTCCCTACTTTTGTGGCATTAAGTTATCCTAACTGGCACATTAATGATGTTTTATGCAAATAATTTCCTTTTTTTTTGATACAGTGGAACTGTATCCTCATTCATGCAGGTGCAGATGTGCAGGGCCCTTTGGGATGTGTGCTGTGGGAATATTGTCTGCCTATAGGAGTGCAGGGCATGACACAATCACTCTTCATGCATTCAGTACACATTCAGTCTTTACACATTCAGTACACAGTCACTCTGCATGCATACACTCTTTACACATTCACTTTTCACACATTCACTCTTTTTTAATTTTACCACAAATTTTCATGATAGTCATTTTATGATTGCCATTATAAACATGACATGTAGCATTTATAGCATTCTGACTGAAATGTAATTTCACACCACAAGAGTGATGACACATTTTCTTTAGGATTTAAGAAATGACACTGTCATGTTTATGAGGTGGTATGGAAGAATGGATATATTGAAAGCTTGGAGGCAAATTTTGAAAATTAGCGAATTTATGAGTAAAAGTTGAAATACAGGAAAGTTCAGTCATAACCTGGGTATTTTTATCAGATTTGTACACCAACCTTCCAGCATAGCCTTCTTATTACCCCACTTCATCGACCTGGTAGGTGACTTTTCCAAATCCCCACCAAAATGTCATTCCACACCACTGAAACATCATTCTGCACCACTGGTGCAAAAACTCATTTTGGCCAGAATTTGAAAAATAACAGCTGTCACATTTGTAAGGCGGTGTGAGAAAATGGCTATGTTGAAAATTTGAGGTCAAAATCTTTAAAACTACCTAAGTTATGAGCGAGCATAAAAAAATTTCAAAATATGCACATAACTTTGCCATTTTTACATATTTTGACCCTCAATTTTCAACATAGCTTTTTTATGACCCCACCTCATAAACAATGGCAGTAGAAATGTGCAAATCCCATCTACATGGTGATTTAATAAAGTGAACGCAAAATTGCCTTTTTGGCCAGACTCATAGAAATTCACTGCCATTGGTCATGAGGTGGGGTTCCAAAAAGACCATGTTGAAAATTTGGAGTCAAAATATGCAAAAATGAGAAAGTAATGCATCAAAATTCAAAACCCTATTGAAATACATTGAACCGCATTTATCTTAGTTTTGTACATTGCAGTCAGGAGTTTCAGCAACAAGATGTGTCTTGGATAGGAGAGTGGATCTTTACTGTGGGGCATGTTAATTTGAGTGAGGAGGTGTGGGGTTGCGGGTGCTAAGTGGAAGGTCAGGCTTGGGGTCAAATCAGAGAGGGACTGTTTTCTTTGGGATAAAAAAAATATTGAGGTACAGTTTTCATTATTTCAGCTTATTCAGACATTAAGGAATGGGCACTCTAGTGTCAGGCTACAGTTTTGGGACCATGTGTGGGTGACCTGAAGGGGAAGGGGCTCCCTAAAGGGCCTAGTGGAATTGGGCACCCCAGTCTGCTTATAATTTAAAAGAATTGGGAATGGGGAATTGGCAACCTGGAGAGGATGGGGGAGAAGGAAACAGCACTGGAGGTGGGCTCCCCCTTCTGCCAAATGAATAAATAGATACATAGGCAGATATAGAGATGGATGGATTGAGAGTTAGATAGATAGACAGAGAGATAGACAGATAGACAGATACACAGACAGACAGACTGACAGACACAGACAGACACACAGACAGATAGACAATAAAAGACAGACACAGAGGAAGACAGACAGATGAGGGGATTGGTGGCTCACTTCTGTCACTGCAGCCTGCAGCATAAGTTTCAGCTGTGGCTGCAAATGTCAAGAAAGTTGCACTGTTCTCATGCAGAGAATGTGGGTGAGCTGCTGCTCTTGCTAACCTGGGCACCGAGGATTTTGAGTGCCCAATGAAAAGGTATTCTTGCCAACTTTTAAAAAAAACAAACACCAGAATCAAGATAAATGTGTCTAACAACAATAATATCATCCTTACTTCACTGTGGGCTACACAGTAACAGAAGCACCTTCCCTGCTGAATGAGTCACAACACAGCAGGGAATGATATATGATGGACTGTCATGTTTGTTAGCAAATCATAAAATGGCAGCTGTTTTGCATTGTGTTAGTGCATGTTCCCTGCTGTGTTGTGACTTAGCAGGGACAGGGATACTGTCACTATGTAGCCCCACCATGAAGTGTGTATTTAGCCTGATAGCCCAATCCTATTTTCATAAATGGAAACCACCTCCCTGGTGATCCAGCCTCCCCCATCCCAACTGCCATCCTCATTTTATAAAAAAAAAAACACTTCCTGGTGGTCCAGTGCCCCCCCAGCCTGAAGTATTTATTGTATATTTGTTGACATCAGGTGGCCCTATTCCCATGCCAGCTTTGGTCTATTGCCTCCCCAGCCTCATGTATATATTATATCTTTGGAGACATAGGGGGGCACAATCCCCATGCTGGCATTAAGAAGCCCCCACAAGTAGCGTGGGACACTGGGGAGATCACCCCAGTGTTTCAAAGTTGCTTTATTTATATTTGTTGTTCCTGTAAAAAAAGTCCTGCAATGTCTTTTTTAAATTACCTTAAAAAAAAGAAAACAGTCCTTCATCATTGAGGCCATCCCCCTTCCCCCATCCTGACCCTTCAACTGAGCACCAACCACCCCACATCCCACTTTACCCTATACTTACCACCTGAAGTTGAATGCTGGCATCCTCTGTGGACCGAGACACGTTGGCACTCTTCAAAGCCAAACAGTGAACAAAAGAACACAGGTAAGTGTTGTATAATGTATTTCAATGGGGTTTTGAACTTATGCTCATAACATGGTAAGTTTTCTTTTCATTTTTTCACCAAATTTGCAACATGGACTTTTTGAGACCCCATGTCATGAAAACTGTTGGTGAAATTTCATTAATCAGCCATAGAAGGAGATTTCACAGTTTTTACATGATATCAACTTTTGGGCCTGATTAATATAATTACTTCACCATGTTCATGAGGTGGGATCCCAAAAAGGCCATGTTGAAAATTTGGTGAAAAAAATTTCAAAAAAATGACCAAGTTACAAGCATATGTTGACATTTTTCAACACGCATGCATAACTTTGGTAATTTTCAATATTTTGATCCGAAATTTACAATATAGCTATTTCGTCACACCACCTCATGGACATGATAGCTGTCATTTTTCACATCCTGGCCAAAATCAGTTTTTGTATCTGTGGTGTGGAATGATGTTTTGGCAGGGATTTGAAAATGTTTACCTATTGGGTTCATGAAGTGGGGTCATAAGAATATTATGTTGAAATTTTGGGGTCAAAATGTTGAACAAGGAGTTTATGAAGTTATATTGTTTGCAGGGATGTCTGTTGCACTATGCTAGGGAGAACGTTGACTTATCATCCCAGTGAGCTGAAATCAGGTGTGAACTCGGTGAGCCAGATTAATGGAACAAGGCTGATAGGGAAGGTGCTACAGCCCCTGCCTGGGAAGGGAGAGAGCAGTGTTTTTGTGCAGATGCCACACCCTGTGGTGGGTCAAGGAGCCTTATCCACAAGGTATTGACATGTGTGCCAAAGCCTGCAATGCAATGGGTCAGGACTGTCGCCAGTATTGTATTTATCTCATTTTATGCAGGTCCCAAAGGGAACTGTGCAAGTTAGGACCTGTGCAAATGAGAATAGAAATCCACTGTTATAAAAAGAAGGGAAATTCATTGCAAAAAAACTATGTTAATGCAAACATTAGGGTTGAAGAATGTAAAGCATTCCCCTTATCACCTAATCATCTTCCCCTCCTCACCCTAAACATGCACCTTGCTTTTCATCTCTGCTTTTCATCTGCTCTCTATCATACACCTTTCTCTTCATCCAGGATTCTACTGCGAACAAATCAGTGGCAGAGTTTTGTGCTTGCCACCAATCAGAAAGCATCACTTTATGGGCAGCCAATCAGGAAGCATCTGCAGTCCCTAACTGCAACTTGCCACTATATAAAAGGTGAGTACATGCTCTTTTCATTTTACCACTCCTGCTGCTATCTAGAAGCAGCACACCCAGCTCACAAAAGCCTTCCCTCAGCTGCTGGCTGCTTGACACTGTGAGACATAGGGGTACCATCCCACTCCTCCTGAGCCACACTTTAGGTGGCACCAGCTACTTGACTTGCTCCTCCTGAGCTGCATTTTGGGTGGCACCAGACTCAATACTTGCTCCCTGACAGCTGCGCTTAGGGCAGCACCTTGAACTCTTTTGTCTGTTCCACCCCACCACCTAACCCACCTTCTCCTCCTCACTCTAAACATGCACCTTGTTTTGCATCCCAATTATCTTGCCACTTGCCCAGCCCCCAACCACCCACCCTGTTGGTGTTCTACTTATATAGCCAGAACATCAAACAAGCTGTGAGACTCCTCCCTTTAGACAACTCACTCTATGGAAAGTACCACTGGCATATAGGAATGTAACCATAAGGAATGAACCATTCATCACTGGTGTGAGTAAATTGGGCCAGAACCTTGCTTAGTATTATAATAATAATAATAATTAAAAAAAATAATTCTCACTCTCTTTCTCATCTTCAGCTTGATGTCTCCATGGTCATGGATGTGGTGAGCTGCCACGACTGCAGGTCACTTACTTTTCACTGTTTTCTACAGTATGATGAGCATTGTCAAGTATGCAGACAAATCACCATACTTAGGGCACAGCTGGCTGAGACCAGGATGGATATCATATCTCTAAGACAGCATATAAGCTGGTATGCACCGCCCACAAACCACCCAACCCCACTATTCCATAGGCTGTAGGAAAGTGGTGATTGGAAGGTAGTGTGAAGGAGAGGCACAAAAGTTTCACCTACAACACATCAGATTCTCAACAAAGCTGTCCCTATTCTGACTGCCAACAGGTTCACTCCTCTAGAACAGGTAGAGGACCAACCCTCCATACCTGTGAAAGACTCATCTACACATGGTGTCAATTAAGGCATCACCCTCGAGCACAGGGGCAAGCATTCAGATACACAGAATAAGAAGCACAAGCATTCAATTATTCTGGGTGATTCAATGATTAGGGGCATTGAATCTCACCTGACAGACAACTCTGTATATTCAGTCTCCATCCACTGTCTCCCTGGTGCATCTTCCAAGAGAGAGCCACCAATCGCATAAAGATGTTCATTGGCAATACCTCTTACAGCCCCAATATAGTTTATTCACCTGAAGAACAATGATTTGGTGAACCATACTTTGGCTAGGTTAAAAATAACTTCAGGACATTAGGTGGACAGTCCAAATCCATGACAAATTCACTTTTCTTCTTGGAAGTTCTACCAGTATGGGGTAAGGAGATGACAATACCCAGACTGGAATATAAGAAATCCTGGAATTCAATACATAGCTCCACACTTGGTGCAGTGAAAGAGGATTCTATGTTAGTGGGCACTGAGGCAACTTAAGGGGAAAAAGTGTATTTAGATATGATGGTCTTTATCTCTCTAGAGAAGGAGTAAATGCACAAATTAGCCAAAACATGGACGTACACCTAGGCTGTTTAAACTAAGTAAGGAGGAACACAAGGCAAGGGTACCTATCTCATCACAGGCATTAGATGGAACCTTATTCATATATCACCCTTTAAAGTTTGGAGTATCACCAAACATATTGCATAACCTTTTATGCTCAGACAGGTCACCTAGACCTGATATGTTAGTCTCTTCTGGTACAGAGCACAAGCATTCTCATTCAGAAAGGAGATGTATGGATGAATGGAGGGTGCTCAGTCTTCATGTAAGAAGCCAAGGGAACAAGATCAGTGGGCTCCAGACACTGATGGCCAAATCCAAGCTGAACATAGTGGCTATCACAGAAACCTGGGCCTCTGGATACAGTGAATGGGATTTCAACATAGATGGTTATTTAATCTACAGGTTAGACCAAAAAGATTCAAGGAGTGGGGGAAGGGTAGCACTTTATGTACAGGAGGATATAAGGGCCGCATCATTTGACCCCTTCAAGAGGGAAGGTGTAGAGTCCATTTGGGTTCAATTAAATACTCCCACCGGTAAAAAGGTCTATTTTGGAGTAATATATATACCTCACAGTCACTCAGAAGCTTTGAACAAACACCTAATTGATGAAATCAAAGGTATAATGTCTTAAGGGGATGTAATAATTGTAGGTGACATGAAAATGCCAGATGTTGATTGGTATATTCCCTAAGCCAAATTGTCAAAAGCCAAGCCATTGTGGAGGCTTCTGTAGACTGTCACCTTAAGTGACTAGTAGTAGAACCCATCAGAATTACTCCCTTACACTAGCTCCATTCCCTCATGTCATGTAATATCCTACTCTTATAAATTTCTTCTAACAAAAGTCACTACTCTGGAAGGTCAGAGGTTCTATTGGTGGGATAATGTATTACCACCGACTTTCCCTCTCAGGAACTGGTCTAATATTTGGAATCACTTATGTAAATACATTAAGTGGGATAGATATAGACTTATACAATTTCATATTAACCATAATCTATTTTATACACCACTTAAACTTCACCAAATGGGAAGTTTATCTTCTAACCAATGTCCCAAATGTCAACAAGCACCTGCTGATCTACTCCATATGTTATAGTCCTGTGATAAAATCACTCCTTTCTGGTCCATCATCCAAAATCATCTTGATCCACTTCTTGCATTACATAACTTCAACCTGGAAATTTGTATCTTGGGTGATTATGCATGTTTACAAGGGAGCCAACAGAGAGTACAAATGGTCTTAATTTCAGCCTGTGCTAAAAAAGTAATTTTGAGGCATTGGCTGGAATTGGCTACTCCTGCCTATGTGGAATGGTTTAAGGAAATCATGTTTGCCTTGCAAGCAGAGCTCATCATTGCAGGAATTACCAACAGAATGGACAACTAAAAACTAAGATGGGAATCACTGTATACCCTTTTATCGATTCAATAGACTTCAGTCACTTTTACCTGCCTTTTTAAGGACAACTATTGCCAACATGGTCTTTTAGTATTACATTTCTTTACAACCGTCCTCACTTAACAGTAAGTGGCAGACTGGGGTGGGTTGTGAGGGAGGTGGGAGGTGGGTGGGATACAGACAAAGATAACATGTGTTAAGATTTCTTATACTGTAATATTCACCTGTGTGCTACACATTATATATTAGTATTCCACTGACTGTTTTTTTCCAGCACTATTATGTTGTCTGTATTTATGGTTTTTGTTATAACATTTTAAAATAATAACGCTTATTAAATAAAAAAAAAGAACCCATCAGAATTAATGCTATATTAGATGTCGTCCTTACAAACTCAGACCATATGGGCTCAATAGTAATCAAAGATCCTCTGGCCAACAGTAACCATAACTCTGTATGGTTCACTGTATCTCTAGGGGCTTCATATTCCCAGTCAAGAGTTGTGGTACGGTGTTTCAAAGGTATCAGCTTCAACAACACGAGGGGATTTATTGGAAGGAAATTAAGTTCTATCAAACAACACTCTGGAGTTCAGGAACTATGGTTGGAAATAAAACAAGCCATCTCAGAGGCCACAAAAACCTACATGACAACATCTACCAAGAAGAATAAATAAAAAAAAATTTGGTTTAACAAACAGGTGAAGACGGCTATAAGATCCAAATGAAAAGGCTTCCTAAACTTTTATAGAAGGAACCAGGTGATTGCTCATGGGAAGTATGCTTAGCAAGAAGTAAGGAGGCCAAAAGAACAATCAAGTCAGCAAAAGCTAAAACTAAGCTTAACATAGCCAACAACATTAAATCAAGTAGTAAGCAGTTCTTTCAGTATTTATAAGTGAAGAGAATGAAGAAGGCAGAAGGAGTGATCAAACTCAGGCATGGGGATATAATAGTAGAAAATGACAAACAAGAAGCAGAAGTCCTAAAAAAATTATTTTGTTTAGTTTTCACTAAGGAAAGGCTTGGGCCCATACCAGTGAGTGGCATTAGATCTGTTGCTAGTGGGGTACCAATGATGGATCCACCTTCATTCTCCATAAATGGAGTTCAGGAATCCCTCGAGAAGCTGAAGCATGACAAGTCATTAGGAAATAAAAAAAATAAATAGCAATTGTTAATTTATTGGGATGGGGAACAAAGGAAGAAGCAATTACCCTGTCAGATGGTGACTAATTAGAAACATAGAAACATAGAAGTTGACAGCAGATAAAGACCGCAAGGCCCATCCAGTCTGCCATTTCTTTTTCTACTTATAAAAGTGCCATCGGCCTTTGCTTTGTCAGTGGCCTGTCTATTCATACTCATCTGTATTGCTCCCTTATGCCTATCCCATGCCTGTTTGAAGCCCTGCACTGTATTCATAGCCACCACTTCCCGAAGTAGGCCGTTCCATGTATCTACCTCCCTTTCTGTGAAAAAGAACTTCCTCACATTACCCCTTAATCGGCTTCCCTCTAATCTCATGCTGTGTCCTCTTGTCCTGCTATTTTTCTTATATTGAAACATGTTAGACTCTTTCACCTTGTTAATACCCTTAAAGTGTTTGAATGATTCGATCATATCACCTCTCTCCCTCCTTTGCTCTAGGGTATACATACTGAGCTCCATTAATTTGTCCTCATATGTCTTCTGATGCAGTCCCTGCACCATTTTAGTTGCCCTTCTCTGGAGTGCCTCAATTTGGTTAATGTCCTTGAGAAGGTGTGGCTTCCAGTACTGCATGCAGTACTCCATATGGTGCCTAACCAGTGTCTTGTAAAGAGGGATTATTACCTCCCTCTTCTGACTTGTGATACCCCTACTAATACACCCTAACATTCCCCTAGCCTTACCTACTGCTTTAGAGGTCTGCTTGGATGATTTCAGGTCACCGGTGATGATGATGATGCCCAAGTCTCTTTCTTCCTTTGTGACTGCCAGCAACTCCCCTCCCAGCCTATAGGTGGCTTCAGGGTTTCTCTTCCCTATGTGCATGATCTTGCACTTCTTTGCATTAAATCCCAGTTGCCACTCTTCCGACCATTTTGCTAGTTTATCCATATCTTTTCTCATTCTGCCCACCCCATCTAGATCATCTACTCTGTTGCAGATCTTGGTGTCATCTGCAAATAGACAAGCCTAATGATCCTGTAAAGGTATCTAGGACATTTAATAACTATTTTGGTGACCTAGAAAAGTTTAGACTGAATTGTAAAGCCATTGATTTAGATGTCAATCTAAATAAAGAAAGTAATGATAACCATCCAAGATTTAATTTCCGTACTATTTCACTTGAACAGGTTAGAGATTATGTTCATAGATAGAACCCCAAGCCCAACACTGGTCAGGGTGAAATTGATTACAAACTTATCAAACTTGGGATTAATAAATTATCTGCTCCTTTGGCTATACTATTTAATTACTCCTTATGTCACAGAGTTTTTCCACAGCTATGGAAGATGGCTATCAAAAAGTTTATATTTAAATCAGGTAGTAGGGCTTCTATCTATAATTATTGACCAATATCTTTATTAGCATCACTGTCTAAGATTCTAGAAAGAATAAGCTTTGATCAAATTACCGTTCATTTGGAGAAATATAGTCTTCTGCCCAGTTCTTAACATGGTTTCAAAGCCAGTCATAACATGGAGATGGCCTTGGTGGGGTTCACAAGTTGTGTTTGGAGTGCCCTTGATAAGGGACACTTTGTCACAGCTATATTTGTCAACCTCACCAAGGTCTTTGATCTTGTAGATGATGCCCTGTTATTAGACTCTTTTCACGAAGTTCACTTCTCCACTGATGTAATAACCTAGTTAGCAGACTATTTGAGTAACAGGGAACTTAGAATAATGATTGGTCATGATGTTTCTGATATCCTTACGAGTAAATGTGGTGTACCGCAGGGCTCAATTCTGGACCCTAATTTGTTTTCTCTGTTTATGAATGTTGCCCCAACTTCCTGCCACAATTCTGATATGATACTCTACACAGACAATGCTCTCATTTTTGAAAGTGGAATTAAACTAGAGGATGCCTTGATGCAAGTCCAATAGGAATTTGATTTGTTTCAAAAATGGTAACTAACTAGAAGTTTGGTCCTGAACACAAAGAAACCAAAAGTCATGGTCTTCACTGGACCTAGAATGAATAGAGATTTTAAAACTTCAATAGTTGAACTAAAAGGTGAAAAAAATTAATTTGTTGATAATTTTAAATATTTTGGAGTAATTCTCGATTACAATCTCTCTTTTGAATCACATATATGTAGTGGCATAAAAAAAGTGCACCAGAGACTGGTAATGTTGTTTAGAGTTAGGTCTTATCTAATATCTTAGTCCTGGAAACTTTTTGACACAGCCTTTTTTTGTTTTTAAGTACCCTTGGATATGGTTTAATTGCCTATACTGACACAAGTAAAAGAATGGTAACTAAATTAAATGTCCCCTATAACAGCATTCTCCATTTCAGGACTGGTCTCTGACAAAAAAACTCACCATTGCAATCTGTTTAAGGCAGCTAAGCATTTATCATTTTAAAATAGAATCAATCTAAAATTGGGTACCTGTATTTTCAAAGGAACACTGGGTTTTCTACCCTTTAAAGTCCAACTAGTGGTGTCAGCCTGGTGGCACTGAGGGCTGAGGCATTGAACCTTACCTTGCACTACACTGGTGTCCCATGTTCAGGAGCAGACTCGAGTCACCAGGGGTTGGCAGGGGAGGAAAGGAATGAGTTTCCAGTAGACTTCTCTCCTCCCCTGAGTGTGTAGGATTGTGCTTCTCACCACACTAGTGGCTCCCAGTGGAGACTAGGAGCATCACTGCTGATGCGGGCATGCTAAGGGGTATGGGGGTGTTGGTGGATGTCCTACGGGAGGGTGCAGGAGAGTGCCCTTCTCACTCTGTACATCAGTGCACGTCTGCACCCCCGGGACTAAAACAAAAAATAAAGGAAAATGGCCCTGGCACCGAGGAAGGTGAAGGTGGGTCTACCAGTCAGCCCCCAAGCTGAACCCCCAGTCTGCCCAACCATTCTCTGGATCTCCTTCCCTCTCTGGCTGCTCTACTAAATTCTAGAAAGAGCACCAGTAGGAACAGGTGGTTCCACCTCAGTGGGCTCAGAACGGGGGGTTCAGAGGGTTGGTAGTGGGCTAGGAGAGAATACCGGGATGGAGGTTAGGTCTGGGGAGAACTCCGGTGGAGTGGGAGTTGGCTGGGCCCCGTGAACACACTGGAGAGAGTCCTAAGGGACCAATGAGACTGAAGGATAAAGAAAGTTAAAAAAAAGAGGTCCAACTATTATTTACTAGACTTTTAAATTCACAAAGGACAATGTCCCAAAGCAGATACGTTTATAGAATACCTCTTTATAAGAAGGCAACAGGCCAGAGATCTGTATCTTATCTTATAGGGCTGCAGTATTTTTCTATTCAATTCCCGATGATGTCACCAGCAGCAAAATGTTCAGATCTTTTAAAATTAGATTGATGCAGTGTCTCGAATCTCATACTGAATGTACTTGTAATTAACATTGAACTGTTTGTTTTTGTGTCTGTAGTTTGTATTATTGTGTTTAATAATCTTGCATGTAATTGTCTTTTTTTATATTAACATTGAATGTTTTGCAGTATTGCTCATCTTACTGAAAAGTATAAAAAATTAAAATGAAAATGAAAGTCACCCAGCCCAGATGATATACACCCCAGGATTCCAAAATAATTAGCCAAAGAACTCACAGAGCCTTTAACCATGTTATTCAACCACTCACTCCAAACTGGGGAGGTGCCTGACAATTGGAAAATCACAGACATGATTCCTTTTCACAAGAGAAGAAGCAGGTAAGACGCTGGTAATTACAGGCCAGTCAGTCTGAATGGCAGTTGCCAGAAAGCTATTGGAGTCACTGATTAAATAGGATGTTGTGAAATATCTGGACAAAAATGGACTTCAGTATACCAGGCAACATGGCTTTGTGGCAGGCAGATCGTGCCAGACAAATGTTATTTCATTCTTTGACTGGGTCTGTAAGGAAAGCGATAGCAGTCACCTGGTGGACCTACTGTATTTTGATTTCAGCAAGACCTTTTACTCAGTTCCCCACAAATAACTTCTATCCAAACTTAGGGATTTAGGCATAGCAAAGAACATCACTAAATGGTTGTCAACTTGGCTTCAGGGCAGAAAACAGAGGGTGGTGGTCAATGGAGTCAGAACTAAGATGGGAGACATCACCAGCAGGGTTCCTCAGGGATCAGTCCTTGCACCTGTCCAGTTTAGCATTTTCATTAGTGGCACTGGAGAAGGAATAAAAGGTAGGATAGCACTCTTCACTTATGATACTAAGTTGAGGGATAGGATGAACAGTGAAGAAGTCAGAAAAGTCTACAGAAGGACCTAAAAAGATTAGAGAAGTCATCAGAGGAGTGGCAGCTTAACTTCATTGCCAAAAAGTACAAGGTGCTGGATCTTGGCAAGAACAACCTTAGAACAGAATACTGGTTAAATGGCATTAAACTCAGCACTTTGTCTGAGGAAAGGGATTGTAGGGTATTAATCTCAAATGACCTGAAGGTATCCACTCAGTGCAACTCTGCATATAGTAAAGTCAACAGGATTAGGATTGACAACCCCAAGGAAAACCCCACCACTGATCTGCCAATACTCCATAGACCCAAACCCCTAATGCTTTTTCATTTCCCTTTGTTGTCCACTTTGTATTCTTCAGCTCTAATGTCTGCATTAATGTAGTTTTTTTGCAATGAAGATAGATAGGCAGACAGACAGACAGGCAGACAGACAGACAGACAAACAGACAGATAATGTAGATAGATAGAGTATGATGGCGGTAGTTAAGGTTCAGTAGCCTTGTCAATGTTAAACCCCAAACTTAATTAATATTTTTGGCACCATTTGACACAATCAGCTGAAATGTTCCATCTGCTGTCTAGGAGGCAAGGTCTTGATCGGAGACATTTTTATGTGGCAGCTCTACACGAACAGGGACCCGACTACCTGAAAGATCTCCTGACTCCCTACTACCCCAATCATCCTCTCCAATCTGTCCATGAGGGATTGCTAGAGATTACCAGGGTTCGTCTAACAACTTCTGGAGCTCATGCTTTTTCATTTGCAGCACTAACCCTGTGGAATTCTCTGCCTCATCGGTTAAGAGAATTCCTGACTGTCAGTAGTTTTAAATCTATGTTAAAAATGTATTTATTTTCATTGGCTTTCCCAAACTGATTTTAAATAATTTATATTGTTGTCTGTTTATAATATTGTGGTGTTATACTGTGTACGGTGCCTTGACTTCAAAAGGTGCTATATAAATAAAGATTTGCTTGCTTGCTTGCTTATGTGGTTTCTGTGAACCCCATATGTCATTTTTCATAAAAGGCTAACTTTTTTCCTATGCTTAACATGGCTTTTTTTTGCTCTTACTTACAGCCTACGTGGAATAGAATAACTTGCAGGGGACATGTGACATGTCCTAAGGTAGAGTCTTTGATAGGTCTGGTGAATAAATATGAAATGGTTCCAGAGTTATAAGGCTTTAACATTTAGTGTTTTCCATTCTGAGCATGCGAAGTAGGGTTTCTGAGATAATGATATGGGCTGATATGAAAAATTTGATGTCGCATGACCCCTTTTTTGGTTTCTCACTAGTTGCTTGGCATGGCACCAAACATTTTTTGTGCCGTGAGATTGCCATCTTGTTGATTTTTTCCATGAGCTAAAAAGCATGGAAAATACATATCAATACTGGCATTTTAAAAAACAAGCACCAGAACGTAACTAAATAAGCCCAGTTTAGTTAGAGTTTGATGTTTGTTTGTTTTTAAATGAGGGGAAGAAATGCCTTTTATGGGCACCATAAATTCCAGGTGCCCAGCTTAGCAAGAGGAGCTCTTCACTTGTGTTCTCTTTATGAGAACAGCAGGACTTCCTTGACTTCTGCAGTCACAGCTAAAGCTTGTGCTGCAGGCTGCAGTGAGAGCAATGAGCCACCCTATCCCTGGTGTCTAGTGGCATCCCTCACCCTCTAATCAAAAAAGGAACAACATATTTCTACTAATTTTTTCAGACAAAAATAAAAGTATGAGTCCCCAAATTTGCTCTTATGAGTACCTAAACTTAGATGCACAACAACAATTAAAACTGTGCAGTGAATCTGTCACCTCAAGCTTCTGCATCCATTTGCCAGATAAAAGTAAAATACTGATATTTTATTTTACAACTTATGAACCCAAAGAAATGTGTCTCTTGAGCTGCCTTCACAGTTGATACCCCCCCCCTTGGGCAAATTAGCATTCTATGTGTGTGTGTGTGTGTGTGTGTGTGTGTGTGTATATATATATATATATATATATATATATATATATATATCTGTGTGTATATATGTGCCTTAAGCAACAGAAGTCAAACACACACCACCTTAACCACATTATTGTGATTGGCCATTTTTTATGTTTCAGCAATAGCCTGCAGCAATCCAACTGGCTTGGCATGGAATGATATTGAAGCTCTTAATTGAATTTTTACAGCAGTGACATTATTTAATGATACAGACCATTCAGATTGGAACATACACAATTATGTTTATGAAGTAAGCATTAATGTATATGATCTGGCATACTGCTGAGCAGATACTGACATTAACATCAAGAGAACCATTCAAAATGGGAGTCCATGGGACAAATGAAGATGCAAACATAGACTAGGATTCCTTAAAATGATTTAAAATATATATTGGGATGTTGACACCAGATGTATCAATAGATACAGCACCATAGTAGGTACCGTAGCATTTCAGACACACAGGGATATATGTCAGTGCAGTTGTGGGTGCTTACATTAAAATGGACTCTGAGCGGTGTACTGGTAAGACACCATCAATCCAAAAAGTAGTTCACAATGTAACAGCTCTTTAAAATTGACAAAACAAGGGTAGAACTTCACATATAAACTTATGTGGCAGAAAAAGCATGGTAAGATGAAATAGAATAATGTATTGATGAACAGCTCCAGCAAGCAACAGGCATTTAGTGCTGAGCACCAATTATTCAAGTGTTGGTGACAACATTTTGTGAAGCATAAAATTGACAAGGTGGTTGACTTAAATATCTATTGTTTCAGTAGTGATCATGACTGTATTCCAATTCAAGATAGGTTTTTAAAGTTTGTGGCATATTCAGCATGCTATCATGTGAATCTGTTAGATATTGTAAAAATGACAGAGGTTACCCATTATCATTTATATCAATTTTAAATTAAAATCATACTGTTTTTGGATACAGAATAGAGTAGTAACAATTAAGAGTGAGGAAGCAATATGCACTAGCAAATATGAGTGTGATCCCTCAAGCATTTGACAAATTATAGTGATCACTATTAAATATGCCTAGACCATGTCTGAAAACGATGATTTGTAGTAGTAGTAATATGAAACTGAGAGGAGCTGCTGACAGTTATCTATGGATTTGACTATAAATAACAGTGGCACTTCTTTTAAGCTCCTGTAGCACCTTACAGTTTATAGGGATCATTAATAAATGTGATTCAGAAAATACACTTCAATATGTTTTTAAGCTCCAGTAGGATCTCATGATTCATAGCCCTGAGAGGAGTTACTGACAGTTAGGAGAAGATTTGACTATAAATATTAGTGAAACTTCTTTCAATCTCCTTTAGCATTTTATAGTTAATAGGGATTGCTACTAAATGTGATTCAGAAAATACACTTCAATATGTTTTTTAAGCTCCTGTAGCATCTTATAAATCACAGTGATCATTATTATTTGTGATTCAGAAAATACACTTCATTATGTTTTACAACCACTGAAACAGGCACTAGAGAGAAGCTGTAGATAGGAAGAATTATTGCCTATTACAAAATTCAGCTCAATCTTTCTAAATATTACATTATTTAATGATCGCTCCTTAGTATAAAACTAGTCTTCAAAGAATGTAATAAGAAACCATAGTGATTGTTTTGTACATGCATCAAGAGTATGCAAAGGAAATAGCTCATATTGTCTGGCTAATTGGTTGTGGTTGCATTGATTCAAAATAGGCATTGTTAATCACACAGTTTGCATGAGAAAATATATGAAGTAGTAGGGGGTAGCATTTCCATTTGAAATGGATAACAGCAGCAAGTATAAAGGAGGGGTTTAAATAAGGGAATAATCACTATGATAAGCAGTAGTACTTTAAATCTGTGGTTAGTGTAGTAATGTTTGTGTTTTAGTATATTAATTTTTTTTGCGTAGAACTATACATTTATGAAAAATCAACATGTTTTATTGTTTGCTATCTGCTCAGCATTTTTAGTACGTGTAAAAGAATTTGTGAAGATTAAAAAAAAGTGATGCTTTATTATGCTTCATTGTCTGCTCAGTAGTTTTTACTACCCAAGTATGAATTTGTGAAGGTAAAAAAATGTATGCATTCCTTTATTGTTTTGCCATGTGCTTGATGTATTTTTGTGTTTTATTTTCCATTTTGTCTTAGCAAATGCATGTGATCTACTGTATTATATACATTCACAGTCTCTAAATAATTTACAGCCTGTTTTACTTTTCAAATGAGCATTCCACAATTTGTTGAAAATAGCACTCAATGGTTTATGAAGGAATTCATGAACTTTTTTCTTATAAATAAAATAGTAATATTAAGTGCATATTTGCTTTGTAAAAATCAATTCATAAGTAGTGTTGGACTGTGTTCTCATGACAAAATAAGTGTTAATATTTACTGGGAACACATAAACCATGCACTCAGTAGTTACATGGCCTTACCCATAAAAGCCATAAGCCACTCCCAATACAGTAGTGACTCCTTAGACCTGAGACTCCTCCGGCTCACTCTTCACAAGGTGCTAATCCCCCTCACTCACATTAATCTTTATGTCTTGGGAAATTCCCCTCATGTTGGAAATCTGCCTCTATCACCCCCATATTTAAGAGCGTGGACCATACCTCCACCAACAACTATTACCCTATATCTATTATCCCTCACCTATCTAAGGCACTGGAGCTTATCGTCTCTGACCAGCTCACTGACCACCTCAATAAACACAAAATACTTTGCAACCAGCAACATGGCTTCTGCAAGGGTCACAGTATGATTACCGCCCTACTCGAGTTCACCACCCACCTTCATGCAGCCCTTGACAGTGGTCAGCTCTCTGGTGCAGTCTTCATTGATCTCACTAAAGCGTTTGACACCGTAAACCACTCCCTCCTCCTAACTACCCTCTCCTAACTTGGTCCCACTTAAGATGTCCTCTTCTAGTTTACTGACTATTTGGCAGACCATTTCCAGCAAGTCAGAATTGGCACCGCCTTATCCAGCAGACTTCCTGTTCACTCCGGTGTCCCACAGGGGTCCATCCTCGGACCTTTATTATTCAGCATCTTCCTTAACTCCCTCTCCCAGTCCTGCTCAGGCAACATCTTACTCTATGTGGATGATGCTGTCTTGTACTCCTCCAACCATGACCCCTCTCAGCTCCACCTCTCCCTCCAATCCTCATTCAGCAATGCTGCAAAGGGGTTCACCTCACAGTGCCTTATTCTAAACTATAAAAAGACTAAAGTTAAGTACTTCTCACACTCACTTAACTCCAAGAAGGACCACTGTCCTCAACTATTAACTGCCAATCAGACCCCACTTGAGCAAGTGGACTCCTTTAAATACCTGGGCATCAGACTCTACTCAGCCCTTAATTTCCACCATCACATTCACCAACTGTCTACAGCCCTCAATACCCGGCTTGGCATCCTCTACCAGTTTAAACACTGTCTCACTTCTGATGCCCTTTGTCTTGCGGTCTTCTCCTCAGTCCTCTCCTGTCTAGACTATGGCATGCTAATCTATAGTGCTGCCAGTTCCTCAGCCTTATCCAGACTATGGCTCTCCCTCAACAAAGCCCGTCATCTCACCCTAGGCTGTGATCATCTAACCCACACATGCTTCCTTTATAATGCCACGAACTGGCTTAACTGAGATAACAGAATTAGGTTTCATACTTGCCTCATGGCCAAAAGGATTACCCTTGGTCTCACCCCCCCCCAGGTATCTCCCCTCTAATCCAACAGGTCCTGTCACACCAGCACACCCATAGCACTAGCAGGCAACTTCTTGTGGTTTCCTGGTGTTGAACCTCCCAATTCTAAAGGTCCTTTAGTTACCAAGCCTCTTCCTGGGTCAATGACCTGCCTAACGCTCTCAAAAACATGACTAGACTAGGTTTCTACAAAGCTTACCTTAGGAACCATCTACAGTCCTCGAATCTCTGTGATTGTCCCTGAACCTGCCCTCCCCCCTCTATCATTTGACTAAGGCCTCTGGCCATCTAACCCCCCCACTCTTGAAACTGTCTATATTAGGCCTTTTCTGGAGTGTTTATATGTACATGGACATTGTGTCTAACACCATGAATCTACAGTATGTAAAATGTTAGCCGATTTACTGTATCTTTGTATATTGTTTGCTTGCTTGAGTTGTATTTCTGTGTTGCTCTGTACTGTTCTCTTATTGTTTTTACCTGTACTGATGTGGAACCTTTGAAAAGGAGACTTTGGCTCAAAGGTATTTTTCCGAATCCTCAATAAAGCCCTCTTTTTCAATATCACCACTTAGCTATATTGCAGCAAATGTGAGGAAACACACACTGGTATGGAGAAAAGCATCCTAACATTTCATGTTTGCATGCTTTGTCAAATGCAAAATATTGGGATGCTCATCTCCCACTGCTTTTTATTTTCTCACAGTTGCTGCAATAAACATTTGTGCAGATAAGCCGCTTAATTACCTGGATTAAAATTTGCCATGGCACCGGGACATCCCTTTTGCTGCTTTCTTTGTTAACATCTACTATTAAGGAAGTAATCTTTTGATTTTTTTGACTTAACATTTTTGTTTCTGCTTAACTACCTTAAAGCAAGTCTAAAAAACTGGAGTTATTAGGGGATGATCACAAGGGGGCAGTACCCCCCCCCATGTCTGTCACAAAACAACCATGTCTCTGAATTCTCTATTTTTATCTTACACTACCAGGATGTCTATGCACTTGTTAATATTTTCTCAGTGCTCCAGTGGTCTTCCTTAGATGCCATAGCCTCCACGCTTCTGCCTCCATCTCCATCCATGCCAGTTTCCCATACTGCTCAAGCTGCTCCCAATCACATAATTCAGCAACTCTGATGACATATGCAGTTCCCAACTACAGAACCTTGGAATTCCTGATGTCACATGCAGCTCCCAACCACAGTCCACAATCCAGACCCCACACACTGTGTCAGACTGCCAACTACAGGTGAGCACATACCACCAAAGAAGTAGACAACTGGCCACAGATCTGACACCTTACATAGGGGAATCCTACACTATAGAAACACACTTGGTTCAAAAGAGTGCCCCAAACAAAAATGCTGCTACATTACGATAATACAGAGGAACACAACACATCCAAAAGCTAATCTGGAAACTATGCCAACAACAGACAAATCCATTAATTAACCTGCCCACAGTCTGTAAGGTAAATTACATCCATCCTAAAGTATTATATGAAACAAATGATGGCTAAGTCTGGCATACTGGGAAATACACCCATCTTGAGAGAAAATCAAATAATTAAAGCCACTTGCTCTTTGGGTTTGTTGCCTTTTATCTGATTAGCCCCTCAGTGACCATGTTTCCTTGTATAACACACTTACTCATCATTTAGTCTCCCTCTGTGTCTTTGTGATATACTGTACATAGAAATACTTTAAAATAGCTTCTTCTGTGTATAGTATTATCTATATTTCAATTAATAGAAATGTGCTATTGTTATTATGAAAGGAACGATGACTGACTATTAGTGCTGTGCAGAATTTTCAAATTCTGGTGGAACAAACTTTTTGTGGACTTTTTGAAATTCCACCAAAATTCCACCCAATTTTGCTGGAAATGAAATGACAGCATTCTCCAGCAGAAGAATGTGGAATGAGTATTTCTGGAACATTTCCACAGACTTTAATTCAGCAGATCTTAATATTTTCCTCAGAAATGTTTGCAAAATGATTTTCTTAGGACCCCTTCTCTTGAATTCTTGCACTGTCATGGCTTTAATTGGGCCCGAAGGGTGATTTCACGGTCACTGCGTGAAATCACCTTTCGGGACCAATTAACGAAACGACACTGCCAGTGTAGGATAATCAAAGTAAATGGAAGCAGACAACTGACGTAGTTTAAAGACAAATATACATTTAAAACCCTCCAGGAATATGTGTTAGTATGGGGGGGGGTAAACATACAACTTAGAGCAGTTCAGTTGACATTTCACATCTTGTCAAAATTAATTTCTTTAAAAATGTTTTTTGATTCAAATCCTATGTTCAATCCTGTTTTTTTTTTTTTGCATCTAAATTTAAGATTCCAAAAAGTCTCCCATTTTAAAAGGAGGTCATTAAAGTTCCCACCTCTCAGTTTCTGACCTACTGTACTTTCTCGATGCGCTGGAATGTAAAATTATGTGTGCCACTATTCTTTGATTTTACTATGCGGGCAGCTGCAGCATAGGTTATATCCCCTGTCTCAATCACTCTTGCATGCTTCCCTACTTTGATTTTAAAACTTCTTTTTGTGTTTGCTCTATAATAGGCACCGCAGGAGCAAACTGCCATATACATAATACCAGTGGTATCACCTGAAATAAGCTGTCTCACTTCAAATTCCTTTCCTATTTGTGGATTGCAACATTTCTTTACAATATTAATCAATTTACAGTAAGTATGCCTCTTATATGTAAAACAGCCTTTAGAATTACAATTTAACCAAGTCTGTGCAGTCTCTACTCTGTAGTGGCTGTGAACCTATCACCCAGAGTACTTGCTCTTCTACAAGCCATTCTCGGAAAATCTTTTGATATTTTCTTGAGTCCCTGGTCACTGCCTAAGACTGGCCAATGTTTTTTAATAATCTTTTCAAATTCATAGGCATGTGCTGAGAAGGTGGTAACAAAGTTATATCTGGTTTCACTGTTTTCTTCACTCCTCCTCGTATCCAGAATGCTATCTCCCTCTTGTATTGCTGCAGATTGTCTGCCTTCATGTATACTTGCTTCACTATATCCACATCCTGTTAACCATCTGGTAAACTCTCTGTACCTTTTTAGAAGTTTTTCAATATTTAAAATCCTTCTTATGGACAAAACAATCTCATTTTCATGAAGGAATGGGAGGCTATATTCACGGAAGCAAGGTTTAAATGAATGGAATTATTAAATTTAGCAGAGAAAGAGGCGATCAGTTACAGAATTAAATCAAAGACAGAGAAATGGAGGTACTTAATTTCCAAAACTACATTAAATTAGGTGCCAGATATTCAAAACTTTGCACTTGGAGCAAACCATCTGCATCGGTTTTGCGCTGAGTTTGTGCGGGTCCCCTATATTCAAAAGAACAAATAACATGCGCAAACTGCATTAGTACTGGGCAAAAGTATAATGTATGCACCATGCAAAAAGAAGGGTTGTGTGCATGAATACAGGTGCTATGCTATATTCAAAGCATTAATGCCGTGCAAAGTGTGTTTGTGTGACTTTGCATGACACTTTGCATGGTGCAAATTACTGCTCAGAAAAAGGTAGTCTTAACTCTTGCCAAAACAAGAATAAGATGTGTGGACACAGCAGCAACAGGCAGCATGGCTGTAAGCAATAACAGCATCATGGTGCACCTGATGACTGCAGCCAATGAGGAGGCATAGAGGGCAGATGGCCACCCTGGGCCATTCCATGTGCCGTGGAAGAGACATGCTTCACACAGATAAGCAATGTACACATCACCATCATCTGGCACTGGTCTCAACCCTGCCAGGCATTTATGGGTGCCTCAGCACCCAGTGGACACTTTTTCAATGCATCCATGCAGCACACATGTCCAGTCCTCTCATAGGGTTACACCACCACAGTTCAGCACACACATGCAGCACTGGGGAATGGAGGGTAGTGAGGGGAGTGTGTACAGGTGGCCAGGCTGCACCATATAGTAGGTGCTGCCACTCGGCTGGGGCCATCCACACAGTGCACATGTGTCAGTGATGGGAATGCCCCTCACATCAGTGTGCCTATATGATGGTATGTGTCTGCCCCCCCTCCAGAGCACATACTGAACACCTGTCCAGGCTCTCCATCACATACGGCCAGCCATATGTATGTTAGTATTGGAATCCCATGCTATCAGCACAGCATATGTGGCTCACTGGACAGTATGACTGCAGTGTCCACTGTCAGAACACACCTGCCAGGTATGCATGTCACTGTTTGGATGGCAGCAGTCATTGTTGTCTGACACAATGTAGGTATTGCTGTGTCCATCACAATACCAGCTGCTATGGTACTGTACTGTCTGATACATACTGTAGCAGGAATAAAAATATGTCTATGGCTGCAACACAACCACCTGTTCTTGTGTTGCTAGTCCTCTGGGCTTCAATAATCTGTGCTTCTTTGTCCAAACCCAGCCTGCAGCTACTGAACTGTTTATCATGTCTGACACACAGGTGGAGCTGTGAGCGCATGCAGCCTGCAGCTATCGACCTGTAGTTCCAGTCTGACATTCAGGTGGAGCCATGAGCACCATGCAATAGCACCAAGCAATCTACATGGTAATGCATGCAAAGCAGGCCATAATGTGATTATAAAGTGACTGTTTACCCACGGATTGCCTAAGTATGCTCATTTTCATAGGAGCTTTTAATATAGCAAAATCTAGCACAGGGCAAACGTGCTATCACCAGGCAAATGAGTTAGCCCTGGGCAAACCTGTCAAAACCATAGCACAGTTCTGTTGTGATTGGCCTGCAATATTGTTTGTAGTTGTTGTGCACCACTTCATTGCTATCACCCACACTGGCCACCTACTGCAACTCTGCCTTACTCCACCTCTGTGTGAACTGGACTGCTGTTGAAGTTCGGCCTTCCCAGTTGCTATATTCAGAGCTGTTTTATTTGCTGGGCTATTTTTGCACTGCACTCTTGGCCCTGTTCACAATTCTCCATTTGCATGCTGTATTCAACTGATTTAGCCCCTGGGCTATGCCTTTGAATGTAGCGTGCAAATGGTTCTGAGCTAATTTTGCATGCCATGCAGTGTTAATTTTGCCCTGGGGCTAAGTTTTGAATATCTGGCCCTGGATGTGCTAAGTGTTAGATTGAAAGACTCAATTAGAAAACTGGACACTGAATTGAAAGCACTGAAACAGACCAAGTTCTTGAGAGACAGAGATGATTATGAGTTAGGAAGAGTTTATGACTGTAAGGATTCCAATAGAAAAGGGGTCCTAAAAAGACAAAGACACATTTCCTTTAACTTTAGCACTGCTAGTAAATCTGAACCAGAAGAAAGCATGAATCAGACTTTATTTTCCAGGGACCAGTCAAAAGAGAACCCCCTTACAGATCACACTGGATTCCGAGACTGAATGAACTACAGAAAGAGATCCACCAGCAAGAAGAAAGAGGACAAGGTGAGGAAAGAAATGGAATTGTAAGAGGGAGAGGCCAGAATATGAACGGCAGAGGGTTAGGGAGAATGAAATATTATCAGAATCATTGTGACAGGAGATGGTAAACAGAGAACAATTACAACATGAACAGGTAATCAGTTTATCACGTCATACCCTTATTAAAAGTGAGATTAAATTATTGTCCCGGATTCCTCCCTTTTCCCCTCACAAAAAACAGAGACCATTGTTTGTTGTTGTGCTCAGATTGGCAATTCATTTATTTATATTCATAATCCAATATTCCATTTCCATTTCTTTATTATCATATTTTCAGAAATTTCATTTATTTCCATCCACATATGAATCTCTGATTATCTTTCCTCCAGGTGAAAACCTGGGTGCCTTCGGTTTCTCCTTTTCCGCTAGGTAATGGTGAAAACCGAGACCGCTTTCTTCTTCCTCTTCTTCCTCTTCTTGTGTTATTCCATTTTTCTTCCCCCCTTCCTCCCCTGCCATCCAGCTTTGGCAGTCCACAACCATATCTTCACCTGCCATCCACCTTTGGCAGTCCAAACTGTCCAACCGGACTTGTCTGTCATCCACCTTGACAGACCCACCATACAGTCCCCCTTTGACTGTCTTTCCTCTTACTCTGTCTACTAGGGTGGGTGGGAGGAATCAAAAACTCCAGCAAAAAGTGGCTGAGGCCCCCCTTGTGCTGTCCCTTATGAACCACCCTTCGCCTCTCCCTTTCCTCTTACCTATCCTTTGTTCTGGTCCTTAGCCCCTCCCTTTCCTTCCCTTCTCCCATCCTGAACACTACCATTCCATGACAGAGGGAAGGGGTGCACCAGGACAACAACAAAAAAAAAAAAAACCTGGACTGCCCCTTAAAGGGCAAACTCCATTGTCCCGGACTCCCCCCTTTTTCCCTCACAAAAGACAGAGACCATTGTTTGTTGTTGTGCTCAGATTGGCAATTAATTTATTTATATTCATAATACAATATTCCATTTCCATTTCTTTATTATCACATTTCCAGAAATTTCATTTATTTCCATCTACATATCAATCTCTGATTATCCCTTCCCAGGTGAAAACCTGGGTGCCTTATCAATAAGAGGAAGAAGAAAGCGGTCTCAGTTTTCACCATTACCAAGCGGAAAAGGAGAAACAGAAGGCACCCAGGTTTTGACCTGTGGGAGGGATAATCAGAGATTGATATGTGGATGGAAATAAGCCAGTCTCCAGCTTGCGTTGGATAGCTGGCTTCCCCCCATACTTAGGGTATCACTCTCCCTTGCCTCAGGGATGGTCCTTTCTTCCCCTTTCCCCTTTTTTTTTATATACCAGCTTTTTCCTGTTTTCTCCATTTCTCTATGAAGCCCATTGTTTCTGTGTTGAACATGTCTATGGCTAGATCCGACAGGTGCACACCATCTGACCTGCAGAAGTCCTCCACCCATTCTTCTACCCTCCACAGTATCACCTGTCCCCCCATCTGCCTTATCAATGTCCCCACCCTTCTATTCATCTTCCTCCTGGCCTTCTCCACCACCCTGTGGCTGTGCTTCTGTCTCCATACCCTTCTCGGTATCATGTCTGACCAGGCGAGGCACACCTGAGGCCACCACTGTTGTATTGCCACTAGATCCATTTTTATCTGTAAGTATGTGTGTATCCACAGTCTGCCCACCAGGTCGTTGCCCCCTAGATGTATAATGATTAGGTCTGGACTGGGCTGATGTCCCTTGAGTTCCTTCAAAGAGGGAAGGAGCTGTGCCCATCTCATCCCCCGTATGCCGTGCCATACCAACCTACACTGTCTTACATCCTGGAACAGCTGCTTTCCCACAGCTTTCTTCTCTGCTCTCTTTCCAGCCCAATAAATATAGGAATGGCCGCAGATCCAGACTTCCATGATCCTCCCTCTACCTATGGGGTGCAAAGAAAATTAATTAATTTACAAGTACTCTTAATATTTAATTTGAAATTATCCCCCCCGCCTCTTTCCTTTCTTTTGCGCCCCAACTTCCCCACCTTACCTGTGCTCCACCGTAAGAGCACCACCTTCTGTACCACATTTTTTCTTTTTCCCTCTTTTTTTTTTTTACTTCAGCGCTCTGATGTATCTGTTATAACTGGCTGACTGCCAGCACCCTTTTTCCAAAATGTCCTTCACGGGTTCCCCCATTGCTGCCCATTGTGAGGCAGCCCCAATCCGTAGGGAATGGGATGAGTAATTTACCAATTATTTTTTATTTACCAATTATTTTACCAGGTGAGACACACTAAGCAGAAAGCTTGTTTGCAGGTGCAACCTGGCAGCACAAGGCAGTTAAGTGACTTGCTCAGGGTCACACAGTATGCACCTAGGGGGCTGGGGGATTCAAACCCAGGTCTCCAGATTTGCAGCTCAGAGCCTTAACCCACTGTGCCATACTGCCTAATTAGCTTGATTCTCCCCCCTAAATTGCATGCCCTTTTTCAGCACTGCCATGACTTGATAGCCGGTGACCCTTTTTCCGTCACCATGTACAAATAGCTTTCCCGTCCTGGTCACCCGCTCTGTGGCGAAAACCCACAGAGCCTGCACTGGGCATATCGCAATCTCTGATTGCCCTTTCAGTGTTACCATGCAACCTGGCCCTTTTTGGTCCGTTTTTGACCTCCTGAGCTTGATCCGTATCTCTTTTAACCCCCAACTCACATCGTCCCATTCCAAACCTCCTTCCTTGTCCTCTTTCCCATGGCCTACCCCTCACTCACTCTCATAGCCCCCACAAACATCATCACATAAATCGTTTGAAATAGCTGGGCCTCAGCCTTTGATCTGCATATTACTGGGAGCATCTCTTTTAGCCTTATTAGCCACTGCTCCCATATTGGCCTCCTATTATCCCCTGACCCACGTTTCATCCTGCCCCTCCCTGCATCATTCTCCTGATGAGCAGTGACTTTGTCAGGTCATTCCACCCTTTTAGGCTGCAGATAACACTAATCCCTGCAACATAAACCCCCACTGTGGCGTGGGTGGTCCCTTTCTGCCACTGCTCCACAGTGAACATTCCCAACTGTTCCTCTGTGAGTGGCCCACTTACCTCCATCTGGTGCTCTACCCTGAATGTTTGAAACACTCGCCAGGCCCCATCGTAGGCCCTCGGAGTCCGAGGTGCCCATGAGCTGTGAAACAGCAGTTCTGCTCCTTCTTGCCAACATCCCAGATATTCATTGGTATGGGCATTTTTAGTTCCTCCCCTGCTGGTGCCAGCCTCTGGAAACAGTCCAGCTGCAGACAGGAAAGGCTGTCAGCCAGGGTATTGTGTACCCCTTCTATGTGTTTTGCTCTGAATGACATGTTCAGCTGCAAAGCACTTAACACCAAATGTCATAATACCTGCATGACTGTATCTGACCTGGCTCCCCCCTGTTGTTTAGCACATCCACCACTGCTCTATTGTCACACCAAAATGTCACTTTCTGATCCCATAAGTCCTCCCCCCAGACCAAGGTACATGCCCATATGGGCATGATCTCAAGTAGTGTTATATCTCTCACTTTTCTGTCCTTCACCCAGCTGGCCGAGCATTGCTCTGCAAACCATCTGCCCCTCAGGTAACCCCCCATGCCTAGCCTCCCAGCAGCATCTGTGTAGAGGTCGAGGTCTGTGTTGTACAGCCACTCCTCTTGCCAGAAAGAGCACCCGTTATACTCCTTAAGGAATTCTTCCCATATTTTAAAATCCTCCCTGACACCTTGTGTCAAGTCCACCAGTGATGTGGTCTGGTGACCCCTACTGTAGCCCTAGCTAACCTCGTTGTGAATGCCCTTCCTGGTCCGATGGCCCTGCAGGCGAAGTTCAGATGCCTCAGTACCTGCTGCACTAGTTTTAGTTGTACCCTTCTCCTGCTGGTGTGTACTTGAATCAGTTCCTTCAATTTACTTGTTTTTTTTTGTCCAGTAGTCTAAATATTTCATTTGGGGCATCTATCTCAATCCCCAGGAACTCCATCATCCTGTTGTGCCCTTCTGTTTTTTCTGGTGCCAGTGGAACCCCTAGCTCCTGGCACAACTCCTGAAACTTACCCAGCATACTCTGTGTCTCTCTTTTTCCCCTCCCAATGAAAAGAAAATCATCCAAATAATGGATGACCGTCCTATAACCCATTTTTTCTTGGAATATCCACTGCAAACAGGTGCTGAATGCCTCAAACATCGCACATGCTATGGAACATCCCATTGGCATTGCTTTGTCAAAATAATACTGTCCCCCAATTTTAAAACCCAATAGATCCCAGTCTTCTCTCCTAATTGGCAGCAGTCTGAAAGCGGACTCAGTGTCCGTTTTTGCCATCCATGCATCCTCTGTGGCACGGATTATCCGTACTGCATCCTCTAATGTCACATATGTCACCCTACTATGCTCCTCACTGATGAAATCATTCACAGAGTCCCCTTCTGGATAGGACAGGTGGTTTATCACCCTGTATTCCCCTTCTTGTTTCTTTGGTACCAAACCTAATGGCGAAATCCGCATGTTCCGCAATGGGGGGGGGTGTTAAATGGGCCCTCTACCCTCCCTGCTGCCTTTTCTTTATCTATTTTGTGTCTTAACATCCCTTCCTTTCCTTTCACTGACTCCAGGTTGTTCGCATCCCTCACTTGTCTGGGCCCCCCACACTGCAGTGAAAACCCTGTGTTAAAACTGCCTATAATCATATCCCAGATGCTTGTGTTTGGATATCTGTCCAAACAGGCTGTCCATGCCTCCAAGTTGATGTGAGTTCTGGCCATCCTAAACTGGTCCCTGTCATGCCCCCCGTTACTCCTCTTTGGCCCCTCCCCCTCGTATTGTGCAATGTTTCTTCTCTCAGTGATTCTGACCCCCTCTACTCGTGTTCCTCCTACCCCTCCCTCCCCTGTTCCATGTCTGCCCTCTAAACCCCTGGACTTCTCAAAAAAACTGCTGACCTGACCCTTGACCCTGATGCCCCTTGGGCCTATGTCATTCCACATCTATTTGTCGAGTGCCCACCCCCACATTTTGAACAAGCATGCCAGAAATGGCATTGAGGCCACGAGCAAAAAGCCCTGCTGTAAGCCCAGCAGCATCTTTGGGGCGTAGCCCCTTTTTTCCCCATTCACCTTTGGGTGTGGACTGATCTGTTATGTAATCGGTCCATAAATCTAGCTGCTTGGTGTCCCATTTCACGTCCCCGAATGTTGCGATTCTTTTCCGAAAAGACTCATCATAGTATAACCACCCCACCCCGCCCTTTGCTTTTGCCCTTCATATTATCAAAGAATAAGTGATGAGCGGGATGCCTAGCTCAGGCCTTTTTTCCCAGTACGATGGCTGAGAAAGTGGCAAAACCTAAGAACCACCCATCCCAAGCCTTCCCTTTTTTGAACTTGTCGTCCTCCTTCTTCCCTAACAGCACTATCACCGCTGCCATTTCACTCTTACCTATGCCTTCAGTTTCCTCATACTTGGCTGCCACTTCCCGGTTCACCAAAGTGAATATATCCACATACTCCCCTTTCCATATTTTTTCCTTTGTGGCCAGTGGCACATGCTCGCCTATCCTCATCCCCGGTGCACCTATCTCCCTTGTACCTTTTCCTTCTCTCTCTGTACACCCTTCATTGTTGTCTGGCACCTCCTTCTCCACCCTAATCTCTGCCAGGGCCGATTCCATCTGCCCTAGACCCCCTGTTCCCAGTGCTGACACAATTTGACCTATGTATTCTTTTATACTGTCCCCCACTGCACTGGATGCATTACCTGTAACCTTGTCCGGGCCTTGCTGCCTGGAGTCTTCCAAGTGTCCCCTTGTTTCTCCCTGTGGTTGAGGAGGAGGGTGAACTACTAGGGTTTGTGGAGGGAACCCAACGTTCTGAGGATCTGGTCCGGGTTCACCAAGGGAGATCCCACCTTGATCGGGGGGAGGTACTGGAATCACTGAGTCTATAGGCTGCAGGGGTACTGGATCAGTCACCTTGGCAGGTCCCACTGCCAGCGGTGGCACCCTAGTGGGACTGCATGGCCCTTTGGCTGGTCGTTTCCCTCTGCCCCCTTTTCCCGGGCCTGCTTTCCTCTTCTCCTTGGGTCTCCCTGGTTCCTCCCCCTCCACCAGTTCCCACATTCTGTTGGCTTTTTCCACCAATTCAATTATAGCCCTGTAAGCATCTTCCTTTGATGGCCTGCTCTTCTTTGGTGCCATGTCCTTCCTTTCCTTTTCACTGTGAAGACAACTATGGGAAGAGAAACAGGATTAATTTTATATATATATATATATATATATATATATATGCTTTGTAATGCCTTCCCTCTGTCCCTCATGCCACATGCCTGCATGTCCAGTCGGGCCCCCAGCAAAGGCCACCATCATGCTCAAATAGGCAACCAGGTCCCATTGGCTGATCCCTGCCATGTTCTTTGCGAGTGGCGCAAGCCACGTGGGCCACTCACCCCCCTGGGCCTATCGATTGGCCCCCTTTAAGCCTTCCCTTGACCCCTCTTATTTATTTACTATTAATTTCTCCCTTTTTTTGTGTGTGCCCCCACCCCCTTCCTCCCCTTATTCATATGCCCCCCCTTCCCTGTTTCTCCCAACGCCATCCACTATGGCCACGAAGTTTACTGCCAAGGCCTCCCCTTAGGGTTACTACCTTTGTGAAGCCCAGGCTAATGAAAAACACCCCTTGAGGGGCTTGCTGTCCTCCCAATGACGTACCCAAGTGGGAGGCAGCCACAAGGTTCTTTTTTGGGGTGGAGGGTGTCCTGTTTCTCCACCCGCGACCTGCTGGTGTGGATGCACATTTGCATTCCATTTTCCCTGTGAGCCAGTCACCCCTTGTGGCCCATACTCACCTCCTCACCTTTTTAGGCCTCTCCTGTCTTGCCCACTCCTCCTCTGTTCGGATCCCCCACCCATGCCAGCGTCCGTTGTGCAGTGTGTGATGTCATGCCGCGTAATCGCGGCGTGCTTCCGCTCCCCCTTGCTACAGGACCTCTTCCTGCTGGCCCCTACCTCAACAGTACAATTTTCCCCTCATTGGAATCAACCAGAATGTTTACATCGCATGCCCTGCAACCTCTCTTGAGCCACCAACACTGCTGCTGTCCCCCAATCGTTGAGCCAGGCTGCCCTCCACAGGAGCTTCCTCCCAAGGGATGATACAACACTGACCACCTGCACTGGGCTAGATGACACACAGGCACAATGCAGTAAGCAGCACAACAAGAGGGAAGGGGTTCTATCGTGACCACCATGCGGCATGTGGCGTCACACCACATGGTCGCCTAGTCGTGCTCTCGCTCCCATTGCTTTAGGGCCACTTCCCGGCCTACTAATTTCACCACCAATGGAGAAAACAGGCCCAATCGTGGCCAGCAGCACAAACAATGGGAAAGGCTTTCATTTCACCACCACGCGGCTTGTGATGTCATGCCAAGTGGTCCCAGATCGCGCTCTTGCTCCCTTTTTCTCAGGGCCTCTTCCAGGCCTCCTAATTTCACCATGAAACAGAAAAACAGGCCCACAATGCAGCAACCTGCACAAAAACAAGGGGAAAGGCTTTTATCGCAAACACCACGTGGCATGTGACGTCACACCACGTGGTCCCGCATCGCGCTCTCGCTCCTTTGTTTCAGGGCCTCTTCCAGACCTGCTAATCTCACCAGCAGCCACAAAAACCTTCACCCTTGTCCCAGCTTCCATGTTCTGGCCCCCACTGCTATTGCAGCCCTCTTCTGGTGCAAGCCCCCAGTACATCCTAGCATGCCTCCCTGATACACAAGCTAGCCTCGCTTTCCAGCTGTACAGCACCTCACAATTCTATCAACAGCTCTCCTTTTCAGCAACTGTTGCAGAGATAATTGTAACCCCAATCGATCTGCCTTGACCAACACTAATATCATCAACTGTTAAACAAACCGAATGAATTTGGACCTTCTAAACAGCCATAAAACCTACCAGCTTTTCTTTGTCTTTTTTCTTTTTTTTTTAAACATCCTATTGTTTATCAAACCCTGCTTCACCCTGTCTTCTATCATATCTTTTATGCGCTATTCTGTCCAAAACTATATTTCTTCAACTATACACTGTAAAAACACACACACAAAAAAAAAATTTTTTTTTTAAACAACTTCACATATCCTCCCACAACTCAATTGTTTGTTTCCTTACCTTTTTTTCTCCTGGTGAGCAAACCTCAAAACAATATGCCAATCCGACATGCTGCAGTAATCAAAAACTCCAGCAAAAAGTGACTGAGGCCCCCTTGTGCTGTCCCTTATGTACCACCCTTTGCCCCTTCCTTTCCTGTTACCTGTCCTTTGTTCTTGTTCTTAGCCCTCCCCTTCCCCCCCTTCTGAGCACTACCATTCCATGACAGAGGGAAGGGGTGCACCAGGACAACCTGGTCTGCCCCTTAAAGGGCAAACTCCATTGTGCAAAGGACCGAGTTTTGCCCCCACAACTCCAATAAACAAATACCAGACTCTAACTGATTTAAATACAGAATGCAGGAACTTGAGTTTAAAGTAATTTTTCAGAAAGAGGACTGAGAATGAGAACTTTGTTAAACAGTATGACAATTAAGAAAATTGATTCAAACCAGCATCTGCCTTTGCCCCTATTAGTGCTGCTGTTACAGTATTTAAGGAACTGGTGGAGAAAGATTTGTCAGCAGTATTTAAGCAACCACTGATCCTGACTCATTACAATCTGACAAGAAATGAGAGGGCAGCTTTAGAAACCTTATAACAAGATAAAAACTTGATCATCAAAAAAGCAGATAAAGGCGGATGCGTTGTACTTTTGGATTGAGATGAGTATGTGAGAGAAGTAAAAACACAGTTAGAAAATGAAACATTTTATAAAAAACTGAATAAAGGTCTTACAACTGAGTTTGCAGTTAAAATTGATCAGAGACTGCTTTTGAAAATGGCTTCACTGACATAAAGTTTAATGATTTTCTTATTACAGAAGCACCGATTAAGGCAACTTTCTATATATTCCTTAAAATCTGCAACTCTCTCACCAGTCCCCCCAGACCACCCAATATTGAGAGGCATTTGCTCACTAATAGAGTCAATATGTGGATTCCTTGTTACAATCATAATTTGCCATCTTATATTAAAGATTTCAAAGATGTGGTGAACTTGTTTAAGGACATGGTTTTAACTGAAGACATGCAATTTGTGACATTGGACATTGAATCATTATACATAAACGTACCACACACAGATGCATTGAGAGCAGTGACATTTTTCTTGAACCAAAGTGGTGATGATCTGGAACCTCCCGGAAATTGTTTTTTCCATTGAGGTTTTTCTCCCTGAGCCCAGGCAGGGGCCTTGGCCCTCTGAAGGAGGACTCTCTCTCAGGTTCTGCTGCTCCTGCACTAACTGACCATAATGATTCCCTCACAGCTTGCTCCCTGTAACGGGGCCAGGGAGGTGGTGCCCCCTCTCTGGAGACCCAATCCAGAAGTCAGAGTCAAGCCCTCGGGTGTGACAGACTGTCATGGAGCCCTGCCAAGCTCCTTTTCCTCCTTTTCTCCCGTCCCCCCTCCCTACTGATGTGATTATGTCAGAGGGTGCCTCCTGACCCATATCGCCCTCCAGCCACCACCAGAGGGTGATCAGCAGGTGGAACAGTATGGCACCCTCCCCCTGAGAGAGGAGAGCAGTCCTCCAGATGCTCAATCCTCTCTCCCCTGCTGCCACTCAGAGGCAGGGGCTCACTCTCAAACTTGGGTTGCTGGCATGGTGCGAGGTGCAGTGATCAGTGCCTCAACTTCCAGTGCCACTGGGCTAGCCCAACCTCTGAAAGTTTTTATAGTGAAACTTTTTGGAATGCGTTTTACCAAACAATATTTTTTTTTTATTTGGGAAGGACCTGTATCAACAACTTAAAGGGATGGTCATGGGGGCTTCATGTGCCCCTTCGGTGGCTAATACTTATGTGGGAAAGTGGGAAAATAATAAAGTTCTGAATTGTAATTTTAACCCTTTTTTAACCAAATAGTCGTCTATTAATGCCATTATTATAATATGGAGAGGGGACAGCAATAAAAAGTCTGAATTTGTAACCTATCTAAATAATAGCAACACCAATCTAAAATTTACTCATACATCTAGTTAAACATAAAGTAAGCTATCTAGACATCACATTAGAAAAAGATGAGCATGGTAAAGTGAGCACATGTTGTATAGGAAAGGAATGGATGGCAACACTTCACTTATGGCCAGTAGTTGGCATCAAAAACATGTAGGGCAGGATTCACAAAAGGGATGCACCCAGCACATCTGAGAGGCACCGGTGCATCTTGGAGATGTAAACTGGTGCTATTCACATAGGGCAGAGATGCTTCAGTGCATCCCAGATGCATCACACCACAAAGGATGCACCGGACCCAGAAAATAATGATATGTGGTGCATCTGGAGGGGGCATGTGGCTGCATACACAGTGCATCCCCATTCACAAAGCAAAATGAATGCACAAGCACAGCACATACAAAGTGCATCCACCCATATGTGCACTAAGGAGATAGGTACAAAAGAAACAGACTAAAGTGCAAGCCCCCAGCAGGAAGACTGCAGGATAACAGCAGCCGCAGCAACAGATGGAACACCAGCAGTGGCACAATAGAGGCCACCAATATGGATGGTGCACCATTCTTGATGGTTGGTATGCTAATGGGGATGAGGAGATGGGCAAGCCACCAACAAGGTAGCAGAAGGCACTGTAAGTGGCCTGCCCCATGGTGGTATCATGCCAGACTAACATTTGAACACCTGACAGACATAGAAACAGTCGGCTGATACCACCTGAACAGGGCAATTCGGAGGCAGCTCTGTGAGCTGTGCCATGATGAAATGCAGGCACCCACCAAAAGAGGTCATGCCATACCAGTGGAGAACAAGGTGACAACAGCAATGTGCCTGCTCATCACAGGAACCTTCCAGAGGCCAGCTGGAGACACCACTGGCATATCCCAGCTGTCCATGTCCTGTCTCCTTGCGCAATTCCTCACCGCACTGCTCCCATATGCCTTGGAGTTCATTTGATTCCCAAGCACACAGGCAGACTGGACAGAAGCTATGCAGCAGTTCCACAGGGTGGCACTCATGCCAGGCATCATAGGGGCCACTGACTGTACCCATGTGGCAGTCCATGCACCATCTGGATATAAGGCCACGCCATATATGAACCGCAAGGGGTTCTACTCCACAAACTGCCAGGTGGTGTGCAATGCCACAGGGCACATCAGCAATGATGGCACCATACACCCTGGGAGTACACACGATGCTTTCATATGACACCAATCTTCCCTGTGCCACCGGTTTGAGACTGGGGATATTCCCAGCGGCCACCTAATAGGTGAGTGGGACATGCATACATGCCCACAAACAGCACAACATGGTGCAACATATGTCTGGAGGTAGTGCATGTGTGTGGGGCCATGGCACAGACTGCGCAAGGACACATGCCCAGGTGGGACAGTGGAGATGGGCATGCTAATGGGATGGCACATGCAACAAGGGGGACAGTGTGGCAGCAAAATACAGCACAGAAGGAGAGGTGATGTGGAACAGCAGGCACATGTGGCAGGGTGGAATGCAACACACTCACCCAGACATGGGTGACTGCTGGGCAATGGAGAGTTATCAATGCTGGACTGAACAGGAGTGGTCAGCCATAGATGCAGGCATGGTCAGGTGCAGGGCAGATGAGAGCACCCAGGGCACAGCAGTCACTGGTGAGAGCATGAATACACTGGCCTACAATAAGGGAAGGAGTCTCACTGGGAGGTGGGCCACAGAGAGAAAGGTGGACAGGCAGTAGTTGCACCAGTGTGCATTGATGGATGGGGGGCTGTAGTACACAATGCACATGCATGTGGGGTATTAACAGACTGCCTTGTCCCCCCACAGGTGATGCAGTGTATCTCCTCTGACCCTGGCTCCTCACCCCCTACTGCCATCCTGGCACAGAAGGGGAGGAGCTGTACAACAAGGCGCACATCGCTACATGCACTATCATCGAGTGAGTCTTTGGCATGCTGAAGATGCACTTCAGGTGCCTGGATAGGTCAGGTGGTGCCCTACAATATAGCCCAGAGAAGGCCTGTGGCATATTCCTAGCCTGTTGTAGTCTGCACAACGTGGCCATTGACAGTAGAATAGCTGTTCAGGCTGAGGAGGGCAACAGTTCTGGGGAGGAGGAGGAGGGGAGGAGGAGGAGGATGCTGCAGAGCAGGGGAACCATGGAGGAGGTGGTCAGCCACCTCTGGCTTGCAGGATCCACGCCTGGTCGCCAGGTCCTGGTGGCACAGGGACACCATAGTGGAAGAGCATTTCGGGGACTGAAGGTAAGTAACACAGATGTGCAAAACTTGGCAGCCCCCCACACCCATCTACCAACACTCACCCACACACACCACAGGTGGGAGTGGGGAATGACACTCACATGCGCAGATGACTACCACACAGCCAGCATGGAGTGCACCCATGAGGGGTGACAGCAATGCACAGACACACACAGTAGGTTACACATGGATGGGGGGGCACGGTGTCTGTGCTGAGGATGGCATTGATCAGTGTACCTCCACCAGCACACATGCACAGCAGACACAGAGCAGCACTCATCATGCCCATGTCACACAGAACAACACAAGTGGCCCTGGCCATGCACAGTGCAGCACACATATGTCCCACACAGGCATTTTACCAGGGCAGGCACATGTCACATCATGCCTCCCCAGGCACTGTCAGCCAGGTGTGTGGGCTGCAATGGGTGCAGGTTACAGGGGTCTTGGGAGCTGTCAACCCAGGCATCAGTGGGAGCCACCATGCACACCACAGACACATGGGTGACCATGTCCTCACCTGGTGGTCATTGAGTCAGCACCACTGGCTGCAGGGGGGCTGTTCGCCATCCCTGGTGGAGTTCTGAAGTGAGACCATGAAGAGGTGCTTGCCGGTGTGTCGCCCATAAGACGCAGGTTGGATCCGGGGGTGTAAGGGATGGCCAGGTAAGGTGATGGCGTCAGCAGCAATGGGTTCACCTGACAATGTGACCTGAGAGTGCATGAAGCCCTCCTGTGGCTGATAGCCCAGCAGCCATGTGGTGCACTATTTGTACTGACTGCCTTGGCAGTGAGTGCAATCTGCTCCAGTGTAGCAGTCATGCCCACCTGCAGTAGATGAGCCTCTGCAAGCATCTGGGCATGCCATGCAGGCAACAACTCATGCTCCATGACCAGCTGCATCTGAATGCACCTCAGCTCTGCCTTGATACATGCCTGCCCCTCCATGGTGTCCCACAGGAGGCGTGCATAGCCATCAACCTCACTGGCAGGGGATGCAACAGGGGGGTGGCACTGTCGGGCAGGTGAGGTTTCAGCCTGCTGCGCTGCATCCACTGTAGGCAGATGCCACTCAGCAGGCCTCTGTATGGGTGGTGACTGGGCACAGGCAACCTCTGCATGACCACGGATGCCTGTATCATGGTCTCCTGCTGCCTGTTGTTGCTCCACAGCACAGCAGTGTTGGAAATCCTTGGCCCCACAGCAGCAGCACCAGACACAGGGCCCCCATCTACCACAACCATGGGTGGTTGTGCAGGCCCTGTGGGTGTGCATGGGTCACAGGATCACCAATGCCACATGGTGCCACCTGTGTGCATGCATATGTGCCTCGGCCTGGCTGCTGTTGTCCATGTCCTCCCCAAATCTGTGTGGTGTCATCTTCACTATCATCATACACCCCCCTCTGTTCCAGATTCCAGCACCAGCAGGACGTCCTCAGTCTCAACCCTGTCCATAGGGTCCTCATCAGTGAGACCCAGTGGGTTGATCAGCCATGTGCTTCCATGGCCATTAGCTATGGTATCGTCCATGGAGGGTTTTGATGGCTCTGCACCATTCACTGCCATGTTTAAGGCTGCGGATGTGCCTGGCACAGCATCCACCACAGCCCTGACTGAAGTGTGGTGTGATGGTCCAGCATCCTGCCCTGCCAGGTTGTCTGGGAGTCCATCGAACCCTGCAGCACCCATGAATTGTGATGGAGCTGAAAAATAGAAGGGAAACATGGTTATTGACATGTGTAATTGGTATGTAGAGACAGGCATGAACAGAGAGCCATGCACGTGTGCCATAGGTGCGGCTGACATGCTATACAGGTGGGTGCTGCCTATGGGGACACTGCCACAGCCATCTGCCAGCATAGGTATACATGCACTGAGGCTGTACAAGCGCTCACAGACATTTGTGGGACAGGCCCCCCTCTTGCCCACCATGCACAGGTACAACATCCCAAGTGACCACCCCCACCCACCTCCATGGCAGGCATCCCCATGGTGCTGCACAGGGGCAGCATGTCATGTGTCAACAGCACACTGTTGATGGACAGGGTTGAACGGTGCCATGCTCAGTGCACACTGACACATGGGCATGTAAGGCAACCATGGCACATACACACACACACACACAGACACACACGCACACAGACCAACGCAGTTCTTGGGACATGTATACTTACAGTGCTGCAATGGAATGCCACCTGTTTGGAAGCCACCACCCAGAACACCCATCACCATGGTCCAGCCCATGCTGGTTATGAGCCTCTCCTCATTCAGGATGAGGTGTACTGCAGTCTGCGGCCCATGCCCATCACACCCAGAGAAGCCCTGATGGTGGCCATCCTCTCCTTGACCCTCCACATCTCATTGTGGAAGTGTTTTCTGCACTTCTGTGGTGTACAGTTGTAAATGCCATGGGCATTCACATGCCTGGAAACCTCATCTCAGGCCTCATTCCTGCACTGGTGGCTGCCACCCCTGCCCGACAGGATGCTCTGCCTAGGGAAGTAGGCCTCCAGCAGCACCATGTCCTCATCAGATATAACTTTTTTTTTTGCATTATGTGTTTATCCCCCTCCATGCTCCTGGTGAACCCCACACCTTCAGACTCCTATCAAGTCCTCACTGATACCCACTGGTCTAACCCTTCACTGGGTGGGTCCTCCGAAGGCACTGGTGGAGAGTCCAGTGCACTCTTGATAGGGCCCAAGGATGCTGCTGAGGGAAGGAAGCTCATCGAAGGCACCAGAGGAATTGGGGGATGGAGAGCCATCATCCAGCAGCCACCACTGAGTGGTATTTCCAGTTTTGTAGGTTCCCTCATAAGTGCCGTTCATGCAGTGCCACCAGTCTCCACTGGGGGACACTGTTTAGTAAGGCAGTCCCCAACCCCACCCCAGGATAGGAGGGTAGTCCTTCGGATGCTCAATCCTATCCTCCCCCTACTGACCCCCGGCATCCCAAATCCATTCCCAAACCCAGGTCACTGGCATGGTTTGAGATAAGGCGCCAGTGCCTCAGACCACTGTGCCACTGGGCCAGCTAAAGATATAACATTTTTGATGTCTCCGTCCTGCAGCTTAGTTCTGTGCAGACATTGTGGTTACTATTGGTGGAAATGTGCAGGCATCAGCACAGTACAGGCAATTGTGGATGTGTGCCAGCAACATGGCTGGATGCTGCACAGACACCACCCCTTGGATGTCCTCAAAACCCCACTGTCAGATGGTGCTGACAAGCTGTACATGGTAAAATGTAAACAGACCTAACTTCAAGAATGCAATCACTGTTAGTCACCTGTACAGTGAGGAGGCACAATCGGGAGCATTTATGGCCCAGGGCATGCAAATGAGATTGGGGCAATTGTAAGGAGATGCAAAGAAGGTGAGATGCCCCTGAATTTGGCAATGAATTGATTTGGGAGCATTGTCTGTGAATTGCATAATTTCCCCAGTTCTTCTCAATCAGCAATATGCAACTGAGGCATTGAGCACATCCCCCTATGGTGCATCCCCACACATGCGCGATACATCTTCAGTAGCATGCCATGCATAGAGCATACTGTTCACTATCGGCCGTAGCGCGATCAATGTCAGCAGTGAATATCAATCAACATGCGCTATTGGATATGCGCTGCATGAATCATGTTGTGCGGGTATGGCACATAGGTGTGACATTGCATCAATGTGCCTCTGCAGATCACGGTGCATGTCTGGCAGTATGCTCCATCCTCAGTGCACTGTGGGTGGCAATGTTTGGCATTCACAATATGGTGGTTCCACACGAGACATGCATGCGTGACCCGGGCATCACCCTGGACCCTGGTCTCCCACCTGTACTGTGAGCACTGCACATGCATGGTGATGCACAATCAGTGGCAACTGCACATTGCCATGCCACAAACTGTGATGTGCGGTTGAGTGCTCTGTGGCCTATCGTGCATGTGGTGTGAATAGGCCATTGAACACCTGCAGTTTGCACTATGCATACCTGTTCCCACAGCACTGCACCCAAAAAATGCCACTTGAACAGGCAGATGGACCCAGAGCCATAAACTAGGGGGAGGTGGAGCTTGCCAACCTGGTGGTACTTGTCATGTCACTGGAGGGGCAGATTTTTGGGTCACAGGACCTCAATAAGCCATGCTCCACAGTGTGGGTGAGGGTGACAGAGTGTCTTGTGCACAAGACAGGTGCTGCACACAAGGGGAAGCAGTGCAGGCATGGCTATAGTGACCTGTAGCAATGGGACCCTACAGACTACATTGCCTTCATGAACAGACATGCAGGGGTGCAGTGCCATGCCCAGGTAAGTCACAACAACTTACATCCACTCTAGCAGACAGATGTTTGGTTCTGGGGGGGCAGTTTGCTCTGGTGCACAGTCCCTCACCCCCAACACAAACACGCACACACATACACAGAAACACACACACAGAAACACACACACACGTGTGGCATGCCCTGCTGATGCTGCATGTTGGGTGAAGCCATGGCCACCATGCATTGTCGTGTGTGGCATGGTGCACAATGATGGGTTGCACTGGCACTGCAGCAGGTGCACTGTGGTTTTGACAGTAGCACAGCACACATCCATCCACACAATGCCATGGTGGACCTGCTAAGGGGTGGTGTCTGTTACTACATGCTGCCCAGGGTGCTGTTACATTGGATCACTGAGGGAGTGGGTCCATCACTACATGCTGGCACCAGTGGTGTTGTTGAGGGTCACTGGTGGTGGTGGCGGTGGAGTTCTACACACCTACAGTCGACGCATAGTGCTCTTTGCTTGTGTTTACCTTGCAGGACTGACAGACAGGTGGAGAGCTGCGGTGGCGGTGGAGGCCAGGCACACTAGGGCCAGTGGAGGAGGTCGAGGTTCTGCTCATGTGGGTGCAGGTGAGTGTACTACTTGTGCATCTTCTGTGTGCTCACTAGGGGGGTGGGAGCCATGCCCACATCAGGCCATTGCCTGCCATGTGTACATGTCCATGTGCTGCACGTTGTGCACAGACATGGTGTGTCATCTTGGCAGGATGTTCTAGAGCCACAGTTCACATGGCTCATGTGTGTTCATCCACCATGTACACATCTGCTAAGGGCTATGAGCACACGGTGGTGCTCCATTGGTGGTCAGACAGGGCCTGCATATTTGTGCAGCCTACTGGCATCTGCACATGCTGTGTGGGACATGGCTGCGTGCCCCTCTGTGCATCACTCTGCATGCACATGTGGGCCTTGTGCTGTCTGTGATGTTTGTACAGCTGGTTCTGATTAATCTATGATTTTTGTAATATAAAAATGTGTTATTGAATGTCTCTCATGCGACATGCTGAATCAGCCCATGGAATGACTACCCCCCCTTCCCAGGTTTTGGCTACAAGGTGTTTCCTGGAAAGCCAAGAGATAATTACAGGCTAGAAGAGGCCTAAATTAAGGATCTCCTGTTTATCTAGTTTATTTGTAGCTTGCCAGCTGCTAGGATGGGAAATCATAAACTTTTATGATGTCTAGAGGAAGAGAGTAAGTTATGACGCTTTAGTGTGAAGTCATAAAAGATTCTTTGATGTGTCCTGGGAAGAAGAGCTACTTGAGATCAAAGAGGGGATGTTATTTAAAGAAAGTCTTGTGGGGATATGAGTTTTGCTGAGGTCACCTTTATTAATTTACCTCCAGCTGGATAGACATCCTGATTGTATAATTTTAAATAAACAGAGGAGGAGCTGGGTGACATCATGGAGAAGGCAGGCTCAAGACAGTGTTTTTAATTATGCTGTGAGTGACCTGTAAAGACACACATGTTTGGACTTTCTTGACAACAACATCTGTCTATCAGCACTATTAGAAGAGATACATTAGATATATAAGTCTAATTGTCTGGTGGTAGGAATTTTGCACCTTGTTTTAACCCTTGTTCTTTTAAATGATTGTATGTTTTTGTGATATATGGTTCTGTAATTACATTTTACATTTTTTTATCTGTTTTTAAGTAAACCTCTACTTAGAGACTACTTGGTGTGCCTTTGAAATTCTTTTTCTTGACAAGTGAAGCATACATGGTTAAAGTTGATACTGTACAAAGCTTACTGGTTTTACCAAACTGGTAAAAGGTAAGAATTCCATAGAGTTTTTAAGGGTTCATTTTGAATCTGGTTAGGTGCCCTAGGCAAAAGATATCTGGCATCCCCCGAAGAGCAGAATTATCTGAGCCTGTACGTTGGGTATGCTAACAAGAGGTTCACGGTTGAATCCCTCCAAGACTAGAGACCAAAGGTTGATTCAAACCCATGAAACAGACAGGAGGGTTACCCTGTTTCTGTTAACTGTTCACAAAACTGCTCTCAGAGGTTGGCACTGTGGGAGCAGAGGGCCTGACCTGATGAGTGGGTTTGTGACAGATTGGTTGGCAGCGGTGCAATAATTTTGGTATTACAAGCTTTTATTTTTCAGTGTGTCAGCTTGAGACTGTCAGGTCACTTGCAAAGAAAGTAAAAGGCAGTAATTTATTTTTTAAAAAAGGAGACAGAACTATATCACTTGGCGTACAGTCAATTTCCTACCCATTTTTTTTTTCTAAAGTGTAAGTAAGAGTAGCCATAGTTAGGGAAGAAAATGGCTTCCAACTTCAGCAGGCACACTGTAGACTACTTAAAGCAGTTGTGTGGGGACAGAGGAGTCCCGTCTGAGGTGAAAGCCGGCAAACAGAACCTTGTGGCTGCCCTGATGGTAGCAGATAGCCAGAGCATTGAGTCACAGACAGTGACTGAAAAGGACCGGACCTTGAGTGTGGATGGGCTAGTGGTCAGTGCAGTGTCCAGATCCAATGAGGAGGGTAACAGGCCACTGTCGGCGAAGGGCCACAGCAGCAGGGGAAGGTCACAAGTATTCTGGATCCAGAAGTACTCAGGCTGCAAATTGAATTGCACAGAATGGAGCTGGAGTTCCAGAGGGAGAGGGACTGTGAACAGCGGAAGGCAGACCATGAGGAGAGTGAGTGCCAGAGGCAACATGAACTGGAGAAGCTTCGACTCCAACCACCTGCACCAGAGCAGGTAAGTGGCTTGGGTTCAACTGGGACTACAGGACCAGGTTACAAATTGAATTCCAAATTGATAGCCGAATTTAAAGAGGGGTAAGATATGGATGCCTTTTTAAATTCTTTTGAAAAAGTTTGTATTCAGGCTAAAATTCCTAGGGAGTCCTGGAGCTTCCAGCTATCCCCGCTACTTATCGGGAAAGCTCGGGATGCATTTGGTCAAATGGACAATGAGGACAGTAATGATTAGAGCAAACTTAAAGCTGCACTGTTAAAGAAATTTGAATTAACTGCTGAATCATACAGAGCTAAATTCAGTAAGCTCAGGAGAAACCCTGACATGAGCTACGAGGACCTAGCCATGAAACAACATCACTTTTTAAAATGTTGGTGGGAAAGATGTTGGTTGTTTGTGTGTCCCTGGAAGCATGCCTGTGAACATGAGGTAACACATGCATTCAGTCATGGTGAATGGCGTACAGACGCAAGGGTTAAGGGACACAGGGTCATCCTTGACATAGGTAAAGGGGGATCTAGTAGAGCTGGGTCAGCTTATACCCAATAAATACATCACTATACAGGACTTTACTGGTGAGGTGAAAACATTGTCCCTCTCTAGTGTTCTCCTAGACTGGGGTGAAACAGGGGGAACTGTGAAACAGGTGGCTGTAGCCAAAACATTATCAGTGGAAGTGATCCTGGGCAACAATCTCAAACAAGGGATGGTGTGTGCAGTTACCCATAGCCAAGCGACAAGGGAAAATTGTAGTTCCCTGAACCCCACAGAAGCCATTGTGGAAACCACTGAGAGGCTGGTTCCCCAGCCTGTGTCTCCTGACATGGAGACTAACGAAAAGGTGATAGAAATTTCCCCAGTAGCAAGTAACCACACAGCTACAGAGGGTTACTCTGAAGAGGGAGGGGTGACCCATTGTCAGAGGCTTGGGATTGACAGTGATCCTGAGTGCCATGACGCTAGTGCTGGGGACCCTAGTTTAGCAACTGAAGGGGACCTGTCCCATGCCTTGGGAAAGTGTGAGGGGTTTGCAGGTGCTCTGAGAAGTATCCCTAGTCTAGAGAATCTGAGGGCTTGGACAGACTCTGATGGGGTACAGGGAAGTGATGGCAGACATAAGGTTTATTGGGAAAATGGACTTATGTATACTCAGGCTGTGAAGACAGAGGGAGGGGTGCTAGGCAGGCAGCTTGTCATTCCCCAGGTATCATGAGCAGTTGCTCAAGATTGCACATGATATTCCCTTGTCTGGTCATCTGGGAATTGCATGAACTATGCAGTGGCTGGCTCAGAATTTCTATTGGCCTAACTTCACCCAGCAGGTGAAGGAGTATTGCAGGTCTTGTCACCAGTGCCAAGAAATAGGGAAGGCAGGCAAAAAAAAAAACAAGCCACCCTGATTCCATTGCCCATAGTGCAGGAGTCATTCCAGAGGGTGGGAATGGATATCATGGGGCCTTTAAATACCCCCAACTCCTCAAGGAAGAGATTTATCCTGACTGTGGTGGATTATGCCACCCGCTACCCAGAGGCAGTTGCCCTATCCTCTCTGAGGACAGACAAAGTGGCAGATGCCTTACTTGGGATTTTCTCCCATGTTGGGTTTCTACAGGAGGTTATCACCGATTGAGAGGGTTCCTTCATGTCGGACCTGATGAAATGTTTATGGGAGAAGTGTGGGGAAGTGCAGAGATGCATGAACCCGTATCACCCACAAGCCAATGGACTTGTGGAAAGATTCAATGGTACCCTGAAGTCAATGTTCCCGGTGTTTGCTGAACAGCATGGGATGGACTGGGAGAAATACCTTCCCCACCTGTTGTTTGCATACATGGAGGTGCCCCAAGAGTTGACAGGATTTTCCCCCTTCGAACTCTTATATGGACGCCGTGTACGTGGGCCCCTAGACTTGATCCAGGAGGACTGGGAAGGCAAGCACACCACCCAGGGAACTCCCATAGTGGATTACATCCTTAAGTTTAGGGAAAGGCTGAAGGAGCTTATGGGGACAGCCCAAAGCAACCTGGCAGCTGCCCAACAGAAACAAAAAGTGTGGTACGACTGCAGAGCCAGAACTCGCTTGTACATGGAGGGTCAGGAAGTCATGGTCCTTATTCTGGTCCGGAAAGACAAGCTGCAGGCTGAGTAGGCAGGACTGTACAAAGTGGTTAGGAAGGTAAATGACGTGAACTATATTATAGAGTTACCTGACTGAAGACAGACAGAAAGGATGTACCATGTCAACATAATGAAGCCATATGCAAATAGGGCTGACATGGTGCTTGAAGTGTGTAGTCCTGGGGAGGGGATGGATGAAGAAGACCCCCTTCTGGACTTGCTGGAAGAAAGCAAGAGGGAGTCCTCTGTGGGGGCAGTAAGATTGTTTCCCCAGCTGGCCCCGGACCAGATTCAGGAAGTAAGGCAGGTTTTAGCAAACTTTGCCCCATTGTTTAGCGTCAAGCCTGGACTAACCCCCTTAGCGGCTCACAATGTGGAGAGAGGGACACAGACGCCCTTACAGCGGACAGCATATCAGGTGTCAGAGGCTGTCCAAGAGGACATTAGGAGGGAAGTGGAGGAGATGCTGGATTTAGGGGTAATCCAGAGATCCCACAGCCTCTGGGCCTCACTCGTCATCCTTGTGCCTAAGTCAGATGGCTATACTTGTTTCTGTGTGGACTATCGTGGACTGAATGCAAACATGAATTCAGACACTCATCCGATGTCTCAGATGGACAAACTCCTGGACAAGTTGGGGGGGCGACCTACCTTATGACTATTGACCTGACAAAGGGGTATTGGTAGGTAGAGTTGGCCGACAGAGCTAGGGAGAAGTCGGCCTTCATCACTCCGGTAGGCTTATTTGAATTTAAAGTAATGCCTTTCGGAATGAAGAATGCCCCGGACACTTTCTGAAGGTTGGTGAACCAGGTGTTAAATGATGCTGAGAAGTATGCAGTGGCATACCTGGATGACACTGCCATCTTTAGTGCCAGCTGGGAGGAACACCTGTCCCACCTTAGGGAAGTGCTGGGCAGGATACAGAGGGCTGGGCTCACTGTCAAAGCTGGGAAGTGTCAGGTGGCCATGGGAGAAGTGGCATACCTTGGCATGTGGTAGGCCGGGGACAGCTCTGTTCTAACCAAATAAAAACAGAGGTCATCCAGGTGTGGCCCAGGCCAGAAACGCAGAAGCAGGTCAGGAGTTTTCTTGGGACAGCAGGGTACTATAGAAAATTTGTACCCAATTACAGTGCCCTGGCACTATCTGACCTGCAAAGAAAAGAATATCAAAGAAAATTATCTGGGACCCAGTCTGTGAGAAAGCCTTTACCAGATTGAAGGAGGCCCTGTGCAGCGCTCCTGTTTTTACAAGTTATGACTATAGCAGACCCTTCATAGTTCAGACTGAAGCCTCAGACGTGTGTCTTGGGGCAGTACTGAGTCAGACATCCAGCCAAGGGAAAGACCACCCTGTTGCACACCTGAGTAAAACATTACTTCCCAGGGAGTAGGCGTACTGCACTGTAGAAAAAGAGTGTCTTGCCATAGTGTGGGCCCTAAAGAAATTAGAGCCATACTTGTATGGGCAGCATTTTGTGGTACAGACTGACCACAACCCCCTGGTTTGGCTGTCGCAGATGGGAAAAAAACAATGGTTGATTGCAAAGATGGAGTGTTGCGTTGCAAGGGTATGATAAGACAATATTACATAGGGCCGGAGCCAAAAATCAGAACTCAGATGGCTTGTCTCACTTCTACGAAGAGTGAACTGATTTGGGAAGCTTGTCCCATGCAGGGGATAGAGCCCCCAAATTCAGTGTAGGTAGGGAGGATTGTGGCACTTGTACAGCTGGTTCTGATTAATCTATGATTTTTGTAGTATAAAAATGTGTTATTGAATGTCTCTCATGAGACATGCTGAATCAGCCTGTGGAATGACTACCCCCCTCCCAGGTTTTGGCTACAAGGTGTTACCTTGAAGGCCAAGAGATAATTACAAGCTAGAAGAGGCCTAAATTAAGGATCTCCTGTTTATCTAGCTTATTTGTAGCTTGCCAGCTGCTAGGATGGGAAATCATAAACTTTTATAACGTCTAGAGGAAGAGAGCAGGTTATGACGCTTTAGTTCGAAGCCATAAAAGATTCTTTGATGTATCCTGGGAAGAAGAGCTACTTGAGATCAAAGAGGTGATGTTATTTAAAGAAAGTCATGGGGGGACATGAGTTTTGCTGAGGTCACCTTTATTAATTTACCTCCTGCTGGATAGACATCCTGATTGTATCATTTTTAATAAACAGCGGAGGAGCTGAGTGACATCATGGAGAAGGCAGGCTCAAGACAGTGTTTTTTAATTATGCTGTGAGTGACCTGTAAATACACACATGTTTGGACTCTCTTGACAACAACATCTGTCTATCAGCACTATTAGAAGAGATGCATTAAATATATAAGTCTAATTGTCTGGTGGTAGGAATTTTGCACTTTTTTTTAACCCTTGTTCTTTTAAATGATTGTATGTTTCTGTGATATGTGGTTCTGTATTTACATTTTACATTTTTTTATCTATTTTTAAGTAAACCTCTACTTAGAAACTACTTGGTGTGCCTTTGAAATTCTTTTTCTTGACAAGTGAAACATACATGGTTAAAGTTGACACTGTACAAAGCTTACTGGTTTTACCAAACTGGGAAAAGGTAAGAATTTTTTCTACGGTCTTCCATAGAGTTTTTAAGGGTTCGTTTTGTACCTGGTTAGGTGCCCTAGGCAAAAGATATCTGGCATCCCTGAAGAGCAGAATTATTTGAGCCTGTACGTTGGGTACGGTAACAAGAGGTTCACAGTTGAATCCCTCCAAGACTTGAGACCAAAGGTTGGTTCAAACCCACAAAACAGACAGGAGGGTTACCATGTTTCTGTTAACTGTTCACAAAACTGCGCTCAGAGGTTGGCACTGTGGGAGCAGAGGGCCTGACCTGTTGAGTGGGTTTGTGACACTGTCTCAGTACCATTGCACGGTCACTATGTGGCTCTGTGTGCCAGCCCATTGCTAGTATGCAGTGTGCATGGTGGGCTGTTGGCCATTGCCATTGGGGCTGCCTCCAGCACACTCACATGGTGGTCTGGGGGGTATGGTGTGGACCATGACACTGAGTTCTTGTTGTCTGTGTCCCCACTGTAGGTCTATGGAGAGTACAGCCGGATGTGTTGGGGAGGAAGAGAGGCCAGATATTCCTACGGCCAGCAGGGATCCAGCTGCAGATCGTGCTCAAGAAGACCATGGCACCATTGTACAGGAGGCATGGGGAGCTCCTGCAGATGATTACCCTGCTTGTGATTACTATGAAAAGGGAGCAAGAGAGGTGGATGCCGGGCTGTGGCTCATCCTGGACATTAGGCCAATGGGCCATTTGTATACAGCAGCTTTGTTGACTGACTCCTACCCTCAACTATCATCCCCATTACCCGCAGTCTTTCCCTGTCCCCACATACAATCCCTTTACTGTGTTCACTGTTTCTTGTTACTTTGTTCATTCCCACACCACCCTATCACTGTTCTAAGTTTTTTCTACTCGTGTACATATTGCTTATGGTTTTCATATTCTTGTTTAAGTAAGCCTTTTGATATTGATGATGGTGTCTGTGGTCATTCGTTATACCTTGTGCTGGTGACCTGTTGTGCTTGCTGGTTTCCACAGTACCTTTGTTCCCATTCGCACATGTGCCCCTCTGGTACTGCGCATCCATGAGCCATGTCCACTTTTCATACATGCTACAGTGTGTGCCCTCCATGTTGCATATGGCCTGTTGGGAGGCCTTCCACTGTGCTGGCTTGCACATTGCCCTTATTCTGTGTGTGGTGCATGATAGTTTGTTCTGTTGTGGTGGTCCCCTGTTGTTGTGCTGCTCTTCTTACAGTCCACAGTGCCTGTGGGCATGTTCCACCTGTGCAGGACACGACCTTTGTCTTGTGCAATTGTGCCTGTCCCCTGTATGCGCACCTGTGTTGCAGCTCCCATATACACTCTGCTGTGTTCCTGTTCACTGGGACATGCGTGGCTCCTTCTGCCATGCTTAGCAGTGCACTTCTGCTGCTGTGCCACACCTTACCATTCACCCCTGTACATGGTGTCTGTGTCTGTTGGTCCCCTATGTTGGGTGTGTGTCTGGTGCTGCCAGGTGTCATCATGTGTGCTCTGTCTGTGCACCTTGTCTGCTTTGGTGGACCACTTTCTGGACCTTTGGGCCAGTGCCTTGTCCCTGCTGGGCTGTTCACCAGCATCCTTTGTGCCACTGCAATCTCCCCCTGTTGCTCCTGTGTCCCTTGCTGAGTTACTCCTTATTCAATGTGTTATGGTCCAGGGTGTTTCTATACATACTGGTTGTGCCAGGGCATTTCAGTGGTATTTACAGTGGGGATGCACATAGTGCATCTTGCGGTGCATCCTTCTGTGAATACCACTGTTTGGGGATGGTGCATCTTATTTGACCCAATGTATCTCAGTTGCGCCAAGTGCATCTGCTTTGTGAATCCTGCCCGTAGTCAGGAACATCCCTAAAAGAGAATTTTTAAGGGTTAGAAGGAATTGTAGCACCAATGAGAAATTTGAAAAAGACACAGATGTGTTTACCAGAAGGGTTAGAGAACTGGGATATAGTGAAGCAGGTATATATGAATGAAGACAATCTGCAGCAATACAAGAAAAAGAGATGGCGTTCTGGATGGGGGGGCAGAAGTAAACAGTGAAACCAGATTTAACATTGTTGCCACCTTCTCAGCACATGCTTATGAATTTGAAAAGATTATTTAAAAACATTGGCCAGTTTTAGTCAGTGACCAGGGACTCAAAAAAATAGCAAAAGATTTTCCGAGAATGGCTTATAGAAGAGCAAGTACTTTGAGTGATAAACTTGTTCACGGCCACTGCAGGGAAAAGACTACACAAACCTGGTTAAATGATAATTCTAAAGGATGTTTTATGTGTAAGAGGCATACTTACTGTAAACTGAGTAATACTGTAAAGAAATTTAACAATTCACAAATGGGAAAGGAATTTGAAGTGAGACAGCTTATTACATGTGATACCACCGGTATTATTTACATGGCAGTTTGCTCTTGTGGTGCCTATTATATAGCAAAAAGAAAAAGAAGTGTTAAAATCAAAGTAGGGAAACACATGACCAAGAAAGAGGATATAACCTATGCTAATGCTGCCCACTTAGTAAAATCGAAGAATAGTGTTACACATAATTTTACATTCCAGCACATTGAGAACGTAAGTCAGAAACTGAGAGGTGGCAACTTTAATGACCTCCTTTTAAAATGGGAGACTTTATGGATCTTAATTTAGGTGCAACAAAAAAAAAATCAGGCTTGAACCCAGGATTTGAATTACAACCATTTTTAAAGAAATGAAATTTGACAAGATGTGAAATGCCAACTGAACTGTTTACTTCCCCCAGTACTAACACATATATTTATGGACAGTTTTATATGTCTATGTGTCTTTAAACTATGTCAATTGTCTGCCTCCACTGACTTTGATTATCCTTATTGTGTAACCAATGAACTGAACTGATTTTGACTTTTAAACATTTGTATGATGTTATATGTATGTATAAATGGAGTGTGTTAACATTATGCTGTAGTCTTCAATAAAGGATAGATTGCTATCTGAAATGCATCACATGATAGACAGCATGTTATATTGTTTGTTAACAAAAATGGACATATAATAGTCCTATTTGATTCAAGGAAGTGAGTGCTCTATTTCCATGCAGTTTATGGCTCTCTGATCCAGCTTTCATCAAGACAACACCGAACAAATTGCTTTCACACTTGCACTGGTGTTATTTAAGGGCCATTGCTCTGCCAAGTGACACTGTGCGGTTGTGAGGTGCGCTGGAAATATAGCACAAAAAACACACAGTGCCTGATAGTTTATTAAGGTTGAACAGTAGGCTGCAACTAAAGTGATATTTTCTTTTGTAGTGACTGTCACCTTGTGTGTTTGTACCTGATCTCTTGTAAGTTCTCACATGCTTATGTTGGAGATGCTTGACATTTGCAGAAAAAAACAACAACTACAGGTTTAAATAATTATGCATGCACCTAGCATGGCTCTGAAATGGCTACTGGATCAGTCATTAACATCTTGGAAATGACCAATCCAGCTGCAGTCTAATGCTGTGTGGCACACACGGCTTGCACCATATCGCTAAAACCTAAATAAAACCTGCACTTCATTAGGTGGACAGAATCTTCTTCAGTGCAGGTGACAGATCCCAAAGGGACTTGGTGGAATGAGGATACAATTCCACTATCTCAAATGGAAATTCAATTCAATTCAATTTAATTAAAAGTTTATTTTACTAGAATAACACCATTGAGACAATTCATTTGCGAGGAGGTCCAGGGGGACATAAGTACAATACAAAATACAGAACAGTTAGAGTGGTACAATACAAATACAGCTGGGATACCATATACAAGAAAAGCAGACAAAAGGAAGTTAATTAGGTACAATACTGAATAGTAAAATGTTTCTAAGTCTAATACAGGTGACTATACAGGTAAAGTTAGTTGAGTACTACAGTTATGAAAAATGATAGGAGCAAAAAAGTAAATTGGGACAATAGAAAAGGACACAAAGTGCAAGGTTGAGGGATATTATAGCAATAGAGGATGGTCAAAGGCAGAAAAAGTAATACAGGTTATAGAAATACGACAGGAGGGGGAGAGGAGAGGAGAGGAGAGCTGCTGTGAGGGAAGGGAAGGGATGAGGAATGCAGAAAACTAAGAAGCATCGAAGGGGGGAGTCATGGGGGTGGATGATATACAAGTGTTTAGTACTAGTGCTGGATGAGGGAAATAGAGTGGATTGAAGGAAACTGGGCCAGAGGGGAAGTAGGGGAGTAGGGGGAGGATTAAGTGCCGGGAGTCAGAGAGAATATACATGATTACAGTAAGCAGGTTCAAGCAAATTCTTTGCAAAAAACTTTGTTAATGCACCAGTTAGGGTAACTTAACAAAAGTACAGAATGTGGTGTTAGGGTTTCTAACACTAACATCCCACTCCCCAAGCAGCAAAAGAAAAAAAAAACACTAGTGTTTTGGGTCTCCAGAGTCTTGGTAAATCAGTGGTAGGGTCTTCCTTAAGGGTTGTCAACCCTAATGCTTACCCTTCCCCCCAGCCCATAACCTCCAATCCAAAGCACAAGATACAGCTCCAAGCCACTGACTCATAATGATATGCTTTTCAAATGTAGGGAAGTACTGTATCTCTCAGCATGGGTTGCTAACACAATTTGTTGTACCTTTCTTCATGCAGGATCCAGTGGAGATCATGTGTGATGTTGTTTGCTCATGGAATGGGGTGGAAATTTGGGTTGACAACCCCCAAGGAAGACTCCTCCACTGATTCACCAAGACTCTGAAGATCAAAAACTCTGTTTTTTTTCTGCTTGCTGCTTGGAGGGGTGCGGGTGGGGTGTCAAGTTTGGAAATCCTAGTGCCACATTACCCTACTTTTGTGGCATTAAGTTACCCTAACTGGTGCAATAATGAAGTTTTCTGCAAAGAACATACTGTACATAAATATATATATATGTTCATGGCAAAAAAAAACTCTGTTTAATGCCTCAGTTAGAGTTGTTCCACAGCAACAAAAGTGAGGAAATTCGGTGTTAGGGTTGAAAACCCTAACTGTGCATTCTGCCCCTCCACCACCGCCACACACACACATACATGCAAGTAGGGAAAGGACCAAGACAACACAACCAATCACATATAACCAGCAGCAAGTAACAGAAATAACATACAGCTATCTAAACCATGAAACCACACACCCATGCTCCCATCGGACTGTGGCATGGGGTCGACACTGCTAATTCTGATCCAAGACATTCCATGCAATGCAAAACACATATCACTCTGGACAACTGGCCATCTTTGGCCATACACTGCCACCAACACATAACACAGAGTACACATAAGGTATTTTGAGGTGTACAAGACCCAAAACAGGATTTTCCACATTCCCTGAAATACTTTCAAAAATCACTTTCTCAAAGTGACAGCGTCATGCTATGCATTTGTGACACTTTCGTGTTTGTGACAGTATTTTGCAAAAGTTTACTCCTGATGACTGCTCATCTTTGCCATCATCCTGCAAGTAAACAGTTGGGTCCTTTGTGCTGAAATTTGCAGGGTGGCATGCCCTGGTCCCACAGATGTTCCTTTTCCTGCTTTGGTGCTAAAATACTTAAGCAAGACAAGTTTCACTGTTCTAAAATTGAACAATTTCCCATAGACTAACATTGCGGCACCCACGACGCCTTTCACCACCCATATGTCAAAAATGTAGCAAGGTACACTGTTTTCGCTTCTGCCACCTTGTTTCACCTTTAGGTGAACTAACCTTGTGAAATAAGTTTAGAAATACTGTATGATACCTGAAGTTAGATTTCTTAGCTACTTACTATGGAAACACAGGTATACACCTCCTGCTGGTTGTGTGTGATTGGTTGTGTTGCCTTGGTCCTTCCCCTACTTGCATGTACAGTATGTGTGTGGGGGTGGGGTGGGGGGAATGCGCAGTTAGGGTTTTCAACCCTAACACCGAATTTCCTTGATTTTGATGCTGTGGAACAACCATAACTGATGCATTAAACTGAGTTTTCTTGCCATGAATTTCCATTCTTTTTGAGAATGTGCAATATAAATAGTGAATGGAATGTGGTGGTGGGAGCATGGGGCCCCCACCATGCTGGCCATTGCTGCATAATAACCCTAACAGTAATGATAACGCTAACAGTAACGGTGACGCAAATGCAAACAATAATGGTAATGGTAACGCAAATGTGAAAGCAGATACAAATGCTAAAGCTTATGGAAATAAAAGCAGAAACAGAAACAGTAAGAGTAACGGTGATGCACACATAAATGCAAATGAAAATGTAAGCAGAAACACAAAAGGCAACGGTAACGTAAAAAGAAAAGGTAATGGTAACAGTGATGGAAATGGAAATGCAAACACTAATGGTAACAGCAATGGAAATTCAAACATTGATGGGAACGGTAACACCCACGTAAACGTGAATGAAAATGCAAACTCTAACAGTTATGGTAACGCAAACAAAAATGAAAATGGTAACGCAAACACAAACGCAAACGGCAATGGAATTGTGAATGCAACCAACAATCTAACAGTGATGCAAACACAAACAGTAACACAAACGGAAGCGCAAATGCAAGTGCAAATGCAAATGGTAACATTTACAGCAATGGAAATGGAAACACAAATGGTAATGCAAGAGTGAGCGGTAACAAAAACGCAAATGGCAATGGTAATGTAAATGCAAGCACGAATGCAAATGCAAATGGTAATGTAAATGCAAATACTAATGGTAATGCTAACGGTGATGCAAATATTAACATAAACACAAAAGTAAACAGTAACGTAAATGCAGTCATAAACTGAAATGCAAACTGTAAAGGTAACGCTAACGGTAATGCAAATGCAAATGGCAACGCAAGTGCAAACTGTAACAGTAACGTAAACACAAGCTGTGATAGTAAAGTAAATGGAAGCACAAACGCAAACACTAACGGTAATGGTAACGTAAACGAAAACACTAATGGTGATGGCAGTGATGACACAAATACAAATGTAAATGCAAACAGTAAAGCAAATGCAATTGTAAACACAGATGCAAACGTAACGGTAACGCTAACGGTAAGGGTAATGCAAACGTAAATGGTAACGGAAGCACAAATGGTAACGGACAGAAAAATGGTAATGGCAATGGTGAACCAAACATAAATGGAAATGCAAACAGTAACGCTAACAGTGACGCAAACTGAAACACTAACGCAGATGGTAGCATAAACGCAAGCGCAAATGTAAATGCAAATGCTAATACTCACAGTGATGCTAACTCACATGCTTTGTGTTTGAAAAAGGTACATTCAGATGCACAATGAATACAAAGAATGTGGGCATAATAGTGGCCCTCGAACAGGAAAATGAACACTTGGAATATTAAATTGCTTATATCTCAGGAACCGTATGACGCAGAAAAAAAAAAATCTCATATCATTTACAACTTTCCAGGCTAGTTTTGCACTTATTCCCCTAATGGGGGACTAAGAATTTTTGTGACGAAAAGTCTGTATCTCGAACCGTTTTAAGATATGAGACCCAAAAGGCGTGGCAGATACCGTAATGTTATCCTATGGGAAACAATGTCAACTTTGGAGTACTGTAACTTTGCAGCTCTGTTATAGTTTTGCACCAAACCACCTAAAGGCACATCTGTGTGATGTTGGCTTTGCTCCCTGCAAATTTCAGCCCAAAAGACCAAACTGTTGTTTTGCAGCGAGGTGGCAAAGATTTCCTATTGTTTTGGGCATAGTGTCGCAAATTACTTTCACAAATCACAACATTTTTGCAAAAAAAATCACAAAGGTGTTGCATATATGAAAGTACTTTGTGACACTATTTTTTATAAAAATTTAAAAAACATATTTCTGGGGTGTTTTACCCACAAATAAAGACATGGCTAGCATTCTCAGGGCTTGATAAAGGTGAACACAACAATAATTGTTTCCCTAGAGGGTCCCACATTTAAATGCCAAGAATTTTTCTGACCACCAACTGAAAACAAATGGCTGAATCATGAAAGTAAAGGGGTCATTTGCGACACTAAAAACTGCATTTGCGACACTTTCGCATAGTTTGTTAACTTTTCCCATGGACTGTAATGGGATTCAGTGTATTTTTAATAACTTTTGAACTGTTTAATATTTTTTCACAGAAGTTTTGAAGACACATCAGTGACTACGGCTGCATCTTGTTTTTGGACCAATCACATGAACAGTGTGGGCTGTAGCTGCGAGCAAAGAAACATGCTAAAACCAGTAATTTATGCTTTATGTGGTGCTCTGTAGCCATGCAACCATACAGCTTACCATAACAAAATGTAGCAAATCCAGAGATCTATGGTACCAGACCGTGCATTCCAAATTTCAGGCAAATCCATCTTTCAGTGTCAAAGTTATTAAGTTGCTAAATTTCACATTTAACCTTAAATGGGGTAGTCAACCCTAACTATAGTGGCACTATCGTGCCACTATTATTTATATATATATATATATATATATATATATGTATTATAATGGCACAGTATATATATATATATATATATATATATATATATATATATATATATATATATACTAACATGCTAACATACTAAAATTCCAGCAGAATAGGCCAAATGGTCTTTCGTGTCTGCTAGTTGGTCAGCCCCACCCTGGGTGCTGACCTTGCTACCCCAGCCTTCTCTGGCTTCTCCCTTCCCAGTTCTGGATATTCTTGCTGCATTGGATTTTGCTTCCAGAACCCTCTCCTGTACCTGTCCCACCCCTCTTGAACCCCTCCACTGTCTCTGCCTCCACAGCCCCTCTAGTATATATATATATATATATATATATACACACACACACATACATATATATATATATATATATATATATATATATATATATATATATATATATATATATATATATATAAAATAGTGAACAGTAGTGCCACTACAGTTAAGTTGAGTACCCCATTCAAGGCTAAGGTGTGAAATTTTGCAGCTTAATAACTTTGCCACCATAAGATGGATTTGCCTGAAATTTGGCAGGCACAGAGCGGTACCATAGATCTGCCAAGTTTTGTAATGGTTGGACATACGGTTGAGGAGTTATAAAGCAACATTCCGTAGCACATTTACACTTTTTTGCTCATTCTTTGCTTGAACCTACAGGTTGCACAGTTTGTGTGACCAGTCCAACAACTTCAGGAAACATGCAGCCGGGGTCCCTGATGTGCCTTTTGAAGATATCATGAAAAAATATTAAACAGTTCAAAAGTTATTAAAAAAAACTAATTTTCCATTATAGTCAATGGGGAAAGTTAACAAAAAGTTCAACAGTGTTGTGAATGCAGGTTTTAGTTTTGTAAATTACCCCTGTAGTGTCATGAGTCAGCCATTTTTTTTTTCAGTTAGTGGTCACAGAAATGCTTGACATTTAAATTTGGGACCATCTAGGGACACAATTCTTTTTGTGTTCACCTAGTCGGACCCTGAGGATGCTAGCCATGTCTTTTCTTTTGGAGGGGGGGTTAAACACCCCAGAAATATGTTTTTGAAATTTTTGTAAAAAGTAGTGTCACAAAGTAGTGTCGCACTCACAGCACTTTTGTGATTTAATTTGCGAAAGTGTCTTGATTTGCGACACTATTTTGTGACACTATGCTCAAAATAACAGGAATTATTTGCCACCCTTCTGCAAAACAATGGTTTGGTCTTTATGGCTGAAATTTGGAGGGAAGAAAGCCAAAATTCCACAGATGTGCCTTTTTGTGGTTTGGTGAAAAAATATTGCATGGATGGAAAGTTACATTGCTCTGAATTTGATGCTTTTTCCCATAGACTAACATTGCGGCGTCTGCCACGCCTTTCGGGCCCGTTTTTTGGAAACGCTTCGAGATACAGATTGTTCATTGGAAAAATGCTTAGTCCCCTACTACAAGACTAAGTGCAAAACTAGCCAGAAAAGTCATAATTTATATGATTTTTTTTTCTACATTGTATGGTTCCTGAGATAGAAGCAATTTAGTATTCCAAGTGCTCATTTTCTGCTCCGAGGCCCGTTATTATGCATACATTCCTTGTATTCACTGTGTTTCTCCATGCAGCTGTTGGTGAAAAAAGAATTGTGCTTTCATTACTGTCACAGTTAGCATTCTCACTTGCATTTCGTAACGTTTGTCACTATGGCTGCCCATCACGCCACCATATCGTTACCTTTGCCTTTTGTTTGCGCTTGCATTTGCATTACTGTTACCATTTACATTTCCATTACTGTTTCTGCTTGTGTTCCATTTTGCATCACCTTGTGCATTACCATTTGTGTTTACGTATGCGCTTCCATTTGCATTTCCTTTGGCATCATCGTTGCTGTAACCATTAGCATTTGCATTTTCCTATTGCGGTGCTGTGACCATGAGCATTACCAATTGCTTTTCAGTGTGTGCTTGCATTTCCGTTTCCATTGCATTACCATTCCCATGTACTCCACCATGTGCGTTACCCTTTGCGTTTTCATTTGAGCTTGCATTTGCGTTACTGTTAACATTTGTGTTTCCATTACTGGTTTTGTTTGAGTTTCATTTTGTGTCACCATATGCGTTACCATTTGTGTTTGTGTACGTGCTTCTGTTTGTGTTTGCATTTCCTTTGGCGGCATCATTGCTGTAACCATTAGCATTTGCGTTTCCTATTGTGGTACCATGACCATGAACATTACCATTTGTGTTTCTGTATGCGCTTGCATTTGCATTTCGTTTTGCATTACCATTCCCATCTATGCCACTGTGTGCATTACCCTTTGCATTTTCATTTGCGCTTGCATTTGCTTAACTGTTAACATTTGTGTTTCCATTACTATTTTTGTTTGCATTTCCTTTTGCATCACCGTGTGCATTTCCATTTCCGTTTGCATATACGCTTCCATTTGTCTTTCCTTTGGTGTCATTGCTGCTGTTACCATTACCATTTGCATTTCCAATAGCATTATCATGACCGTGCACATTACGGTTTGCATTTCTGTACCCACTTGCATTTGCGTTTCTGTTTCATTAATGTTTGCGCTTGCGTTTCTATTACTGTTTGCATTATCATTTACATTTGCATCACCGTGTGCATTACCATTTGCATTGGCGTACGCACTTCCATTTGCATTTCCATTTGTGTCTGTGTTTCCTTTGGTGTCATCAATGGTGTTATCATCAGCATTTGCATTTCCAATTGCGTTACGTGACCATGCACGTTACAATTTGTGGTTGCGTACATGCTAGCGTTTCTGTTTTCAGTAACGTTTGCGTTTGAATTTCTATTACCGTTTGCATTACCATTAACGTTTGTGTCATCATGTGTGTTACCGTTTGCGCTTGCGTTACCGTTACTTCACTATTTATAGTGCACATTCTCAAAAAGAAGGGAAATTCATGGCAAAAAAACTCTGTTTACTGCATCAGTTAGGATTGTTCCACAGTGACAAAAGCAAGGAAATTTAAAGTTAGGTTTACCCTTGCACCCACTCACCCTGCCCCACCAACAGGCATTGGGGTGTGTGTTGGGGTCGTCGGACCTAACTGTCACCCCATTCTCCTATACTGCACCACCTCAGCTTGTTTACACATGAGATGGGGTGAGAGTTAGAATGATGACTTAACGAACACCCCAATGCCTGTTGGTGGAGGGTGGGGGGGTGCAAGGGGTGGAACCTAATATCAAATTTCCTCACTTTTGTCACTATGGAAATGCTTCAACTGATGCATTAAATGGAGTTTTTGCTATGAATTTATATATATATATATATATATATATATATATATATAGATAACCCACTTGGGGTGTGCAGTCTCGCTCTGATATATGCATGTCTTGGTGTGCATTGTGACACATGAGGCCACAGGTCAAGTGCGTTCAACCAGCCAAGGTATGTTTATATCAGAGTATGACCACACACCCTAGAGTGGGTTTTCTAACTTATAAAATGGTTACAAATACATTTTTGTCCCTTGGGGGTTGCAAAAAGTATTTTTTCTCTGTCAGAAATTGTATTATCATCTTGGTGATCTGGTTGATCCTTATTCTTCTATTAATATGTTGGCCCAGAGGGGGCAAAAAGTAATCCTTGTTCATACAAAATTGTACTTTTATTTAGGTGATGTGGTTTACTGTGGTAGTGGTTGTAAGGCAGATGCAGAAAATAAGTTTTACTTGCTGGTTGGTTCTGCCATGATTTAATTGGAGAAAAGAGGTGATTACAAATGTTATCTGGTTGATCCTGCCATGTTTACAATGTTTGTGTAATCACTGTCACTTTCTATAGTGACTGTAGCGTGACCGGGCGGTGTTCACTACAGTAAAGAATATAGTCCCAAAGTAATAAAAAGAGAAGCATTCTCTTGAAAACCACAATAGCTGTTAGGTATAAGGTCTGTTTTGTGCCCTTTGTTGTTCAAGAAGCCACCGAGTGCAGAGTGAGAAAATGAGAGAGAGTGGGCAGCTTCAGATGAGTAGATGCAAGTATGAGCAAGTGTTACTATGGCAACACTCGTCCATGCTTGCATCTCCTCCTCTGAAGCCTCCCACTTACTCTCTTTTTTGCTGTGTACTCAGCAGCTTCTTGAACAAAAAAAACTATACTGATCTTATACCTAACAACCATCATGGTTTTCAAGAGAATGCTTCTTGTTTTATCACTTTGGGACCATATTCTTTACCATAGTAAAAACCGCTCGGTCACGCTACTGTCATGATAGAAAATGAAAGTGATTACAAGACAAACATTGTAAATGTGGCAGGATCAACCAGATACAGTAAGTTGTTTTTATAACTTTCTATGTATGAACATGATGGTAGGATCAACCAGATCATTGTTTTGAAGGAGGGACAGGTATAAAAATGTAATTAATTATGGCTAAGGCAGGCTCTGTCTGCCAGGTGTGTGTGCCCTGGGTGTGTGCCAGTCAATGTGTGCCAGTCAGTGTGTGCCAGGGGTGGAGTGATCTCACTGGTTGTGAGAAGGTTCTGATGGTTAGAAAGTAGTACAGGAGTGCAATTGTACTGGGTGGCATGTGGTTATTGTGGAATAATGCACGGTCATGTGATATGTTTCGTTTAATCAGGAGGCCTGATTTTCAGTTATTTCATTTACCCATTATATATATATATATATATATACACACACACATACATACACACATATACACACATGTACTATATACACACACACACACACATACATACACACATATACACACATGTACTGTACAGTACATTTTAACACAACTTAGCCAAAAAAGTGAAAAGAATACTCTATCATATTGTGGGTATAAAAAAAATTAAGTAATTCAGAGTGACTGCAGTCAAGCAATGAAGGTGGCTTATTAGGCATTTGTAACATTGAGTGTGCATGGTTGGATACAGTATGAGTTGTCACTTTAGGGCATGGTGGATACTTAAGCAATAAGGCATGGCAAGGTGTGCATTATCGTATAATAACATCACTCCTGGGGTGGGTGGAAGTACGAGGTGAAGCCAAGTGCTTCCACCACCTCAGGAGTGACGTTATTACAGGATAACACACACCTTGGAGTGCCTTATTGCAATTATACAATGGCTTGATGTTATGCAAAATATAAAAAAATATTTAAAAAAGGTTTTAATAGATTTTTAGTGTGGCAATATATCTTTGTTTCTGAAAAAAAATAAATTCATATCATCCAACAAATCCATACAGTGGTGTTGCTGTGTAATAACATCACTGTCTTAGGCACACACTGACCAATCAGCGTCCAGCAAATTTTATTGCCATTGTATAATAGCATTTATAAGAAATGATGAGGTGAGATAAAATGAATGTAGTTCAAACATTACAGCAATGGAAGTGACTGGTATAAAAGAATTTGTGCACAAAGAAATAAAAAGACTGTAAAATAAATGCTATTATGGGTTTTATTTACAGTAGTTTTCTGTTACATAGAAACAGAATTTGATAGCAAAAAAGAACCACTTGGCCAACCCAGTCTGGCCATTTTTCTCTGCCTATCCTATTCTGTCACCTCAGACCCTACTTGATCTGTATCTCCCCACCGCCCTACTTTCCATCTATGATACCCTTGTGCATATCCCATGCATGCTTGAGGCCCAACACTGTTTTTGCCCCACCACCTCTGCTGGAAGACTGTTCCAGGCATCCACCACTCTTTCAGTGAAGATGTACTTCCTCATATTTCTCCAAAATTTTCCTTTTCCAACTTCATTGCATGTGCAGATGTTTTCATACATCCCTTCCACTGAAAAATACTCCCCTTCAGTACCATATTAAACCAATGAGGTATTTATAGGTCTCTATCATGTCCCTCCTCTCCCATCTCTCTTCCAGAGCATACATATTCAGGTCCTTTTGTCTTTCCTTGTGGGGTTTCTGATGCATCCTCTGCGCTATTTTAGTTACCCTCCTCTGTACAGCCTCTACCCTGCCTATGTTAAAATCTAAGTAGGCCACATCCACCATCTCACCCTCATCTATTTCTCTGGTCACCCAGTCAATGGAATCTATCAGATTTGTCTTGTTTAAATAATGTAAGATATTGATGGCATTTTATCTTAATATTTAATTCCTGTGTCCCCTAAAGAAGCCAACAACAACATGCTGAAACACTAGCGTGTTGGAAAATAAAAGAAACAATGTTCATGCTTAAAAGGGTCCAGGCTGTTTTGGCCTAGAGTGGCCCTTCTGTGTTTTTGACAGTACAACATCCTGATTGCCATCTCATTACTCAGTCATCAGTATAGCCAACTCACACACTAAACACAACAATAATCTTTAAAATCTGTACAAAATATTACGCGTGACAGCAGTAGGCAGAAGCTATCACTTGCCACCTTAAAAGCAGCCTGTAATAAATCCCCTCTAGATGTGAGTGACTAAATGGATGGGAAGGCTAGAATCTCAGTTCTAGCGATTTGATTTCTCCCTGAGCTGAACAGTTAGATCTGCTGCCTTAGGGACACATGGTTCAGTTTCAGTCAAGGGTTTATGAATAACCTGACCACCAGTGAACCCAGCATAACATATGAAACATAGAAACATTTTAATTTTTTTTTTTTATTTAAACATTGGTAACCAGGAAAGGCACACCGAGCCAAGGCTCATTTCCAGGTGGGACCCAGGGGGAATAAAACAGGGAAACAGGGAATAACAGTGAAAAGGACGCACCATTAACACAGTAACAGCATACAAAATGAGCATCATACAACAGCTGGTACATAAATCCGCAGATAATATAGAAGAAAAACAATCAAGAGTTAAAGGATGTTGTGGTAATGAGGGATAGCAAACAGTGAATAACAATGAATAGGATTCACCATTAACACAGTAGCAGCATATACAAATGAGCATCATACAACAGTTGGTACATTAATCTGCAGGTAATATATGAGAAAACAATCAAGTGGTAAAGGATGTTGTGGAACAATGGATAGCAACAATTGTTACATAAGTCCGCAGGTGATATTTAAAGAAAACAAAGCAAATGCTAAGAGATATTATGGGAACATTTGGGGGTGGGGAGATGGCACAGTTGAGATCTGACAGAGGAGTGTGGGAGAGCATTTCTTATGAGGGGAGGTTGAGAGTTCCATAGTGAGGGGAGCTGGTAGGAGTTGACAGATTTGCCTGCATTAGAGGATGGTTTGGGAGGGGAGAAGCAGTGGGAATCCCTAGAATGAAGGGAGTAAGATGAGGAGGGAGTGGAGGCTAGATTGTCTGAGAGGTAGGGGGGAGAAAATTGAACCAGTATTTGGAGATTAGGGAGACAGAGTGAAAGAAACGCCAATGGGACAGGGGAGGGAGCTTCAGAAAAGTGAGAAGAGAGCAGTGGTGGGTCCTTGCAGGAGCATTTGAGGTGAAATGGCAGAAGGCATGATATAGGGACTCAAGTCTGAAGAGTTAGGAGGCTGGTGCAGTGCAGTAAACTATGTCAGTAAAGCCAAAGATAGGTGTGATCATTTTAATCAGTAAGTAAGTAAGTTAAATTTCATTTATATCAAGCACCCTTCCTAAGCTCAGAGTGTTTTTACAATAATTCAAGTCACTTAAAAAAACATTTCACAACAATAAATCCAACATTCATACACTACATTCACTTATTATGTTCCAGAAAATGCTAGGGCAAAAAGGAAAGTCTTTAGTTGTTTTTCAAACTTTCAACAGTCAGGCAATCTCATATCTGATGAGGTAGAGAATTCCACAGGGTTGGTGCCATATAGGTAAAAGATCTACCTCCAGACATCTTTAGATGTACCCTGGGAATCTCTAGCAATCCCTCATCAGAGGAGTGAAGAGAACGGGCAGGACAGTAAGGCACCAAGATCTCTTTCAGGTAGTGAGGTCCCAAATCATGTAGGGCCTTAAAAGTCAATAATGCGACCTTGAAGGTGATCCACCACTGTATTGGCAGCAAGTGTAGATCATGCAGCACAGGTGTCATATAGCTAGATCTTGAAACTCCCATCAACAACATGGCTGTCGCGTTCTGCACAAGCTGCAAGCAGCGGATATCCACCCATGGCAGCCCTAGATAGAGGGCATTGCTGTAATCAAAACAGCTGGTGACAAAGGAGTGGACCAAGATGGGAAGATATACCGGTGGAACCAAGTGTTTCACCTGGGCAATGTTCCTCAGATATGAAAGGCAGATTTGACTACGGACAGCACCTGCATCTTCATAGTCAGGCCTTCATCAAAAGTCATGCCTAGGTTACGCACTTGGCCAGGAGCAAGAAGCGGGGCCCCCCAAGATATAAACCTGAGGGTTTCCCAGGCCAAGCCCCTATCATCTTCCCTCCAGGGTCCACGACCAACACCTCAGTTTTCCCTGAATTCAACCTAAGCCAACTAGCACTCATCCAATCCTGAATCTCCAGGAGGCAGTTATTAAACATCGTGATGAAATCAGACTCCTGATCAGGCATAAAAGACAGGTAGAGCTGAGAATCATCAGCATAACAATGAAAACTCAGCCCATACCATCTTATAATGTCCCCCAATGGAAGCATATACACCACGAATAACATAGGGGACAGCACCAACCCCTGTGGGACCCCACAGGGCAGCCAATGAGGGGCCAAGGTATAAATTCCAGACTCCACTCTCTGAGCTCTGCCCTCCAGAAAATGTCAAAACCAACTGTGGACTGCTCCCCTCAGACCACAGAAATACCGCAGGCAGTCGAGCAATACCCCATGATCTACAGTGTTGAATGCTGCTGAGAGATCCAGGAGAACAAAGATGGAATGGGTCCTCCGATCTCTTGGCATCAGGAGATCATTCAGTACCTGAACAAGAGCCATCTCTGTACTATGCCTTTTCCTGAAGCCGGATTGGACAGGGTCATAGATATTGTGGTTGGACAAATGATCCTCCAGTTGCAGAGTGACCACCTTCTCAATAATCTTCCCTACAAAGGGAAGGTTAGAGTCTGGTCTGTAATTTGCTGAGCAGTCAGGGTCAAGAGAGGGATTTTTCAACAGGTGGCGTACTACCGCTTCCTTTAAGGGATCCAGAAAGATCCCTCTCTCTAATGACACCACTACTATCCCAGCCAGAACTGGGCCGATAACATCTACACACCCCACGACCAAGTGAGTAGGACCTGGATCTAACTTACAGTAGGTAGGTCGCAGAGTCTGGATGATCCTCACTATATCTATTACTGCTGGTAGTCTAAAGGTAGACCAGTACAACTGGGCATTAGTACCACCCAATTGATCAGTGCAATGTCCAATAGAAGGACACTGGCGGATCTCATCCCTGATGGTGGATACCTTGTCAGCGAAGAATTTCACAAACTCCTCAGACTGTGATAACACTCTACCAGTCTGGAGACAGACTGGATTGCACAGTCTGTCCACAGTCCAGAAGAGCTGGGATGGTCTATTCCTCACTGCAGCAATTTCCTTGGACTGGAACTCTGCCTTCTTATGGGAAATTGCTGATTGGTAGAATTTATAATGTTCTAACAATTCAAGTCTATCCATCTCCAGTTGAGTTTTCCACCAGTGTTTTCCAGTCTTTGTCTCTTCCTCTTCCACTCACGGACCTCCCCATCAAACCAGGGAGACCCTAAGTGAAGAGGACAGGGACGAACATGAATTAGATCAATGTCATCCAGGGCCTCAGTTACAGCCCTATTATAGGCTAAAACCAAAGGTCCTGGATCCATGTTATCCCTTGGAAAATCCGAGAAGTCCAGCTCTGTCATTAGGCCTTCTGAGGTAACCCCTCTTAAAGGACGGAACTGTACTAACTCCCTAGGGGCAGGCCTAATTTGAGGGGCTGCAAATCTAAACCTCAGGGCATGACGGTCAGACCATCCAACTGGCTCCACCTCCACATCAGATACCTCCATCCCCAGATGGAACACCAAGTCCAATGTGTGCTCCTCCTCATGGGTTGCAGAGGTGATTACCCATGACAGGCCCAATGAATCCATCAGTTGGAGGAGGTTTTGACTAAATGGCGAGAGTTCATCATTAACCCAGACACTGAAATCCCCCAGAATTAACCATCTGGGAGATTCCAATACCATATCAGCAATGAAGTCTGCAACCTCCTTCAGGAACTCCCTCTCATCCTCTGGTGGACAGAAGATAAGAAGGATCCTGTAGCCTGCATCTGCACCCACTATGCACTCAAAGGAGTTGGTATCACCAACTGGCACTTCCCAGAGATCCAGATCTTGTCTAAAACATACCGCAACCCCCCTGCCCCTCCGGTCAACTCTCGGGCAGTGAAACACCAAGAACCCAGCCAGATTCGCAGAGTCCAACACAGGACCAGCATTTCCATTTAGCCAGGTCTCGGTGATGCAAGCCAAGTTGACTGAGGAAATAAGGTTATTCCTAATCGACCTAGCATTGCTTAACACTACCCGAAAGGGACGGAAATCCAAGGGTGATCCCACTTCCTGCCTGACATACTCCAAGTCAGTGCCCTTGGGTATGGGAACTAGGCAAGGAGGACCTCGTTCCAGTACCCATTTCGCCCCAGGGCATCTCCTAGCCCTCACTGCCCGTATCTGTTCTCTTCCCTCCTATCCCCCCGGGAGTTCCAGGATCCCCGTATCTTTCTGCATTTTGATCTCATAATGCCAAGATTTTGACATCTAGCATAAACCTGCCCCGTAAGTGGGGGTAGTTCAAAGGGATGGAGATCCCGAAGTCTTGAGGAGGAGTACTGCCTGACTGTTTTACTTATACCCCAACACATATTTTAAACCTTTTTATTCACCCTCGTACAAACAAAACCCTCCCACCCCCAACTTAAACAACCCTAAAAGGAACAATAAATAAAATAAAATAAAAATAAAATACCCCCTTAAAATATTAGAACAAACAATGCAGAAATACTCTATCAAAAAGCAAAAAACTCATTCACAGAGTCCAGATTTTCAGTCCAGAATTGAAGTACCATCAATTATTCCAGCTATAGATTAAGGTCCATTTGAGCTCTCACCTCCAATGGAAAGTCTATTAAATGAATAATTTTAAACTGAATCATACCATGTTTAAATGAATTCCTTGGAGCTCTCACCTCCAATAGAAAAATTAGACCAAATAATAATTTCCACTGAGCCAATCTCTCACATTGGCTATACTACTAAACAGTAAACAAAACAAAAGTACTTCAGATTGGAAAGTTCTCACCAATGATTTGGTTAGATTCAGATCTTCTTCTTCCAATAATTTTGACCTGTTCCACAGAGTATAACGTTCTTTCCAAATTCCTGGCACATCAAAGGATAAGGATCACAAAAGGGGGTCGCCAGTACACACGCAGGAGATGACATTCACCCACCGAGCTCATGGATTCGGCCCCCAGGCTGGGAACAACTCTCCAGAAGATCCCCCCAGAACACCTAGAAGCACCAGACAGCACCATCCACCTTCCAACAGATCGAGCCCCCGGTGTCTCCCCCCGGACCCAGCAGTAATGGCCAGCTCCTCCACAGTACTGACAGCTTCAGATCACCCCAATCCACTCTCCACTCACCACCTTCAACAATCCACGAAAAGACAGGAAACAGGTATAAAACAATCCTCTCAATCCATTTGCCAGGAAATCCGACAGTTCCCACAAGGTCCAACCGTCCGAGAGAGTCAATCCACTCAAAAGGTTAGTTCCTGCAAAGTCCTCAGAGACACTCCTCACAGCTCCGTCAAGATAACAAAGTTTTAAGCAAACAATAAACAGTTATAACATGTATAGGTATGTTCATTCTGATTCTGATAACTGATTTTTATCAGTCTTCAAAAGGACTACAAATTGATGTCTAAATACAAGACACCAATCACTATTCCCACACCACGTTTCTAACTCACTATCTCACTTACTTACCCTAACTAAACTAGCATTTCTACACTATGTCTTAAAACAAGCGCTTGTTGTTTAAACTGTCGTCGGCTTCACGATACCTAACAATTAGGTACTAATAAGTACACGTGCTCAAATTTAAATAACAGAAGCGTGAGCTGAAAACTTTAAATTTTATGCTTAAAGCAACAAGAAAAGTGCTTTTAAATTAACAAAACGACAGCGCAAAGGTAAAAACAGAAACAACAACATGCGACAGTCCGACGGCTAGCCCAGCGTGGCCACCATCTTACATACCTCTCTATGTGTGTGTGTATAACTGTTCACATCGAACAGGGAGAGGGACAGATTCCTTGTTTCATTAGAAGATGCCAAGCTTTGAGCAGAGTTTTGAGTATATGTAATCAATATGGTTAGAAAAATTGAGATGAGGGTCCAGCCAGATGCCTAGATACTTGTATGTTGATAATTTGCTAAGTGGAGTGCCATACAGAGACATGATGGGTGGGGGGAGAGCTTTGGCTAACTTTTGAGAGGTACCAAAGGTCATCATGACAGTTTTTGATGTGTTTAATTTGCGCTCATTAACTATGAATCAAGACTGAACAGAGTGAAAGTCCTGCTGCAGACTGGATTTGATAGTGGATAGGTCAGGGCAGGAGAAGAAAAAGATTATATCATCAGCATACATATGGCTAAGGGAATTGGAGCATGCAGGTGGGAGGTTGTTTTTAAAAAGAGAGAAAAGGTTGGGGCCTACTATGGAGCCTTGGGTGACACCTGACTGGATGGGGGGGGGAGGAGAAGTTTGTGATCCTTACCGAATGGTGTCTGAGAGGTAAGAGTTGAACCACTGTAAGGCGGGGGGGGGGTAAGTCCAGCATCGCTGAGGGCATTTAGGAACAGAGGGTGTGACACAGAATCAAAGGTCTTAGCCCAGTCAATGAAAACAGCAGCCATGAGGGGCCTTTGTCGGCAGCAGATTGCATGTGCCCAGTGACACGGAGAAGGGAGGATATGGTGAAGTGGTGTTTTCTGAATCCAGTCTGGTAGGGGGAGAGAAAATTTGTGGAGGTGAGGAAATTGGTTAATCTGGTTTGTACTATGCATTCTTGCAGCTTGGATAAGGCGAGGAGGAGGGGGGAGATGGGTTGATAATTTCCGGGAGAGGAGAGATCACCTCCCTTGTGGAGAGGGATCACACAGGCTAATTTCCAGGCCCTGGGAACAGTGCCTATGGAGAAGGATAGATTTAATATGTAGGATAAGGGGAGATTAATGGCAGGGGCTCAAAGGTGTAGTAGATTTGGATGTAAGCTGCCAGGGCTTGACTTAGATGGGTTAAGTGATGGGAATGCAGTCAGTACTTTTTCAGCATTGGCTGGGGCAAGAAGGAAGGTGTTTTTTAGGTAAGCTTTGTGAGGGAGGATTTGCTGTAGGAGGGGAGGCGTTGATTGATCAGGGAGGGCACAGGTACTGAAAAAAGTGTTGCGAGTATCAGCCACCTGTACCAGATCAGTGATAGTAATGTCATTTTGCTTGAGAGTGGGGGTATTGCATTGAGGTGATGGGTCGATGATGGAATGGACAATGTTCCAGAAGGAGCAGGGGTGTGCTGTGCTTAGATGGTTTTTACCATAACCAGCTTTGGCCTGTCTAATGGCTTTAGTGCATGCATTTCTTGCAGCATTGTAAGTTTGTCTAGAGTGGGTGGTTTGGGAAGCTTTGAAGATGTCCAATGCCTTGTTTAGGGCTTTGCATTGGTCAATACTCGGGGCTATAATCAAGGGGTGGTGGTGGTGTTTCCTGACCCTTACTTTCTTGAGTGAGGCAAGGTAGTCCCAGACATTGGTAAAAATGTTTATGAATTGGGTTAAGGCCGAGTCAACATCTAAGGAGGAGTAGAGTGGCGCCCAGTCTGTGTTGTGAAATTGGGAGTGGAGGGAGGTTGTGTCAAGTGTGTTTAGGGGGCATATATTGATATATTTTGGTGTGGACTTGGGCAGCTGGGTTTTTCTAACATAGTACTTGATACAGTGGTCTCTCAGGGCAGTGTCAAGGACTGCAGAAGCTGATATTCTGTGTGGATGGGATGAAAGAACCCAATCAATGAGAGCGTGATTAGAGGAATGGGTGTTGTAGTGGGTGGGTTCAGTTATTAGTTGGATGAGGTTTAAGGCTTCAATTTTGGTGGTTGTTGGCTTGGAGAAAGGTGAGAGCCAGTCAAGGTTGTAGTTCCCTAGTGAATAGTAATTCAGCTGAGCTAGCTAGTGGTGGAAAAGCAGAGATGCACTCTGCCAAAGCCTCTTGCCTAAGCAGAGGGGAGGTGTAAACCACCCCAATGAAGGAGGGGAGGGTAGTGGAAAAGGATAATTTGATTAGGATTATTTCATGTGATCTGATGGAGGATTCTTTTTTCATTAGAGAGCATGAGAGGGGCTGCCTCATGAGCATGGTGACACCTCTCCCACTCTTTCCTCATTCCTGCTGGATTATTGAGTAGCCGTGGAAAGTGAGGGATGAGTCTGGAGTTTTGGTGGAAAGCCAGGTTTCCAAGAGGCATAGTATGTCGGGGCAATTTTGTGTTAGCCAGCAGTTTAAAAGGTCTAGTTTGCGAAAGAGACACTTAATGTTGATGTGCATGATTTTTAGGCCTTTGAGGAAGGGCAGCACATGTTTCATTGCAGGGGGTCCTGAATTTGGTTCTACATCTCCAATGATGAGTAAGATGAGTATGAATATAGAGAAGGTGTCTTGGAGTTGCTGTCCATTAGTAGTGTTGAGTGTGGAGTGATTGCAACTGGCTCATGTAATTAAAGTGATACAATAAGTTAGTTGAGGTGGGAGGATGCATGGGGAGATCAAGTAGAAGGAGGGCATAGATATAGGTTGAGGAGTTGGTAAGGATGGTGCAACGTCCAGAGTTTGATAGAGTGGAGCAAATGAAGCAGCAAGGGGGCAGTGGTGAAGACAGCTAGGTGGTAGATGGGGAGGAGCAGAGGAAATAAAGCAGAAGAGGAGGGACAGGAGTAGGAGTATGGAAGTAGGGTGCATAGTTAGATAGGTAGGTAGTCCCCTAGGAGTAGGAGTTGGGGAGCAGAGATAGGCTGGTTTGGGCAGCAGGAGAGACAGGGCAGGTAGTAACTACAGGAGAAGTCAGCCAGAAAATATAAGTGAGGAGAGGCAGGAGATAGATTACTAGCTGGTGAGCTTTGGTAGCACGAGAGACCTAGGAAGTGGTAGTGTATGAGAGAACATGACCCAGTGAGAAAAGCCAACAGCTGTGTGGAAGTTTATAGATGTTGGTGATAGAGGAATCCTGTTTGTAGGTTCATAGCAGTAGTCAGACTACAATTTGATGAGTTTGACTACCAATGCCCTCTAGTGGTGCTCTTGTATAATCTGCATATATGAAACTAGGGAGATCAATTATTTACACCTGCAATGGTGTCTATGTATCTGAAATTAACCTGGAGACAGTCTCACCCACTTCAGAATACGTGGCTATAAAAGAAAATCCAGCCAAGGGTGGGAGTGATGAGGGGAGGGAAGGTGGGGAGCCAGCTCTTTGCACTGATGGGGATTTTCCAGGCTGTACTGGGGATGAGCTGAAGCAGCGGGTGGCTGCTGACACACTAGCTGATGCAGGAGATTTTGAGGGTGCCTGGAATGGGCTGCAAGGAGCAGGCAGCCTAGGGGAAAAGGGAAGGGGAAGTTAGTAAAATATAACACTGCAGGGGAGAGGTTCTAGAGAGACAGGAGGAGGGGAGACAGTAGAGACAAATGCCAAATGGGGGGAGGTGGCCAGAGAGATAATCAGAGGGGTGGGAGGGAGATTTGAGAACTGCAAGTTCGAGTCAGCAGCTTGGTATCAAGCTAAATCGGGCAGAAGCTGTGGACCATGTGGGGGGTGGAGGTGGGTGAGCTGAAAATAAGGAGAGAGTACAGATGGGATAAGAAAGGTAAACAGAAATACAGAAGTAGATTAGATTTCTCTAAACTTACAGTTTCAAAGCATACACATTGTCAGCAGAAATAGGCCATGTGGGTTTTTCCACACATCAGACATTTTAGCCAAGTTTCTGCCTTCTCTGTATGGGCATTGCTGGCAAGGTTGTGGCTATGCTTTGGCAATGTGTGGCCACATCTTTTGGCACTGCCCTATACTTGTTGACTTTTGGCATGCAATATCCTTGCAATCTGTGGGAGCTGTCACTCTCACCAGACCTAATCTCCTTAGCTATGGAATTAAGCTACTTCCCTGATCCCTAGTTTATATCTATATCATAGCTGTTAAGAAAACGATTGCTAGATAATGGATGAAACCTCAGACTCCGACTGTTGAGGGCTGGAGAATGATCCTAGTAGAGATCTACACGATGGGAAGAATAACAGTTTATTGTCAGAATGTCTCATTCAATTTCAGCAATGCTGGCAAAGATGGGTTGGATATATGATGTCAGTGGATGGTACTTTTGTTCCATTGCTCATATATTAATTCAAAGTACTGTTACCTATACCACCTCAATTTACTAATCTGTTCATGGGGATCGATTTTACAAATCACATATCAACATGCTCCCTATCTTGGATGTTATAACCATCTTTGTGTATATTTATATTTGAGTCCCATTAATTGCTGTGCTCTGCACTGAAAAAGTTGAAAACAAACATTTTAATAAAAAGGCCAAATGGTTCATCAAGGGTTTTTGTGAGGGCCCTAGTGACCCTTCACACACCTTTCCTCCCACCTCTTTTGACATTATCTTCTCCATCCCCATATGTTTATCTCAGTTATGGCTGAATCCTCTACGGATTTCACCCAGACTATCTCAATTATTATCCCATTCCACCTTTCCAACACCCTTTTCCATGAAGAAAGATTTTCTGATGTACTCTTAAATCACCCCTTTCCCTATTGCTTCACTGAATACCCCATGAGGCTTGTGTCCTCACTCAGTTTAAACAACTGCCCACTGTCTACTTTGTTACTTCTATGAGGGTATTTCTCCATTGCAATATGTGTTCCTCTCTCCCTTCTTTCCTCCACCATACAAATGTTGAGATTTGGCAGCCTATCCACTTATATCTTATCCTGCTACCCTTGAATCATTCTGGTTACCCTCCTCTGTACTACTTCTGCCCCATTCCTGTGTTTCTTCAAGTGCAAGCTCCAGAACCACATACAGTACTCCAGGTAAGGATGTACCAGGGACCTGTACAGTGGAAGAATCACCTCACTCATACTATTGGTAGTCTCACCTACCATACATCCCAGAATCCTATTCACCTTTCCCACTTCATTATTGCAATGTGCAATTGTTTTCAAATGATCTTATATTATTACTTTGAGGTTCCTCTACTCTTCTCTGTTGTACTGTCTGATGTGAGCCAAGAGTTGTTTTTTTTCTTTTTTTATTCCTCTTATTGGTGAGAGAGTGGAGGTAAATTATTGATTATGAGTATTAGAAATCAGATTTTCAAAGTACATCCACTAGGTGGTAAGGCAGTTCTTTTCCTATTTGGCTACCTGTTGTTACTTTTACCAAAATGGAGAGGCACGAGGCATGATTGAAGAAAGGAACCAGTTTATTGTGCAACAATGGATTACAGGTTAAGGAACAGGAGAAAAGGGTGCAACAACTTTCATTTCTGTCTAAAATATTTTGCTAGTGCCCTAAGGCCTTATACTGTAATTCTAATTTCCCGTATGAGGAGAACTGTAAGAAGGAATTGTCTGTAACAGCTATGCTATAGGAGCATCCTATTTCTAATCCCTATAAGAGGGGACTCTATAGCAAAACTAGCAAGATTATCAACTGGCTGTAACAGCTATGCTGTATGAGCATCCTGTTTTTAATCCCTATTAAGAACCTTCTAACTCAACCCCGAGGTGCACCTCTAGCTTAGGCCTATTACCTGGAGTACTCCACATTATGAATCACACTACATACTATAGCAAGAGTCTGTACATATTGTGGATGGCAGTTCATGCACTGTCTTATTTTCTCTGTCATCGAGAAGAGAACAGAATCGAAGGAATTGGTGTGACAAGAATCAACCTTACTGACTGTTCAGTGTGACTCTGAGGATTTTGGGGAAACTAGAGAATGCAGAGAGGATTTTTGAACAGACCATGAGTTTCTAGGCCACACCCCACCTCTCTAAGGTCACCAGAATGCAAGAACAGGTACAAAATTTCTTCGGCTAAGAACCCACTGAGGACCGCTGCAACTGAAACACAAAAGATCGGGCCACAGTCCAGTTCTGGACTGCCTGGTGAAGGAGACGATGCAAGCCACCCTGTCACAGCCCGCTTATGGACTGCCAGATGAAGAATACAATGCAGATCACCCTGCCACAGCCCATTTCTGAACTGCTGTATGAAGAAGATGATGGAGATCACCCTGACACAACCTGCTTCTGGACTGCCGGGTGAAGAAGATGATGCAGACCCCATGAGAATCAGGAGTCCAGATGAAGAAGTCTCTGGACGTTGGAGAGTGACAGTGTTCTGGGCTCCAAGGCCGGACAAGCCAAGGGCACACATAAAACAACAAACAGGGCATCAAAGTATGACAGAGTTCAAATCACCAAGGCAGGATGATCCAAGGGCACATGTAAAGCAACCAACAGGGCGTCACTCAGAGAACTAGAACAAAAGATCGAACGGCACTCTGGTGCAGATAACAAAAGCAGAAAACAGACAGCAGATTCTGCACTGGGCCAAGCCGTACACTGGGAACTGTCAGAGGAAAACAATAAACATGACATTGCAAAGTATGAATACGACTCGGTTCTTTTCTACAGGAATACTGCTGCAGGCTGATTCTGGGGTACACTTGTGAAATATCCCTCCTAGGGCTGCTGGAGACTGATTCTGAAATGCACTGGTGAAATGTCTCTGAAGGATTGTTGAAGGCTGGTGCGAACCCACATGGGTGAAATGTCTCTGAGGGATTGCTGAAGACTGATTCCAACACACTCTGGTGAAGTGTCTCTGAAGGATTGTTGAAGACTGGTTCAAATGCTAGTGGTGGACCTAACTGCAATGGATCCTTCTAACTAAAATGGTCTCTCCTGCTACTGTAGATACACTAGCAGCTGAACACTAGCTGATCTCCTTAGACTGTAGGGCACTTTAATTAGGTGGGTCCCTTATAGCTGCGCTTGGCCTCAATTAAACCACTGGCCTGCTGGGACTGATTAGCTAAACCCTTTAACAACTATGGGCTTAGATGGTTAGTTAACCCCTTGACAAGTGCTAAGCCTTCTGTGGCTGGGTCCCTTTAAATACTCTAGCACTCTTGGCTGGACCCCATTAGAAACTTTGACCTAGTTGCCTCTGAAATTGCTGGGCCTACTGGCTTAAACTGCTGGGCCTACTGTAGCTCACAATCTTCAAGCAGCTAGGCCCCTTTAAGCTACTGGATCTACTGTGGCTGGTCCCTTTAAGTTGCTGGGCCTACTGTGGCTGACCCCTTTTAAGATACTAGGTCTGCTGTGGCTGGCCCCCTTTTAAGTTGCAGGGCCCACTGAGGCTGGCATCTTTTAAGCTGCTGCACCTACTGTGGCTGGCCCCCTTTTAAATATGTATAAATTCTCACTATGGGCTTTAGGCCTGGTCCTTCCACTTGGCGTTGCTGCGCCCAAATGAATATTCAATTATTTAAACTTAGGTGCCCTTCTGGCCCTCCCCCATGGCACTTGGCAGTTTCCTCAAGTGTCTGAACACTTTTAACAATTTATTTCCTTTAAAAAAAACTTTCTGGTGCTCAGCACCTTGGCACTGGTGCTGCCGCCGACTCACTGCCCCAGCCCGGGTGTGAAGGAGCTGCTGCTGGGAGGAGAGAGGTACTGCTGCAGTGAGAGGGAACTGAGGGAGGAGGAACAGGCACTGTGGCAGATGACTAGGGGGCCTTACTGCTCCTGATGCTCCTCTGCTGGTCCAATGCTCACATGGTGATGTGGCCCCGCTTGTGAGCGCTGCCAACGAGGGACTGAAACTTTAACTTTTTCTTTTCATTTTTAAATAAAAAATGGGTCAAAATAGAGCCCACACTGCATTAAGATGAGGAGATGGGGACTGGATCAACTGAACCACCGCACACTGAAGCAGGACCTGATGCTGACAAGGAGGGGTGAGAGGCAGACCTCAGGTAAACACCTACTATGCCTTATTACCTGCATCCCCTCTCTTCCTTTCACTCTGGCCAGCTTCTTTCTTCTTTTCTTCATCAGGGTGCTTGAGAGCACTCTCACGACTACTGCTGCTGACCACCGATTCACACAACTCAACTCTTCTTTTTTTTAGAACAAAACGGCCATTGCTGGTCAAAAGAACCCTCCGTGGCATTTGGGACACTGAGTCCCTAGTGACCAGGGAGACAAGCAGTTGCCCAGGGCGAGCTGGAGGAAGATGGCACACACTCATGCCAGTACTGGGCAGGCTGCAGCAAAAGGAGGAAAAAACAAGTTTTAAACTGCAAGGATGCAGTTTTTTCTGGGGCCCCTGCACTGCTTAAGGCTCCCACCATGGCACCTAAACCACTGTGGCACCTTTGTTGGGGAACACTGGGAGACCAGGGACCATGGGAACTGCAGGAGAATTGCTGAGGTAATTTCTAAGGGAACCCCAACTTTGGGGTATTTCACTGTCTGCAGCACCTCCCCCCACACACATACACATACACACTTCTTTATCAATTCCCTGGATTTGTTACCCTGGAGTCATTGGATAGACACCAAAGACAATATTTTCTCAAGAATTTTCAAATAGTACCTTGAGATCTTTAACATCCACCTTGAAAAGCACAACAGATGGTCAAAACAGGACCCTGTTTAAAATAAAACACCACTCCCCCTCTAGTACTGCACTGCTAGTCAAAAATGGGCATGTTGTAAGTCCTCAGTGTGGGAATTTAATCAGTTACCTTCTGACACTGCTGCAGCCCAGCTGCTTAGTCTCACTGATGCAGTCAATTCTTAATCAATATACCTTAACAAAGTTAACTGTTTTGACCATAAAAAATTCATCTGATTTATCTGTGTTATTTAAATAAAATCACACAGCCTACTTCTGTGCTGTGAAAAGATTCCAAGACCAATTTAAAATATAAATTCTAGATGTGATTTTTCATTTCAGAAAATGAGTTATTTTCGGTTCTTTTGTAGTATGTTTTTGTTACAGCACTTTGCTTACATATGTAATGTTCACCAGAGTGTTATATACACTAAGTCGAGTTTTGTATTTTTGGTTGGTAATCAACTTGTTTTGATAATTACTGCCTTCTCAATCCTCCTCACCCACTGAATTATGATGGTTAACTCCCAAGACATGTTCAAACCAGCACATATTTGTTTTCCTGTTTATAGATGGCTTAGTGATCCTGTTTCTGGGAGTGTGTACCATTTCTGTGGTCGTTGATATGTTAGCTGTACAAGCACAGCACTATTTCATCATTGGCCTTTCCTTTACAATGCAAAGGAATTAGTTGTTTTATTTCTAATACAAGATGATGCTCCAAATCCATTACATAACTTTGAGAACATCATTGATCCTACCAGTTAAACCCTTTTCCATTATCTTGTAGATTAAGGCAAGAGGAAGAATGATCCTTTAAATCTTACTCATAGCCAAATAATGACTTAACTTATCACAACATGATTGAATTGGGAACTAGTTAATAGACAATATAGCTGACAAAATGGTATGTACTTCAGCAGCATTCTTTGAATAGGAATGAAGTATAAGATGAAGAATGGTTTATTGTATTAAAAAATCCAGTAATATCAGCCTCCAGTGCAAAAAACAAATTTCCAGTTTCTAATTAAACTTATAAAATTGTAATAGTCAGACACAGTTCAACATATATGCAATTAATTTGTTGTATTTATGCCTCATCATTTTAATGCTATGCGCACTTATATAAAAATATGATTTTTTTTGTCTCTGGCATCATCTCATCCCCCTGCCTGTTCTCCATTGAAATCCTAATACTTAACTGCCAAGCACCTTTGACAGCCCAGGGGTCCTTCAGATGGCAGTAAATCAAATATTAATAAAATCTCTGCAGCACTCCTGGAGTGAATGAAAGTTTATAATGTCAAATCATTTTAAATTTAAGCAATAATCCCCAACCAAGCAGGCTATATTACTGGATTAATGAACAAGGTGGTTTTAAAGTATGTTAAGCTAAAGGTGAGGGTGTTTATGAGCATCAACATCTATTATAATAACTATTGAAGATGGATGTTTGCTGTATTACAAAGATCACAATACTTTCAGTTGTGCAGGTCTTTAAAGTGTCCAAAAATACCTGCTTTATAACTTTCTTCAGCTGTGCCTTTCCTTGCAAGAAATAAGAAAGAATGCTTTATCAGAGATGAATGGCAGCTTCATGGCCAATCAAGGCACTATTATCATGTAGATTACCACTATGACTGTTCTCAGGATAGTTGGAGCCAGTGTTACCTAGTCCAGGGGTTCTCAAATGGTGAGGCCAGCCTCCCCTGGGGAGGCCCCAACCTGTTCCAGGGGAGGCTCAAGCAAGTCTGAAAAAGTACTGTATTTAAATTTAGGTTTTATATATATTGTGTGAAGAGATGAAGCAAATTGAAAGAGGATAATAGTAGTGAATTTTTATGTATTTATTTACTAATAGATGACAAGGGAAGGTGAATGACCCAAGGCTCATTTCAGGTGTACCCAGGGAAGTGTAGGGAGTGAATAAATTTCAAAAGGTAACTGCAAAACAATCAAGAAATATACAATGAGCAATAGTGCAAACAAATATGAATAAATTAATATTGAGTGGTGGTAATTGATCAATTTGTAAACTGATGGCAGAACAGCCCAAATACAAAGGTTGAGCATAGAAGTACTAAGAGTAATAGCAGGAAAGAGCAAAGTAATCCCTGAGAAGTTGCTTGGGAGCAGAGAAGGAGGGGAGAGGCAAAGTATGTAGGAAAGTAATTTCATATAGAGAGGAAACAGAGGAAGTAGTCTGACCCATGAAGGTTCTGCAACAAACGGTAACAATGGTTCAAGAATGAAAACAGAAGAGCAAGTAGGTTGGCCTGTGGGGGGGGGGGAGGTGTTACAATAAACTGAATAATTATATTTATTTTATTTATTTGTTATTCAGATGACACCTTTGAGCACAGGAGCTCTTTTTCAAAAGTTCCAAGTCAGTATAAGACCAAACTGAATGTGAGCCAAGTACTCAAAGGGGTTTCAATTTTTTCCATGCTGTACTGCGCAAAGTGCAGTGTTGTTTTTCTTTGGGGAGGCCCAAGATTATTTTAATTTTTGGGGGAGGCTCAAAATCTTATCCATGGATTTGGGGAGGCTCACTGTGACAAAGTCTGAGAACTATTGACCTAGTCTGACACAGTTGCATTGCTACCTCTAAGTCCATGCAGATGAACTGACAACACCATCAAACCAGTACTGATGAGTTGGGGAAAGCTATGGTCATGAAATATTGATGCAATTTCCATAGTAATTCATCTTTTACTGCCACTTCTGCATGCTTGAATCCTTTCCTTATCACATTTATGTATTCTTTATTATAAGATGCCTAGTGACAAAGACAACAGAATATGACAAATGCCTTCATTCTGAGCTTGCAGACAGCAGGGTATAAGTAATGTATACTGTACATTAGTTGAAAGCTAAGATTATTAATAACATTAGCCAGTCATTACTCTTATTAACAAAGTCTATTAAGAGCTAATATTGCTGCAAAAAAAATTGGTATTGTGGGCAGTGAGAAATGAATAAATAAGAGTGTCTGAAAAATCATTGAGAATGAAATAATACAGTTTTATTATGGAAAAGCTGAGTAATGCTGGAAGAAATAATATTAAGATATTATTGTTGTTATAAATAGTTTTGTACATGTTATATGAGTGGATATAGCTATTTATGTACATTCATAGAAGTTTGTGTGAGTGTGGTGAATAGCACTGACAATTGTTTTATGTTCTTTTTCACCTGTAATAGTAAGACATACACAGTAAGTATTAAGAAACAAAGAGATGACTGTTTGTTTTTTTGTTTTGTTTTTCTTTTTTACAGTTATTCAAGTTTGTAGAAGTAGTGAGGTTTGATCTTGTGATTTCCCAGTCCCCATGTCGGTGCACTAATCACACTGCCTCTGCAATATCTTTACACTCTGAGGAGATCCTATTATTATAAACACTTGTTGTCAATGCATATGGTAACTATAGAAAAGCGTTAGCTTGATATACACATCCAGGAGCAACGTGTCAGAAGAGACGAGCAATAGACATAATATTTCTTTATTTATTTTAACTATATATGCAATACAGTAACAGTAAATGTCAATTACTCCTGATAGCCCAACTGAGATCTTATGCTGTTGGGGTTCCTTCTAGAATTTGGTGACAGAAGCACAGGAAGGTCAGCAGATTTGCTGAAGGTCACAGAGATATTTTATCAAACTAGTGTCTATATTTTACACAGTGTTCCATTCAAATCATTAGTCCACATTGCTACCATTTTGGGCTTTACACTTCTTGAAAATGACAATAAAAACTGCCAGCATTCATAACTACTGCAGTACTGCATATTTGTAATTTTTTTCAGCTCAATCAGTGCTTCAGGAGGTACTGCAGGCACTCTTCTTTTCTCATTTATGCATCAATATATTTTGTAAAACATTTTAATCCTGGGACAGATCTAGAAATGCTAGATGGGTGGGCTCAATGCATGGGGGCTGGGGGGCTGTATTTTCTATGACCAACACATTATAGTTCCTTTGTGCTTAAAGAAACTACTTCCCTGTCTCAGCCTCTCTCCTGCATGCAACACAGTAACAATAAGTGTCAAGGAAACAGATTCATTCCCGTGGATAGCCTAGTTGAGATCTTATGTTGTTGGGGTTCCTTCTAGTTTTGGTGTCAGAAGCACAAGAAGGTCAGCAGACTTGCTAAAGGTCACAGTGGCATTTTTTTCCACCTAGTGCCCATATTATACAGTGTTCCATTCAAATTACTAGCCCATATTAATACTGTTTTGGTCTTTACACTTCTTAACAATGACAATAACAATTACAGCAGTCATAAATAAAGCAGTACTGCATATTATTTTTTTTTTCAGCTAAACCAGTATTTCAGAAAGTACTGTAGGCATTCTCCTTTTCTCATCCCTGCATCACTATATTTTGTAAAATATTTTAATCCAGGGACAGATCTAGAATTGCTGGGGGGAGGGCTCAGTGCATGGGGGAGGGGAGGCACAATGTATATTCTATGACCGACACATTATATTGCCCATGTACTTAAAGAAACAGCATCCCTGTCTCAGCCTTTCTCCTGCATTCTTAAATTGCACTCTGGTTAAATAAAATTAACTTGTAATGCTTAAAGCAGCAATACTGGTAAGTTGAAGATACACCAGATGTTTCAGCATTATCCTGGTTAATAAGCATAAAAAGAAAGTATTCCAGATAAGCAATGGTGGTTATTACTGTTGCTAGAGTCTGCTCGTTGTTGTGCAGAGGATTCTGTGCTATCTAGTATCAACTTATAAAGATCATTTGAATACGTATGACATATGGAAACAATAATTGTCAAGGAACCATTTTATTTACATCGGAATGCCCAATTGAGAGCCTAGAGGTTAGAGGAATGAGGTGTGAACGAGCTTGTTACATCCAGCAGACAAGACCTGAGTTTGATTCTCACAACTTCCACTTCATACTGTGCGACTCTGAGCAAGTCACTTAACCACTCAGTGCTCCCAGGTCGCCCTGAAAACAGGCATTTGTGCCTATTGGCCTTACCCAGTTACCAAAGACTAAAATAAAAAAAAAATGTTGGGATTCCTTCTAGAACTTGGTGATAGAAACACATGGAGGTCAGGTAACTTGCTAAAGGTCATAGTGCCATTTTTTAACCTACTGTCAAATCTTACACAGTATTGTGTTGAAATTGTTAGTCAACATTGCTACTACTTTGGTCTTCACACTTCTGAAAAATGACAAGAACAATTAAAAACTGTTGTAACTGAAGAAGTACTGCATAGTAGTAATTTCTCTCAACTAAAACAGTGTTTCAGGAAGCAAACTCTCCTCTTCTCACCTCTGCATCCATATATTTTTTAAAACATTGTAATCCAGGGAAGGCTTTAGAAATGCCATGGGGGGAGGGTTCGATGCATGTGGTGGTTCTGGGGGTGTGATCTATTTACCATGACCCACACATTATTAACTAAAGGGCATCTCTGAGCCACTTTCCTGCATTCTGAACAAATTGAATTACAGCCATTTGCAAACTGACTAGGAAAAGGTTAATGTAGCAGAAAAGGGTTAACAGGGTGCCACACTAGCACACGGGCACACACACACACACACACACACATATGCAAATTCTGTTGATCTGAGGCATTTCCCAAAAAGCTCTGAATTCTTAATCACCTTTCTCAGTCTCAATTACAGCTTATGGCTGAGAAACACTGACTGGCTTGACATGCTTATGAGCAATGAATCTTTCTTGAAAGAGAATGCTACCCAGATTGAAGCTAGTAACCACATTACCACACAAAATATTGTGCTACAACACTACTCAGCTGAATGAACATAGCAGACTGCTTCAGTTAGCATTAGTCGAGTGATTGCACTTAACCTCCAGTTTCATCTAGTCTGTTCAGAATCTGGAGAGCTCCAGTTTTCTACTGTGGTGCAAGATGTCTGCAGAGCTCCACCCTGTAGCTGTAAAAAAAGCCATAGCAGTGGATTGGTGTAGCAGCAAGTGACATGAGCCACCCCCTCTGAGGACCATTTTAAGGGGACATACAAGGAAAATTGGAGTTAAGTGATTTAGTTGTATATGCTAGTATGTATTACAAGCCACTACGATTAGCCTAAATAACATATCCTTTTGTCATGTGTCAAAACATACACATTGCAGTTTACACTGTAATTTCAAAGATGGCTGTTTATGTAGTCTTGTGATTCTACTTACTGTCTATGGCAGAATGGGAGTGCAATTTGACTCAGAGTGAGGATGTTTCAGTACAGTTGCAGCCATATATACATTTTCAGATATTTCACACTATAACTACAAAGATTCTCTATGCTGGCTCATAGTGGTCCTGCAAGCAGACAGGGAATTTCTATAGCTATAACACAGAAATTTCAGGAGATATCTAGCCATATCTTTGGCTGCAACTGTATGTATGTCTGTGGGTTGGTTTACTGATAGTGGTGTGTGTCCCCCCCCCACCCACATATAGTAGTTAAACTGGAAATGCTTAGGTGGAGGAACTTGCCCCTATAGATTTGTAGGTGTGAAACTACTGTCATCCACAGGTGGTGGAACTCTCCTAGAGTATTTAGTGGATAAAAGTGACAGACATTCAGAAACTCTCAAGTACTTGTTATAAGGGTTGGGAGCTGAATGTCTGCTCAATTGAATGTGAGAACACAGTATGTTTTTCTGACACCTTCATTCACCAGCTGTTGCTGACAAGTTAATTATAGCCTGATCAATTAACAATCTCTCTCACTTTGACCTCAACAAAGATAATCTGATCAGTTTTCCTTCAAAAATCTTTTAAAATGTATTTTGCACTTCACTACAGGCATCATTTACTCACACAGGCTAGTTTATAGTTTTGTGTGAGAGGCAGAGAAAAGAAGAGACAAACCTTATTACCCATGTTTTCTGAATTATATGATTATAGCATGGCTGTTAGAGGGATATTATCAATACAGACTGTGTGCTGTTTCACCACTGATTATAACAACTTCAAGGAACAAGAACTGCATAATACCAATGCTGTGAAACTTTAAAGTACATAGGAAAAGAACTGAAATGAAATGCAAATGCTAGAATATCAGACCCCAATTGAGGCCACAAAATTAAAGCATTTTTGATACAATGTGAGATAGAAACATAACATAGAAACATAGAATTTGACGGCAGATAAGGGCAGCTTGGTCCATCCAGTCTGCCCTTTTCTCCCTACCTACATTATTACCACAGACTGTACTCAGTCTACAGCTCTTTCTCCCTCCCCCTTCCCTTCCACTATGATTTCTTTGTGCTTATCACATGTATTCTTGAACCTCTCCACTGTTTCTCCCCCACCACCTCTGCTGGAAGGCTCTTCCAGGAATCCACCACTTTTTCTGTGAGGAAGTACTTCCACACATCTCTCCTGAATCTTTTTTTTTAATTTTTGGTAACCAGCTAAGACCCATTAGAAACAAGTGCTTGTTTTCAGGGGTGACCGAGGAGCACTGGGAAGGTTTAGTGATTTGCTTAGAGTCCTAATGTATGATGGGGAAGACTAAACAACTGAAGGCATGCCCAGAAGTTAGCCTACTGACATTACTCTTGATCCTCCTTGAGGTGTCAGTGTCTGGAGTACTCCATTATCCCAATATGTAAATCGCATAGCTCAGTCTCACAAGGCTTAATTCTTACAATAATTACAAGTAAACTGGAATGGTGTCAGCCTAGAGTCTTGTTGCCTCTTCCCATGCCCCACAGCTGATATTTACAATGTTTAGAACTGCTTTTTTTCAATATAATATTTATTGAAACTTTTCAATTTTACAATAGACAGGATCATGCTTATCAAAGTTAAACATGTACAATCAGAATCAACATCCATGATCCCATCCCCTCCCTCTTACCCCCACATTACTATTTTCCTACCTTCCACTGTCCAGGAAATTGGAAATCAAAATGAATTAATAGAATCACAGAAAACAGTTTAGATAGAATACAATCTGTGTAATGGGGCCCAGATCTTTTTATATTTTGTGTTATTGTTATTAAGACAGGATATGTTTTTTTTTCAGTTCTAGGATTAGCTAAAAACTCATTAAGCCATTCAGAATAGTAGACTGTCTCTGTATTTTTCCAATACTTAAGGACCAATTTTTTAACAAACATAGATATCAAGGAGATATGGTATTTCTGATTGATCACTGATATTTGAGAATAATCCCCTAGAAGGCATATCTCAGGGTGAATAGGTCTGATAAACCTAATAATGGATCTACTCTATCTTTTATATCTTTCCAGAAAGGGGCTATCTTGGAGCAAACCCCCCAAATTTTAAGCAAAGTACCTTCATTCTGCAAGCATCTTGTACACTGATTGGATACTATTACACACCAAGCGGCCAGTTTTTGTGGAAAATAATAGAGGTTATGCAATATATTAAACTGCATGAGACATAACCTGTCTTGTGTTACAAAACGGTGACAGTTACTCAATATGGCAGACCAGTCTTTATTCCAATGTGGAAAAAAGTCTGACCAGTAGGTTGTGGGACCTAGAACTGCTTTTAAGATGGTTAGTTGTAAACTGCAGAGCTCTGACTGGAAGAAGAATAATTAGAGTAAATTTAACCTTGGGTCAATACAGCCGTCAGCATGAATGTTTAAAACAGAGACATGATGGTGGAAGAATAAGCTGCAAAGCCTTGACTATGATTTGTTTATAACAAGCTACATAACTGAAAATGGAAATTGACAAATGTAGAACTTTTTTTTCCTTTTCACATTAGAGAAGGAGAAACCAGCAAAGCTGTAAAAGACCCCATGAGTGAGGTAACTGCTGAGCATTTAAAACTTCTAAACTGGTTTAACAAGTTACTGCAAATGTGAGATTTGTAAAACTGAAAGATTAGCTTCATATAAGCCAAACAGATTTTTTTGCTGGACTAATAAACCTGTTACTGATTTAAATTATCTTACAAAAAAAAGCAAGACATTGTCTGCAATATTAGATTATTACCAGTAATTAAGTTCAAGGGGCTACTCAGATGTACCCAGAAACATCTGACACATGTGCCAGAACTACTTAACTAAATTAAAAGGAAAAGCACTTTACATTGAACAAAATAGCAGTAGCAGCAGTTAATAACTGTTTGGAATATAAGAAATAGGTTTTGCAACAGTAATGCTGAACAAATAACCTAAAGTTTAAGAGATGCCAACTATTTTGCTGGTCACATGGATATGTAAAAAGCATTGCATTGGAGTCTAAAGGAAATATCACATACAGAAAGCTAGTATTGTAAACAACAGGATCACACCTAAAATATACAAAGATACAACAGCTGCAACCTGGTATAAAAATGCCCTTATTCAATGCAGAAGGAGAGTTTTACAAAAAAAAGAGAGAAAGGTTGTCCAGAGAGAAAAAAAGAAGAAGAAGGTCAAAGTCTACAACCATCAACATTTTGGAAAAGAACAGATTCAGACAGCTCTGAGGACTTAACAGAAGTGACAGAAAAGTTAGCAACCAGATCTCAAGTAGAAATTATAATCTAAAAAGCAAGCAACGAATCAAGGCCAGATAAGGTGTCCTATAACTTAACACAAACTGAAAACTATAGAAAATGGAATGGCACCTAAAAAACAACCCAAAACTGAAACAACAACAATATCACAGGATGAAAAAGTCTAAGAAGACCAGGTTCAGCAAGCATCCATGGACACAAGCTCTAAAAGACATCTAAATAAAGGAAGTGAAGAAACAAATGTCAATGAAGGCACTTCAAGTCAGGCACAAAACACAGAAGAAGGAGAAGTATCATCAGAACCACCCTCTTGGGTTAGAAAACTGATAGAAAATACAAGATAAATACAGGAAGATGTGAGATATTTAACTCAGTTACACCCAAAATGAATGAGTTACGAGATTCCATAAACAATATCAAGTGTAAAATGGAAAAAGATTCAAAATGAATAGACAAACTTGAAACCACACAATCAACTAAGGAAGATACATTAAGCCTCTGTTCTAACAGATAAAGGTACCACAAAAAGAACAGAGTTCAGTGAAAGCTCAGCAAGATGAACAAGATAACAAGGCAAGGCATAAGAATATTAGAATTTACAGAATCTAGAAGAATGGGAAAAGATAACTTTCCACAGTAGAATCTCGGCAGCTCCATTTCAAAATCTTTTGGGACTGGAAGCCTCTTTTCCAGAACTAGATAGAGCCCACAGAATCATTCCTAAGCATTCATCTGATTCTAATATTCTAAGGATGGTATTTGTAAAATTCCTTTGCAGCGAAGACAAACTTAGGATAGTTTGAGCAGACATTGCTAAAAAGGGACTCCAGCATAAAGGACCAATTACAATAAAAAAATACTTTTCATCTGATTTATGGGCAGTAAGGAGACAGTAAACAACATCGCAACAGACATTATGGAGAGGAAAAATAAAATGAACAGTCAGTTATCTTGCCCAACTAAAAGTCTGGATGAACAAGCAGATCGTGAACTAGAACACAAAAGAAGAAGCACAGCAAGATTTCAAGATAAGGATGCCTCAGCTGTTTCAAAATGCATGAACTTTTGAAATATGAGTTTTATATATATTTACCATTATGTTGTTTGGTGCTGGACTGCATTTCTGTTTTTCTTTTCAAAGGGTAATTAAGATCTTAACAAAATACTGGGAGGAACTGCTGTATATTACCTTAAGTCCCAAGTGATGGAAAGGAAGACACTGGGCTGAGGCTATTAGCATCATTTGGGGTAGAGGGGTAATAAAAGGAGTAATAAAAGGAGAATTACAGTTAAGTTTATTGTAGGCATGAGCGCATGTAAACAGGAAATTACCACATAAAAACAGGAGAGAAAGCAGCCAAGTTTGAATCTTAGAAGCAGGTTGAAAAGATCAGCAACTAGTGGATATATTAAGATTATTTACCAGACATGGCTTTCAATGTTAAAATAATCTAATGGATTGTTAATGGGATTAATTCACCTGTAAAAAGGTATAGAATGTTTCAGTGTTTGGTCAGACAGAAGACAGACATGGCATTGTTTATGGAGACTTATCAGCAAGAAAAAGAGATGATGGAAATGAAATGGAATTGGGTGGGCTCAGTCTTCTCTTCAGAAGGGAACAAAAAAGTAGGGGTGTAGCAATTTTGATTAACAAACAATTTCCAATAAAGGTTGTGGGGATGAAAAGAGACAGGGAAGGGAAAATTATACTATTAAAACACCAGTACAGGGTAAATATCAGACTATAGTGCCTCTTTATGTACCCTTTAAAATTTATAAAACATTTGTAGCAGGTGTGTCAGGAAAATTAAGTAGTTGGGAAGCAGATGAAATACTCTTAGGAGGAGACTTCAGTAGCGTAATAGACCCTTATGTGCACAAATCCAAAACACCTTCAGGATGGGACAAATATAGATCTAGAATTACCAAAGAATTTCTTGAGAATAATTCACTGAGAGATATATGGGGAGAAACTGATCCCTACATTTATGAATATACATTTCAATCGGGAGCCCATAGAATGCTTTCAAGAATAGATTATACATTAATACCAAGAACACTGATAACATTGACTGACTTAGTTAAAACAAACATACATTTCAAACCATTATCCTGTTTCTGTTTGTTCCAGTTAGAAAAGGCTCCATGTCAATACATCACAGACAATACAGTGCGGTCAAAATCTACACAGCAAAAACTGCTACAAACAACACAGTGCAGTAAAAAGAGTGAGCGCTAAATATTTTGCCTAACCGCACAGCTCAAACTCGGATGGGGGGGACTGGCAGAGTCCCACTCACCCACCAGAATCTCTCCCCCATCCCAGTTTCCTGTGGCAACAAAAAACAACAGACATGTAATTTACACAACATTATGTGGGGGAGCCAAGCCCCCAACACCCCCAACATGGGGAGCTTTGCCCCCCATACCCCCCATGAAATATATATACATCCTCTGAGATGCACATATGGTAAACAAAAAGTAGAGCTGCACAGAATACAAAATTCTGCCTGTGGATTGCTCGTGGAATGACCATTCTAATTCCATGGAATTCCACAGAATGTTTGTGGAAATTCCAAGGAATTTCGCAAAATTTTACATTTCAGTTATTTTGCTATAAAGTTTAAAAGTGCACATCCAAATAGCACCAAGTTTGGAACATAAACAGTACAGTACCCCATGACTTACAAGAGTGTACAAAATTTCAGAGCTGTAGATTAAAGGGGGGCAGAGTTATAGGTGGCCAAACATTTAATCAAAATTTAATTTTGAGTTATTTTGAGATACTTTTAAACATTTTTATCCAAATTTCTCTACAATATCAGGATTTAGAGAAGCTCCTAGAATGCATATATGCACTATGTTTTAAGTCTCAAGCTTCAGTGGGAGCTGAGTTATAGGTATCCAAATAGTTAGCCAAAATTTGGATTTCTCTATTTTTAGTATCATTTTAATAGTATTCATTGAAATGATTCAAAAATGAACAGGTATACAGGTTATCACTATATTTGTATATGCACATAGTTTCAGATTTCTAGCCTTAAATGGGACTGAGTTATAGCCTGCCAAACATGTTGCCAAAATGTATACATTTCAGTTAGTTCCCTTTAATTTTCAAACTACATATCCAAATTTAACTAGAGTTGAAACGTTTAAACTATTATAACACATGGTCATTTCTGAAAAAGTTCATATTTTCAGCTTTAAATGTGATTGAATTCAAAGTTGTCAAACTTTCAAGATATTTAAAAATGTAATGTTGCAAGAATGTAAACTAAAAATGTATAAACCCCTGAAGCTTTAAAACTACAGAATGCAATACTAATAAATTAGGCAGGTTCTTAGACCTTACAAGGATACTGTGTGTGCCAATTTTATTAATTGCTTTCAGAGAGAAATTGCAAAATTACATGTGTATTTAAAGTCAAATCCCATGAGCCTTTGTGAAAATTGTAGAATTTTATGAAATATTTCGTAAAACTCGAATTTTCTAATTTCACTCAGCCTTATCTGGAGGATTCTAATTAGAGGATGGGGGTATAGGAGGCATGTAGCACAGGTTGTCACCAGGTTCTGGAATTAGATGCACAGTTTCGCCAAGAAAGGGACAGCTGAACTGGATAGCACAACAGTGGTAGACCACCAGATTAGAGCAAGAAAGCACAGAGTGCCAACAATTCCAACTTGAATGCAGGATATTTAAGGATCACATCCAGTAAATGTATTTATTTATTTATTTCATCTAGGATTACAATACCTTTGAGCCGAGGCTCTTTTACAAAGGTTCCACATCAGCGTGTGCAACAGTCATCATTTTTAGTTACATACAGTTATTGACTTACAGACATGTAATAACCAGTACAAAGACATGAGCTATGAGCAAGACAAGGGAAGGAGGGTGGGTGGGGGGAAGTAAGCATAGGAGATTGAGGGGGGTAAGAGGTGCAGAGGGTAAGGGGGAGTACGGGAGGTGGTTGGGGAAGGGAAAGGAGTGGAGATATGGGGGAGGTGGGCGAGGGTGGGAGACAGTGCAGCCAGGGGGCCTTGTTGAGGGAATATGACAGGTAAGGTGCTAGGGGGTGCAAAGACTGACTGTAAGTGCTGGGTGCTGGAGCATGTGCAGTTGGAATGGTGGAAATGGTAAGCTGAGCAATCACAGGATACAAGCAGTGAGAGGCACAGCTTGGACTTGAAGAGGCCGAGTGTTGGAGCTGTTGCTATGTCACTGCCAAGAGAGTTGAGCCAGTTGGATGCCCCATAGGTGAATGATCTTTGTCCTTGGGTTGTGCGACATTGTGGGATATGAAGTAGGTGGGAATTGGATCTCCTTGTAGTGACATTCCTATGTCTAGGCTTAAGGTGGGCACAGACACCAGGTGGGGCAAGCCCCATTATAATTTTCTGGCCGTGATGCAGGTTTAGTATTTTATGCGTTTGTCCAGTTGAAGCCATCCAGATTGGGAATAAAGGTCACATATATGGGTATGGCGATGTGAGCCAGTGATGAGATGACAGGCCTTATTCAGGGAGGTCACGATACATGTGAGAGCAGTGGTAGTTGCAGACCCATACATGATAAGACCATAGTCTATGATGCTGACAATGGAGCTTTGGATGGCCACTGGCAGTGCTTCTGGGGTTAGGTGTTTTCTGTGCCGGAATAATATGTCTAACCTCATATTGGTAGACTTTGCAACACTGTAGATATGGACAGCATATGAGAGGTGTGGATCAAGTGTGATGCTGAGGTACTTGAATGATTATGTTTGCTCTAGGATGGTTCCTTGTTCAGTTGCAATGAAGAGGTGGAGTTATTTGTTTTTGTTGTGGGGCTGCAAAAGACCATAGACTTGTTTTTTTTTCTGATTGAGAAGCAGTTTATGATTTAGGAACCAGGATTCTATGGAAGAGAAGGCCCACTGAAGTTTATTTTGTAATTGGATTGTATTATAATCCAGGGAACCTGGTTTACATGCAGGTCTAGGACTTACAGGTACTCAAAAGGATGTAGTGGGGGAAGACAATGTCTTGGGCAGCAGGAAGAAATAATTACAGCTAGTCCAATAGGGTAGGTCAATAAAAAGGGGAGTAGGTGACTCATGTTTTAAGGGAGTTTGTCACTCTAAAGAACAAAGAGAATATCAGTGGGATCAGTAGTTCTACAGAGTCAGTCTGGCTATGCCAAAAGAGTAGGGAGGGGGAATAGTCATCTAGAAAGGAACAGCAGAACTGAGAAAAGCTCATCCCAGCTTTACAAATTAAGTAATGATATATGTATTGTTAATGTTAAATTCCGCAAAAATAAAATCTGGATGCTTTATCTACAGTATATGCTATCGTAAATATGTGAGAAAATGTTAGCAATCCTTTTTTTTTCTTTTGCAAAATTAAAACTGCTTAACCAATTTACTAAAGATCATACTAAAGAATTGCACGGAGCCCAAAGGCAAAAGCCCATGGTAGCTCCCTTATTACCAGGGCCACTGGAAAATTGTGGAAAAGGTTACCCAAAATTGCGGAGCATTTTGCAAAAATTGTGGTACATTGCAGGGGTTCTACTGTAGACCCTGAGTGCCTCACAATAAATCTTTTAATGTTTTCTGCAGCATATATTAGTCAGTATAACTTGCTAAATGAATACACTGACACCTGAATATGTTTAAAACATAAAGAAAAGTTTATGTTCCTAAAAAGAATACTAAACTGATAAGCTATCGTAAGCATTGCCTATCTTTCAAAATTTTAAAACATCTGCCTCATATAGTTCTAAATAGATTCTATAAAGTGAGCCACAGCAAATCAATATTAAATAAATCCAGAAGAAATATTTTTTTTTGTTTCTGGCTGTAGAATAATGAAGCCTAATCAACAGCTGTTTACAGTGCTCTGCCAGCTATTCACCCACTTTGGTACAAGAAAAAATAAGCAGATAGACTGGTGAATAATTGAGTTTTAGTAAAATGTTGTTAGTGTTTAATGGTCATAATTTGTACTGTAGGTACTGTACACTATTTTTGAAATCACATATTTAAACATTAAATCTGGGTGTTATTGGGGCTGGCAGTATAATCTAGGGGTAAGAGTAACAAACTGTGAATGAGCTGATGACATCTAGCAGATCTGGGTTTGATTCCCACAACCTCCACTTGCACACTGTGATTCTGAGCAAGTCGCTTAACCTCCTCAGTGCTCCTGGGCATACCACTCAACTGTCACACATTACGAGGTATGTCACTCATTTTAACCCTCAAAAATCCTCTGCCCCACATGAAGAAGGGGATATTCCACATTTCCCACTGAGACTTTAAAGCAGAAATTCATAATTATCTATTATGCTCTGTTAACAGCAAACATTAACATTAGTGCATTGACAACAATAGTGTTCTGAGCTTGCAGTGCCAAGTTTGATGATATGTCACACATTTTGCTCATTTGTCACACATCTTGTCACACATTTCAGGGAAGAAAGGTTGAGAGGTATGCTCCTGGGTTGTACCTGAAAACAGGCAGTTGTGCCTAGTGGGCCTTATGTGGTTACCAAAAAATGTAAAAAAAATACTAATATGTTTTTACTGCATCATTCAGTAGTCAGGGTACCCTGTGATTTACCTTTGTTTTACTCTGGCTGCAATGATTTTGTTTAGTTAAAGATAAATGTTAATATACATTTTGTGTTTTACAAGTTTTTAGACTTTTGTCAGGTTTTCTTTGTAGTCTTTACATGTGAGCATCTAGAGGGTAGTTGCTAAGAGTGAGATCACCGTTAACAACTAGCTTATTCAAGTTTAAACTTGGCAGGGCCATCATAAACCCACAGTTGCTTGAATCAAAATTAGTCTGAATGAAAGTATGCTCACAGGAATAACTTGCCCTGCCACTTACAAAAAGGCTTCATAGTTAGCACCCCATTTAAGTAAATGGGATAATTTGCACCTTTTCTCCCATCTTTTGTTTCACTCTGTGTGGCAACAAAAGGTTTTCTGATAGACTGCTTCAACACAAAACAAATGTTAAGTGTTTAAGTGTACTTATTCTTGGCCAGTGGATTTTGAAACCAAACAAGACAAGGATTCAAAAGAAATCAGTGTCACATAAAACCCCTGCTCTACCTTGCACTGCATTGTTTTGGTCAAACCCAAGTCTGCATGCAAAATTGTCAATATATTTGAGAGCATTTTATTGAAAATGTTAATACTTTTTACACAGCTCAATATAAAAACTCAAAAATTGCAAGAAATTGTGGAACATGTCAGTTTTTGCAGAGAATGGTGAAAATTGCAAATTCCGAGAAAAAATTGCTGGCGCAATTTTCCAGTGGCCATGCTTATTACATATAAGAGGCCAATTTTTTATTAACCAATAAAAATTTATCTACTCTACTTTTAAATGTATTTTTACTATTACTTATAAAGACTGGTGCTTGCAACTTATTCCAAGGGTTAACAATTCTTTGTGAGAAAAAGTAGGCTCTTTTTTTGGATTTGGCTCTAGTTCTTAATAGCTGAAGTGAGTGCCCTCTTATGTTATCCAGTTGTGTTAGACACCAGGATACACTGACTATGGATATGCATGTCAAAAGCTTACTCTATGCATGCAAGAGCAGAGAAGATACAAATATCCACATTTTTGATAGTTTTTAAAAGTTTTGTAAATATTTACATAGTAAAGATCTGAACCCCTGTAAGTTAAACATCTCTTATCTAATACTTCCCATATTTAAATCATTCTATAAGCATTACAGAAAGGTTATCTGTACTAATTTACACATGCCTAGCTCCAAAGGCGCCTGAGTAATATGCAGATGAAATTTTTTCATGAAATTTCCTGAAAAAAATAAAATGACAGATTTTGAGCACATATAATTTTGAGATGATGCAACATATTGCCATGAAATCTAGTACATTGTTAGAACACCTATCATCAAGAAATTGGGCCAAATTTAAGATCCCTGACCCAATAGACAGGGTATATGCAGATAATTAGTTCAGGAAATTTCGCACTAACAATAAAATGACAACATTTGAGCACCTATAATTTTGAAACTCTCCATCCATATTTCATGATATTTGGTATATTAGTGGCCATTGATAGAAATAGTACACGTTCCAAATTTCAGCACTCTAGCTTGAACAGCAACTGTGTTACAACTAAATTACTAAATTTTAAAAATTCCATGAAATTTGGTTGAAATTCTGCTGATTCAGAATTTTCCCATTCCACACAGCTCTAACAAAAAGAAAAAACACAGTCATGTGGAAGACTCAAACCCAGTCCAGTTGCCATTCCACAGACTCATGGCCTGTCACTCTAACCAGCATGACACAGAACCACCTGGTTCACTTCCTGCACAACCTGATTCTTAAAGTGCTTGGCCTGAGTGAAACGGGCTCCCTCTATAGCACTGTAATGGTCATGCTATAATTCCCCAGAGCTCTTTTCATGCACAATGTTTTTAACGCTCAGATTTTACTGTGCTGTAACTGACACATGCATTTGACATGCTACCACTGGAAAATAGAAATCAAAGTCCCTTTATATGGGGAATAAATAATTCTGTATTACAAGATGAACAATTTGGTACAGTAATAAAAGAGAAAAATCTAAGATACTGACAGGACAATACAGAGCTTACTAACAATTTAATAAATGGAAAGCTTTAAAAGCAATCATAGCCAAAACTATAATAGAAGCCCACTGGAGGAATACAAAACAAATTAAAAATTGGAAAAATCAGGAGGACGATTTGAATTTTAGAGAACCAATTAAGGGAAGGCAACACAAATATTAGGGAAGATTATGAAAACACAAAATAAACTTTACAGAGAACTAACATAAAGGCAGAGAGTCAATGGATCAAAATAAAAAGGTACTGGGACTTGCATAGTGAGACAGCAGAGAAATATTTGGCAAAAAGACTGAAGCAAGAGCAACAAAGAGCAGAAATAGTGGCAATATTTGATACTTAAGGGGCACTTAAGACAAAAAAGAAAGAAATAGAAAAATATTTTTTGACTTCTACAAAGATTTATATAAGGCAGAATGTAGAGCATCTATCGAAGAAATACAAGAATACCATAAAAACACAGGCCCCCATATTCAAAAGTTCCCTGGAAAATCATGCAAGTACCTGCACCACGCATCCGAGAAGAGCCATCCCAAAAAAATGCAAAATTCAGAAGATGCAACCCAGGCTGAATATAGCAAAAATGTGCCACCGCACGTTTGAACATGGGCTGCGCATCAGGGCAAGACTGAATGTGGGAAATTGAGTATGTTTTTTTTTTTTTAATTCAATATACTTTATTTATTTTTTGTTTTTAAACATACAGACATTTTGTTAGGCCCGCCAGGCTTAACATATACATTGAAATATAATGTTTTGGCCTTGGGGTTACATTGGCCCACCAAACTCTATAACTACAGCTATATCTATCTAACCCTCTTAATACCCCTCCTTCCCTCCTCTCCCTTCCCTTATTCTAGGTACGGCATCCTTACAGTTCACTATACAGCATTCTCCAATGTGTATACATGTCATAGCAGCATTCCAAGTTTTCATTTAGCAATCATTGTTAGTGTGTAGACTTTATTCCATTTTTTCTCAAAGCTATTTGGACAGTGTCTAATACTTGCAATCATTTTCTCTAATCTCAAATTAAGTATGAACTCGCTGAGCCACTCCAAATAGGGAATAAGCTGGGAATCTTTCCAATGCATCAGCACCAGTTTTTTAACTGAGTAGGAAATTAGCAATATAGCGTATCTTCTTTCTGATACTAAAATTTGGGGATAATCTCCCAGGATACAAATTTCTGGTTCAAAACACTGGTCCAGACCCAGAATGGGATCTATCTTTTCTTTAATCATTTGCCAGAGGGGTTTAATTGAGGGGCATTCCCAGAGAATATGAAGAATAGTTCCTTCACTAACTCCACATCTATTACATTTGGGGTCTTGCAGTTTACCTATGGCTGTTAGTTTTGTTGGGGTAAAATATATGTTATGCAGTATATAAAATTGGATAAGACGTAGTTTGTCATTTGAAGTATAAGAATATACTGCTTGCCATATTCTGTCTCAGTTAAGTTGTTTCTCCAGAAATTGGTTTGTCCCAGTACGCAGATATTCCTTGGGTTTCTGGGAATATAACTGGGTAAAGTACTGCTGCTACTTTGGAGACTGCATGTGGACTCCATGCCAGCAGGCGCAGTGTATTGAGAAGATCTGTCTGGTCTATATTCCAGTTATCCGTTCCCAATGTAGTGGTTAGTAGGTGTCTTATTTGGAATCCTCTGAATATTTGTTCAGGAGGAAAATGCAGGGGAAACAAGCAATTCTGCTACAGTCTTAATTTTGCCATGCTCTAACAGGTCAGAGATTTTAATTTCTACCTCTGGTAATTCCTCCCTGGGTCTTAAATACTGTTCATCTATTGTAAAATGTGGGTTTAGGTAAAGGGGTTGGGATATATCCTTGTTGTTATTATATTTAAGAGCTTTACGCAGTTGGGTATGTACTTTTAGTGACATATGTATCAACTCATTCTTCAGGATTTTCACACCCACTTTGGGAGTAATGTGTACAAGGCTGATTCAACTTTTCTTGATTATCTGGCATTCAATTTGTAGCCAAACTGGCACATATTCCTGGTCTGTTGTGCCAAGTGTAGGAGGATACCACCGGAGATATTTAACTATATGACTCGTCAGGTAGTAGTGAAAGAAATCAGGCAGCCTAAGGCCTCCTTTCTGTTTAGCTGTGCTTAACTTGTTATAGAATCTTCTTGGTGGTTTTGACTTCCAATAAATTTTGAAATAATTTGGTGTAGTTGTTGAAACCAGGATTGTGGGAGAAAAAAAATTAAGCATATTTAGCGGGTAATAAATTCTGGGAAGTATATTCATTTTGATTACATTAATTCTGCCCTCAATGAGAGATATATAGGGGCCCATCTAGCTAAATCTTGTTGTATAATTCCTAATTGGGCATCTAGGTTCAACTTCTTGATTTGTGATAGACTGAGTGCTATTGTGAGTCCTAAATATTTAAATTGAGTTACCCAGTTTAGCTGAAGATCTGCTATATGTGACTGGTAAGTATGGGAGTTTAATTGCATTATTATTAGGAAATTGAGCAAGTTAGCCTGAGACAGTGGAGAACCAGGGCAGGACTGAATCTGGGAATTGAGCAAGTCAGCCTGAGACAGTGGAGCACAAACAGGCTGAGCAGCCCAGAGCAATGGCGCATGACAGGTGGCTGTAGCTGCAAAAGAGCAGCACCACAAGGCACAAGGAAGGACAGTAGCACATGAACAGTGCAAATATGGGCACAGGCATAGCCCCCAAGGGCATGGTATAAAGCACCATACACAGAGCACCAGCTAAGGGGAGTACCAGACACACTGGGTACAGTATACAGAAGGGCATGGATGAGGTGCCACAGCACCAATGGTGCCAATGGAGAGTGCAGCCTGGCCAGGCACTGTGACAACAGGGTCAATGTGCTAAGCAGGGCAGATGTAGCAGCCACAGCAGAGGCAATGTGTGCCACCGGTACAGTGCTACATAGGCTGGGGGCAGCAGGTCACATGGGGGAAAACACTGCCAGTGACACAGGACCACTGACAGTGTAGCACACAAGCACAGGGACCATGACAACAGAAGAGGGAGACACATCACCAGTTCAGGGGACCAGTGCAAGGAAAAACAAGGGCAACCATCATGGACACCCCACAGGAAGTCCTGGGGAAATAGTGACAAACACAGAGGGGGGGCAACACCTGGGGGACAGGGCGTAAGGGTGTGTAATGGCAGGCATACATATGGGCAGTGAGAAGCAAGTGGCAGTGAGCCGTGCTTCACAGCAGATGATGGCAGCAACCAGCAAAGAAAGGACCACAGACACAGTCGCAGTCAAGATGTAAAAAACTTTATTATAACAATTTCCTAAAAACAAACAGGTACAAACAACAACAAGCAACAGATCAGGAAGTGGAAAACCAGTAACAATTATATACAATAAAAAAAGGGGTTGTGGGGCAGAGTGGGACAGGGAACAAGTAATGCAGGGGCAACTATTTATCAGAGGATTGCAAGGTACTGGGTGGGGGAGGGATGGATATAGGAGCTATTTACAATATGAACAGTCCACAGTGGCCACACAGGCCTAGCATCCCCTGTTGTGGTGTAACTGCCCCCTGTGTGAGCAACTGCCTCTTTGCTGAGCCTGCAATATGTCACAGGCCCCCAGAGGATGGCCTCCTGGTGCTTGTACATGTCCAGCAGCAGCTCCTGGCTGGTCACAAGTCATCCACGCAGCAACAACCTTCCCTAGGTCCATCTGGGTGCCCCATCCTTGCATCCTGTCAGCCTTTTGGGGGGAAGGGACACACAACACAGGCTCAGTGCCACAGCTCAACCAGGCACACACAGCCCCCCCCCCCCGTGATGGAGTGGTCACTCATGCCAGATGCCGGGCGGGCCCCCGCACAGTGCACCTCAATGACAAGCACATGACAGACCAGTGAAGTGCCATGCAACAGTGCCATATAGAGCATGGGACATGTCACAGGGAACAGGCAATGACAACCTGTGCATGCACTGAACATCGCCAAGGAACATGTGGCAATGATCCCCACTGCAAGTGAACCAGACATCTGCATACCCCATGTGTGTCGGCCCAGTGGTGGCCCTGTGTGGCCACTGCTGAGCACCCATGGTCTTGTACAGACATACTGGATGTGGATCAACACACAGGAGCCAGGCGCACAGCAGAGATGCCACAAGGTGCAGCAACCCCAAACCACGTGTGTGAGGCCAGCATCACATGGGCATGCACAACAAGCAGGATATGGCCTGCAGTGGGCAATGCAAACCACCCAAACCCACAGAGCAGCAAAACGCATCACTAGCAGCACACTTACCTTAAGCATGGAGTGATACACACCTCTATGTGCCATCCCCATCCCCACCTACTGCACCACCATCACAGGTCCATCTGCTGGTGAGGCACTGGGCCTGGCATTGCTCCTCCCAACCTGCAAGGGGGACACAATTGTAAAGGTACTCTGAACATCATGCAGAACCACAGGCCCCCCCCAAACCCAGGGGCCTGACAGTGACATGACATGGCATGGCACAGCACAGTGCATGCCCTGGTGACAGACAATGCACAAAGGGGACCACCATGGACACAGCAAAACCACCGTGGCCCACCATGACCCCCAGGGCCAGAAAGTGGCATGCACAGTGCCATGGGCATGTCCTTGCGACTGGGGCAATGTCTCCCATGTGGGCGCTTTCACCCACCACTGCCGCATACCTGAAAACCCCCAAGTAGCAGGCAAGGAAAGCATGCACACAGCACATACATACTGGGGCAAGACACTGCCTCCCTGAGGGCCTGGTCTCACAGGTGGTCCAACCTGCCTGGGTCTCTCTGGTGCAGGTCCCCATACCAGTGCTGACATTGATCTCCAGTCCTGGTGATGCCCGTCCTCTGTGTGTGACGCACTGACAGCCTGGCCCATGCCTCCTGCAGCTCCTTGGACCCAAACAACTGGCCCTTCAGGGCACCACAAGGTCCACAAGGTTAACGAGCTCCACATCCCCCCAATTCAGGGTACATGGCCTGGTCCCCTGTGAGCTGCAAGCACATGCCATTCTGCCTCTTATGAGCTGCTGCAAGTGTGGCTCAAAGGAAGGCTCTGGTAGGGATGTGGCTGGGCGCACCAGTTGCGCAATAGGCCAGGCATGCATTGCCCCATGTGAGATGCACATTTGCACCATAGGGGTGGGTCATAGTTGCAGCATGGCGTAGTATCGAACATGTGCATTAGCACACAGCTGGACAGGAGATAGGGGTCATGCCGTCATGCTACATGCACTCACGGCTGCGCGGCAACACCACATTGGGGAGGTCGGGCAATGCCACACCTATAGACAGCTTCATGGTGCAAATGAGTGGCCATGTGCTGTACACAACAACTGCGCAGTAGGGCAATGTGGTGTGGTATGGCGATGCACCAGCCATGACGTCACACATCCATGATCACGGGACTCAGTGACAATGTGGCCTATTGCCCATGTATCGGAAATATGCCGTGCAGAGATGTGCTGCCCAAACAGATGCACAATGTGTACTGAGATGGGCCAAGTGCAATTTTGCAATATTCTGCCTGAATATGTAAATGACCACATTTCCCAATCCTGGCCCAAGTCCACACATTTGCCTCTCATTACAGGCAGCAAAGCACCTCATGTGCATGTGCTGGGCTATACATGGGCTGCCCTGCACCACACCTCCACACAGGTGACCGACAGGAACTGCAGCCTTGGAGGTGAGTGTTTACATTGTGACTGTTACAGTGTTTGTTGCACTGCAGCCAGCAAGCCCTTCACACCATGCCACTGATGCTGGGCCCATGCTAATGTAGGTCTGTTTCCATCCACAGGCACCAGTACGGCAGCCGAGGAGGGGAAGAAGAGACAGTGGTCAGACTTCATGCAGGATGAACTGCAGGCCCTTATGGAGGTGTGAAAGCAAGAGAAGGAATAGTGCTGCGACTAACTACCTCCATATATCTGACTGGTGTAGTTCAAAAAGGGTGACCTGCCCTTCACATAAAGCTAGTTTCACAACAAAATAACTGCACTTGAACCGCATAAATGAATGGATCTTAGCCAAAGAAATTAATTTAGAATCTTCCTCAGGGGACGATTAAGCATAAATGTAATTAAAGCAACTTCTTGTTTATTTGTGCAGCCAGCAGACAAACATACTACCCAGCAGGGTCAAGGAGGAGAAAAAATGCACTCTTGACGTTTTACCTGCAAGAGGCTTTTTCAAAGATAGTGCCCCCCCAGTGCACTTACCCCTTATATAGCGCCAATCTTCATCACATGACTAATATACATTTAAAGTGCCAAGTGCAAAAATACTGTGCAAAACATCTTAATCTCTAAGGAGTCTTAAATGACTTACTTCCAAAATGGTGCAAAAAAGTGGCACTTTATAAAAAACTTACTTAAAAATGGCAACACCCATACTAGAGGATCACAATTTTAAGGCTCCCTCAAAATTGCCACACTGTAAGATCACATTAGGCTAGAACAAAAGTTCCTTACAGTCTATTTAAATGTTACTCATTGGGCAAAAAGAGGGAAGCCAAAGCAATGGAAAGTTTGTACGGAAAATAATAATGAACATTATTACCTTTTAAACTCCTTTTAGAAGGGCGGGAGGGGGGTTATTAAAATTACTTCAAAACCCTCTATAGACAAGGCTGTTAGTATATTGCTTCAAAAAAGGGGGGGGGGGCAGAGGCCAGAGGTGAGGAGTCAGTTATCTTACAAAATATTTAAAGAAGAAATTACCCGGACTAAGCTGGGGATCAGCTCAACACTACACCATTTTTATCACCAATACATTACTTACTTCGCTGTCAAGGGATTCAAAGGAGATGAAATTTCAAAGGAGAGAGATAAAAGAGATACAAATGAGATTGCCATTCAGCTCATAATAGACACCATTCTAACTTCCATTCTAGGTGCCTAAAAGAAGAACATACAAATTTATTTATGTGCTGTGACTGTTGTTCTTTGTGCTTGGTTTGTGTCACAGAGCACCCCTAACCCTCTCTATGCAGCTCTGTTCTCTTCTTTGGGTGCACACACAGTGGCAGACATGCACCACGCATGCTGCTGTGGCGTGAGGCCAGTACAGCCCACACTGGTGCCTGTGGCCTGTGTGTCACCACCAGCACTCCCGTGGCACACATGCACACTCCATGTGTGCATGTTACCCAACACCATGGACCTGCAGCAGTGGCCATGCACATCTAGTCTGTCTTATAGCTCCATTGCACCTCAGAGGTGCTGCCGGGTCATGGGCCCATACAAATAGCCAGAAGGCAGATGAACCCATGCCATCTATGTCTGCCACAGCTGTGGCCACTGAGGAGGTGGAGGCTGCACTTGGGTTGGGGGACCTACTAGGGCTGACTGATTCCGCCCCCCTGTCCAGCATTGACTTACTGGATGAACTCAATGTGCTGCCATCTGCCACGGATGATGATAAATGCTACCCAGCTGGGGAACACCATCACTGATACTGTCCCCTTCCATGTGGACCCAGTTGCCACATGGGCAGCATCGGGCAGTGGCTACTGAACTGGGCCATCATAAGCACCCCCCACCCCACCACACACCATCCGTTGCTGCGATGGACATGGTTGGCAAGGGGCATGGTGCTGCTGTGGGTCCCGAGGGTGGTGCCACCATACCACAGGGCACCATGCAACAGCAACAAGCTGCACAGGCACATGGCATGGGTGACTCAGGGCCAGCTGTGCCTGACTGCGCACACTCTCCAGCCCAACAGTAGCCTGTTGTGTGGTGTCCACAGTCAGTGGATGTGGCACTGTAGGCTGGTCCACCCCCTGCAGGTTAGCCCCCCTGGACATGTCCTCTGCAGACAGACTAGATGAGCACATTCGACACCTATGGAACTCCGTGGAGGCACAGGTGGTGTTCAGGGAGGCTATACACAGCCTACAGGTGCAGGTGAGTGTCATGAATGAGCATGTGTCCACAAGGCATACCCAGGTGCTTGGCAAGCTGCGCCTTCTGTGGGCAGACATGATTGCAGAAATGTGCCTCACGTGGGTGGACATGACCGCAGGAGTGCTCGCTGCATGTCACGCAGTACCATCAATACTCCCACACCACGGCAGCGCATGACACCCTTATTTTAGATGCCATCATCTGCCAATTCTGTCCCCAACACCCCTGGATCTAGTTTGGTTTTCAGTTACTCTACTCCCACATACACCCAGTCATGGTTGCATGTATCCCTTGGGATTGAGGAATTATCCATTGTGGCAGGTGAACACCCAGTGGAGTTCCCCTTGCCTGGGCATGGCCACCCTCATGTCCATGGTGGCCATCATGGCAGGCACTGATGCCATCATGGTACTGTCAGCCAGGCCATGTCGCCCTGCTGCCTTTGCTGCTGTCACACCTACCTGGCACTGCCCAGGCCTGTGTGCAGTGGTACCCATGCACGCACATGCCTGTGATGACCCTGTCCTCATTGTCTGTATGGCATCCAGGCCATGGGTGTGGGCCATGGTGTCATGGAGTGTGGCATTAGTGTGATGAGTGTGGCCTTGGCTGTCTGCTATGCATGTGTGCTGGTGGTGTCTCTCTGATCCATGCCATTGATGCTACTGCAGTGGATGCCTGTGCATGGTTGTGTTCACACGTCTTTGCATACCTCAGCATCCGTGCAGTGGCCTCCTACCTGCCCATGTGTGGATCATTAGGACCCCCTCTGCGTGTGTGTGTCTGACTGACCTGTGAGGTACCCCTCTGTTACTCATCTCTGGTTGCCAAAGTGCTCCTCCATGACTGTGTCTCTGTGCCACCGTGCCTTAGCGGCCAGCTGTGTGTCCCTCTTGTCCAGGATTGGCTGCTCACCTTTGGCCTGCAGTTCCTCATCCTCTGAACTGTCACCCTCCTGTGCCTGGACAACTATTCTACAGTCAATGGCCATGTTGTGTAGCATGCATCAGGCCAGGAATATGCCACAGGCCTTGTCTGGGCTGTAGTGTAGGCACCACTGGACCTGTCCAGGCAGCTGAATCTCATTTTGAGCATGCCGAACACACGCTCGATGACATTGCATGCAGCAATGTGTGCCTCACTGTATCTCTCCTCAGCCTCAGACGAGGGCTCAGTATGGGGGTGAGTAGCCAGGGGCACAAGGGGTAGGCACTGTCACCTGTGGGAGGGGATGCAATATGTTAGTCTCATACAGGCAACCACAGTGTCCTGACTGCCCACACTGACCTGTGTTTGCTGCCTGTGTCTGTCCACCCCATTGCCATGGCTATGTTTCCTGCCTGCTCACACCCAGGCACACCTCTGGGCACCCTCCCACTGTTGGTTGTGCACTGAGGGAGGATACACAGCAGGCCTGTACACTGTCCCATGGTGCACAGTCTGTCAGTTCAACTTGCCTATGTCCAGTATGTTTGTGGTGATCTGTACTGCCCCAAGTGCTAGTCCAGCATATATTGCTACATGCCCTGTCTCCTGTGCCTGCTGTGTGTCTGCGTCTGTCCTGCCACACCCTTGGTGCTCCCCCACTCTTTCCCTGTCTGTGGACCCCACTGCAGTGGGATCCCCTGTTGCAGGTTTCCCCATGCCTGTTGGCCAGTGCATGGGCCCTGTCAATGTCCCCTCCCTGAACTGCCACCTGCTGTGCTGTGGGCCACAATGTGTGCTCTGTCAGCATGGGGTTCTGCCTCACTCACCCACTAGGTGGCTGCTAGGTATCTTCCCAGTCTCAAACCAGCTGCACAGGGTCAACTTATGCCTGATGTAAGCATTGTGTCCACTCCCAGGTTGTGTGGCGCAGACATTGTTGATGCGTCCTGTGGCATTGCACACCACCTGGCAGGTGATGGAATGGTATCCCTTCTGGCTCACATATGTGTCACCGTCAGGTCCAGGTGGTACCCTGATTGCCACATGGGTGCAGTCAATGGCCCCTAGCATGCCTGGCATGTGTGCCACCCTGTGGAAGTGCTGCATTGTTTCTGTCCACTCAGCCTGTGTGCTAGGGAATGGGATGAACTCTGTAGCATGGGGAAGCAGGGCTTTGAGGAACTGTGTGAGTGGATGGGACATGGCAGATTGTGTAATACCAGTGGTGTCACCCACTGGTATCTGGAAGGTGCTTGTGGCATGCAAGCATAGTGCTGCTGTCACCTTTGTCTCCATCGGCATGGTGTGACTCCAGTATGTTGGTGCCTGCAGGTCATGGAGCAGCTGGCAGAGCCATCTCAGGATTGCCCTGCTGAGATGGTACCAGCCCACAACCTCTGTGTCAGTGAGTTGTTCAAATGTCACGTGGGCATGTCGCCATCTGTGATGGTTGTACCGCCTACAGGTCCTTCCTTATCCCATTGTTCTGCACATCTCCTCACACCCCTCATGACAGCTTCCATCACAAATTCTATCTCAAGTTCTAAACAGAATTATTACTGTATTTGCTAGATTTATTATTAGAAATTTAAAACACTGGTCAGACATCAAATTATGTTTAGTCACATATATTACATTGACACCTAAACCTAATAAAGATGACAAAAAAGTAAAAAATTACAGACAATTTCCATTCTTAACTCAGATTACAAAATATTTGTAAAAATACTAAATAACAGATTGATGCAATTCATTTACAAGATAATATAGAAGGACCTGATTTTTTTTACATGGAGAACTATATATTATGGTTTACATAACATACCATACAGTTTTTGATAGAATATGCCAATCTGAGGAACATGGATGTCATTGCACTATCACATGATGCAAAAAAAGAAAAGGTTTTGATATGATATACTGGAAGTACATCATAATTTTTCTGAGATACCTCTATATATCGGAGCCCATTATTCGGATGATCAATACTTTGTATATTTCACCAACAGCCGGACTGAAACAAAGTAGTGGAAGAAAAGTCTGTGACATCATTCAAGCTGGGATGGGACAAGGTTAATGTGCAATCAAAATCAATAGGAGCAGCAGGAGGCATTAGGCAGAAGGGGGGTTAGGTTCTGGGATCTAAGAAGGTCCAAGGAACACATGGGCAGACTAGATGGACCCTAGGTCTCCTTCTGTTGTCTTTTTTTCTCTGTTTCTATTTTTCTCTGAAATCAAATGGGAAACTTCCAGAAAAGTTTAAATAAATACAAGTGGAAGGCAAGGGTGCCCTCTTTCACCACCTCTATTCACACTTTGTATGGGAATTTTTCTAATCAAAATTCAAATTTAAAGAAATTATAATGAGAATACAAATTACATTGTGAAATCTTATGCTGATGATATATTACTATTATTAACTGAGCTGGTTAACAGTTTAAAAGCAGCACTTTGGGAAATTGAAAAAATACTCCAAAATAGTTGGTTACTGCTTGAGCGCAGGGGTGGAACAGTCGGAAGGGAGGTGGAAAGGGATCTGCTGGCTGGCAGTTCGGCCAGAGTTATTATCCCTTCCCAAACTTACAGGAACACATTACAATTTATAATTTTAACACAAAGGGTCTATCGCCGCCCCAGAGTAGTGGGCAATGAAGCCCAGAACTTCTTTTAAAAATGTCACACCTTTACTTTAAGTTAAATGTGCAGTCAAGCATTAACAATAATACACATTGTTTTGTGATTGTAATGGGGATTAATTATACTAACTATATTGTAATTCTAAAACTATGTAATTATATAACTATATTGTCACTTGTGCCTGTATTGTTTTGATAAACTACAGTATATCACACCTCTTAATTTGCGCCTGTATGGTTTTAGATTAACTGCATCATACCACTTATGTACTGTGCTTTATTTGCTGTTTGTAGTGTAATACAGGGCTTAGATGCCAGATGGTCAATAGGCTCCCCCTGCAGGCACCTTGTTCACATTATTTGAACATTCACCTTATATTTTACTGTATCAGACTGGATGCTTATTCCCATGTATTTTACAGACTCAAATGCATGAACTGTGATTTTCTGCCCTTTCCCCTGTACTGTTTATCTCTGCCCTCACTTTGTGTGCATGTATCCTGACCTAATTTATTTGTTGTCTGCCTACATCCCCATGCCCACTGCTGATTTCTCTCCCTGCAAGTGCTCCATTCTGTTTCACTGTTTATCCTTGACTCTTCCTGCACTTATTGCTTTTCTTTACTGGCCCCTCTGACTGTCACCATTTTCTTGCTCCCCTCCCCCCCAAATGAATACCTCCAGATGCCATTTTCAGAAAGCCCACACCCTCCCCCCATACCACCTCTTGTCTAATCTCTTTGAGAAAGCTCACACCCTCACCACAACCACCTCTTGTCTACTCTCTCTCTCATTGTTTCCCCCCCTCAGGTGGGTCTTTTGCATCTACACTCCCTGTATGCTGACGCAGACACATAAGAATGTCCTTCACATACCTTTTACTTTTTTGTTACACAGAATCCTCCACAGACCATGCCTACAGTACATCAGAGGTTACAAGGGTACCTTCTCCTGGCCCTCTCCCCTCCCCTCAGCCACTCCTGCCACCCGAGGAAACCACAGGTACTGGAAACACATTGCTGTTTGCTGTTCGGTGCCATTCTCCTTAAGCTAACTGTTCGCTATTTCTGTCAGTGCACAGCAGCTGATTGAAACTCACCCCGGTTGCTGCTGCTGCCACTGTATAGGGTATATGCCACCCACCCTCCCCCACCACTACCAGCTGGGCAATTGTGCTATATGTGCACCCCCATCTAATCAAACCACTGTTCCAATCAGTTTTCACAAACCAGCTCTAACCTACAAGCACTTTACATCCTAGTTTTTTTTCTTGAACAGCCACAGCTACATTTCCATCTTTCAATCACTGAATTTCCCTCACTCCTCCACTACCCAAACCTTCATAATCCTCACATAGCCCTTTATACGTCCTTATCCATGCATGCCACACTCTCTTCAAATATTCCTCAAAACTAATAAAAAATAACACAAAGCAGTCCAGCATATTGTATAACTAATACTGCCTACACTGTTTAGCTTACACTTTTAAATCCCTGCAAACACCCCTTTCTATATTAATCCATATTACTACACATCTACATTCACTTGTCAAATCTGCCACAGATCCACCCTGAAACAGAGCACAATACCATCACCAAAAAAGCTAGCATAACTGCCTCATAAGATGGGCCTCCCTGGGGATTTGTCCAAGCTCTTTTGCACCTTATGGAGGATGTAGATTGCCTGACAGACCGGGAAGGGATTGATCACAAACTATCATGTGTGGATATCTATCCAACCTTTCACGTTTGCCCCTATAACATAGGCATCAATGGACTTTTTGAAATTCATGGCTGGATCACTAGTAAGTGGTCAGTAACATTTCCAATCCACCAACTGGCAGTACACTTCCACTATATATTTGGGGCTCCACCCTCCTTTGTTTGCTTGTTCTCAATTGTTCACGTTTTATTGTAAAAGAGCTTTTGCTCAAAGGTAATGTCCAAATCTTGAAATAAATAAATTTATGAGTGTCCATGACAACTGTGCAGTCTCTTTGTCTGTTAGTTTCATGTTGATGTTGGCCTTGTTACCGAGGGCCTCTATAGCTACCATTTCTGCTGCACTTATGTTGACATAAAGGGACTTGCCCCTTCACTCACTAGTGCTTGTAAGTCCACTCCCATACTTTACTAAATACTCTCAGTGCCATGTTCATATTTGGTATTTAGGTGGAACATGGGGGAAACTGCTGTAGTCCTTCATGGGATGCTGGCTCATGTGTGCCAGCAGATCTTGAAGAATCCATTGGGGGTATTGTAGGCTCCCCTACTGTGGTGCTGATGATGAGTGGCACATATTATCTGTTAAGTAGATGCACTTCAAATTAAGGTCTCTTGTAAATTTCTGGAGCCCATCTAAGATGTTAAAGTGGTCCAGTCTAGTGGTAGAAATTAATATAAGTCCCTTACTGAGTGCTGACAGTTCCTGATCAGTGAGTGGCTATGATAAAAGATTTATGATGTTTGGAATCAAAACTGATTCTGTTTCTGCCCCCTCTCCACTGCTAGGGCTGCAACCTCTGTATGTATTGACATCTGCCCCTGTTGCCTTGACCTCCCTGACTTGCGTTCCCTCTTCTTGTGTGAATTGGTTCCTAATGAAGATTTGGGGGCTGTGCCTCAGTGGTGGGGGAAGGCTCTCCTCTGAAGTTATCAAATCCTCTAAAACAAAAAAAAAAACTGATGATGTAGCATCAGAATCACTTACAGTGCTGTTTATTTGGAAAATGGGAATTCAGCTGTGGTCCCTTTAAAATTAGGGAATGGTTTGCTTATGTGTGACCAAGAGCTTGGCAGCATTCAAACTGCTTGCTGCCAGTTAAATATGCAGTTATTCTGATAGTCTCTGCTCTCTTAGCCACTTTTCTTCTTTGAAAGCCTTGTTTCTTTGGTCAAGGTTTCCAATGTTGCACCTTAGTTGTGCTTTGAGGCTATCAAACTCTGCCAAATTAGAAAAGTTATTCAGCTCTTGCCTTTTTCTTTTAAGTCTCAAAAAGCCTATTCTGTACGTGAGATCAATTTTTCTGTATAAGTTTAATTGCTCTCAATGATGATTTGTGTTCTTTCTCCCAAGGGTCAAAGAACTCTCTTCTGCCTTTCCAAAAGCTAGGAAAATTGGGTATGCTGGGCCCCATTGGGACCAGTCCTTCTGCCACTTAACTTTTGTCAGGTTACTTGCTGCCACAGCAAGTGCCTGATATTTAGCATGGCTCTTTTATATCAGATGAATACCTCCTTTATGGTAAGTGGTCAGTCTGGAACTTTGTTTTCTGTGGTCTGATTGGCAGGAGCATCTTGTACTCTATGTCACAGTCTCTGAAAACTGGTTTTAGAAAGACTGTATCTGACAGACTGTGGACTAGTCTCACTGCTGCATCAGTTGTTCCCAGCTCTGTTGACATTCTACAATGATCCATGTATACTGACTGTGGATGTCGACATGGGTCTTAGCCTAGCCTAACACAGACAATAGTGAGAACAGCAAAGATAGCTCAGAGCCCGAGGTGCATTGTTCTTCTACAATACTGAGTAGAGAAGCACGCACACACACACACACACACACACACACACACACACACACACACACACACACAGCCAGATGTGATGTCATACACTTTATTAAATGCAGAAAAGTATACAAGCAGCTGCCAATCCACCTATCAGAGCCTCAACATTTTGCAAATGTGCACTTTGTCAAGAAGCAAAGACTCTCACCATATACAATTCTTAAATAAATTGGATTTAAAGGGGCAAGGGAAGAGGATAAAAACAAAGAAAACAAGCTGAATCGTGTCAAATCTATTAGATAATAGTGAATACCAAACACTGATGTGGATTATGAGCTGTTGACTGATACAACAGTGTAATGCTTCCTACAGCATCATCAAACCTAAAATGGAAACAAAAATTGAAACATTATAATACCATACACAGACCAGATCATTTAATTTCTACAGGAGATATCATACACAACAGAACACATTAAAGATCAGGAACTTGCTGTGCCTGCAAGTAAACTTATAAAGGTATGTGGCAGCAGAACGGGTCCCAAGGGGGTTAGAAAAATACAGAAATGTAGAATTTGCTAGCAGATGTGGACCACTTGGCCCACCTTATCTATCCATTTTTCCCTGCCTATAGCATCATCACAGATCCTACTTGATCTCCGGCCAATTCACTCATCCTCCCTTCCCTTTCCCTAACATTCCCGTATACCAATCCCATGCATTCTTAAACCCCACCGTTTTTGGCCCCACCACCTCTGCTGGAAGAGTGTTCCTGGAATCCACCAATCTTTCTTTTAAGAAGTACATCCTCACATCTCTCCAGAATCTATCCCCCTCCAGCTTCTTATCATGTCTCATTGCCCTTGAGCACCTTTTGTTCTGAAAAATACTTCCCTCCTGTAACTTATTTAACTCAAAGGTCTCTATCATATCATCCCTCCCATCTTCCAGGGTGTACATATTTAGGTCCATATGACTCTCCTCACAGGGCTTCTGATGAAGACCCTGCAACATTTTAGTTGTCCTCCTCTGGACCAACTCTACTCTATGTTATTCTGGAGATGTGGGGCCTGATTTTAAGAAGCTGAATTTCGACGCAACGTGCCTGCACCAAATGGCTTTGACGCAAGTGGCACCTTGAGTAAAAGTCTGTGACATCCTGATTTTTGAACACAGGCTGCATTGAAATTAGGATACTGTACACCAAAGCCACCCTGCACCAGCATTGTAGCAGAAGTGCCTTTGTGCCAGGTTGCAAGGGGGATTGTGCTATGGTAGGGTTGCACTATTCCCATTTTTGGAATTTTAGAAGCCCTGCTGTGGTTGCATTTGGGGACTGAGCTTAAGCAAGCCATGATCTGGTGTAAGAGCACTATGCCACTGCCAGGCAGGGAGGCAACTGAGGGGAGCCTGGAAGGTTGGGACCAGGGCCAGAGTGAGCAGTGAGGGTTCCATAGGGATGACTGGAGCACAGTGGCAGTGGCATTGTCCTGAGGTGGCACCCCTTAGGGTGCCATGTGCAGTGGAACAAACCCAGTCAGCTGGGTAGAGAGAGATTGGCACAGACGGACCATGACCCAGATCTCAGGTGGCAACAGCCTTGGCAACTGCCCCAGAGGTGCCACAGTTCACAACAGTGTAGGCATGCATCAGCCTGCCTCCATGCAAGGAGCTGAGTACCAGCAGATTGTCATAGTTCCCCTACACTGACTACATCCAGCAACCTTCAGACACTGCCACCTGCCACATGTAGGGGACTGTGGCACCTATAGTTCAGGTGCCAGGCTGTTGCCTCCTGGGCTCCTGGTCACAGTCTGTTCATGCCAACCCCCCCTCCATCAAGTCTGATTGGCTCTGTTCCACAGTGCACGAGACCCCCACTGGGTTCCATCTCAGCACCCTGACTCTGGCACTGTGCCACCATTGTCCTCTATGGCACCTGCACTGCTCACTATGCTGCTAGTCCTGACTTTCCAGGCCCCCCCCGTCACCTACCTCAGCACCCTGGCACTGCTGCCATGCACCGTCACCCCTATGGCATTCCCACAGTTTCCTCTGCCCTGATCCCCTCCTTGCAGGCATATTCACCCCCCCCCACCTTCCTGGCTCACCTAGGGTTAATTCAGGTGGAGGTCAGGAACCTCTGTCAAACCCTCAGGTGCACCAAATGTTTGGGGCAACCCTACAGCTGCAGCAAATCTCAGAACTTTGGCACAGAGAGCCCTGGTTTTGTAGAATAGGGTGCAGGGTACCTGATGTGCATGGAGTTTGCTGCAGCTGTAGATTGGTTCACATTGCTCTGATCTAAGGGATGATTGAAAACTGAGCCCATGGAATCCAGAACTGGACACAGCACTCTAGGTGATGACTTACTAGAGATCAATACTAATGCAATACCACCTCCCTTTCTCTGCCAGTGATACCTCCCCCTATGCACCTCAGTATCCCTCTAGCCCTCCCCCAACTGACTTGCTGCACTGCCTGGCCACCTTTAAGTCATCGGATATCCTTCATGCCTGAGGGTTGCCAGTACCACTCCTCCTATTTTGTACTCTTCCCCAGGGTTTCAATGTCTCAAATACATTATTTTGCAATTTTTCTCATTGAAACCCAACAGCCATACCCTTGATCTCTCCTTTTTTTTTTTTTACTCTATTTTTGCACCTCCTCAGCCTGGGCATCCTTCCAGGGTGCTTACTCAACTGGAGCCTCTATTCCCTGTCTGAACCCTACTCTTCTTGGCTAGACTCCCCCAGCCAACCAGGCAGGGCTAGCCCCCCGGATCACCTCCTGGGGCAGGTCCATCCTCCCCTAACAGCCTATCTGAAATTAGAGAGGCTTTACCTGGGCACCGGGTCAGGTGTGGAGTCCCCCGAGGCATCAGGCCAATGTTGGGATGTGGGCTGCATCCCTGGAGCCCCCTTCATCTCCATGAGCTGAGGTGGGGAGTTTCCTTTTTTGTTGTGCGTCCCTCGTTCCGCCCTCCCCCAGAGTTAGGTCATGCAATGGCATCTTGAGACATCTGCTGCAACTCTGCCCCTCTACTTTGTGCCCAGACATGTGCACATCCCTCTGGCTTCCACCTGGGGCAGTTGTTGCACTGGGCAGTCCCTGGATCCCTCCCCAGAGAGAGGAGAGCAGTTTACGGATACTCAATCCTCCCTCTCCCCTGCCAACCTCCAATGACTCGGGCTCATTTCTGAACCTGGGTTGCCAGTGTAGCATGAGGTGTGGTGTCCAGCACCTCAACCCTCAGCACCACCGGGTTCGCTATCTTGACCACTCCTTGAGTTTTGTCAGGTCTATGCTTATCCTTTCCACTCCCCTTGGAGTGCTCACGCTATTGCAAATGTGGATGACATCCACAAAGAAGCAGACCTTCTTTGCCAGCTCCTAGGACCGGTCCTAGCACTGATTCCTGAGGCACCCTGCAGGTCACCCACCCTTTTCTTTGGAATGAACTCCATTTACCACTAACCTCTGCCACCAATCACCTAACCAGTTTCTTACCCAGTTTACCACTTTTGGACTCACTCCTAAGCTGCCCAGCTTATTTACCAGCCTCCTATGTGGAACAGTATTGAAAGCCTTATTGAAATCTAGGTAGAACACATTCACCGCTCTACCCTGATTTAATTCATTGGTCACCCAGTCAAAGAAATTCATCAGATTCATTTGACATGACCTCCACCCCATGAATCCATGCTGCTTTGGGTCGTGTAACCCACTGGATTAAAGATATTCCACAATACTTTCTTTCAGTAGTGACTCCATTAACTTTCTCACCACCAATGTCAAGCTGACTGGCCTATAATTGCCATCCTCTTCCATGCTACCACTTTTTTTGAAGTGGGACTATATCTGCCTTTCTCCAGTCCTCCAGAACCATTCCTGTTTCCAATGAGCTGTTAAATAGGACTGTCAGAGGTGCAGCCAGTACCTCCTTGAGCTCTCTCAACACCCTTAGATGCAGCCCATTTGGTCTAGTTGTTTTGTCCACTTTCAGATTAGCTAGTCCCTTCAGGACACTCTCCTCTGGAAACAGACTTGTGTCCACCTCCCTTCCTCCAATACTCCTGTTATATATTTTTTTTGTGGCCACTCCTCTTCTTCTTCCTCCTCCTCTGTGAACACTGAACAAAAGTATTTGTTCAGGTTGTCTGCTTTTTCCTGTTCCCCCTCTGCACAGTCCTCCCTCCCTTCCCTTTTTAATCTTACAATCACACCCCTTGTCTTCCTCCTTTCACCACCTTGGCTATCCTCTCTTCAGTTTGTGTCTTCACACTTCTTACTGCTCTCCCTGCTTCCCTTTGTTTCTGCTGCTACAACTTCCTATCCTCCTCCCACTGAGTCTCCTTATACCTTCTGAACACTACCTTTTTAGCCTTTACCTTTTCTGCCACCTCTTTCCAGAACCATAGCATTCTCTTTTTCCTCACTTGCTTGGTGCAGAGGTTTATTCCCTTCCCTATGGCCCTTTTTGGTTTTGTTCGCTGTTCCTAAACCCCACCCAGGTCACCCTCCCTACCAGGTCTTCCCTGAGGCATTCACCCATAGTCATAAAAACATAGAAACATAAAATCTAATGGCAGATAAATGCCGCTTGTCCCACCCAGTCTGCTCATTTTTTTCCACCTTCATTTTTGCTCAGACTCTATCTGATCTACAGCTCTTTCTCCTTCCCTCCAGATGCCAGCGTGGCTCAGTTGGTAGCACATCCGCCTATGGACCAGAAGGTAATGGGTTCTTGTCCCACACCGGGATTGGACTTGTACCTAAAAATCGCTGGCATTCGAGTGCTGTATTGAGGGGTACTGTACTGCTGGGGTGTGCCGTCCTTCAGATGAGATGTTAAACCGAGGTCCCTTCTGCCCATCCTGGTGTTGTCCTCATGGGTGTCCAGGTGGAAGTAAAAGAACCCAGGGCACTCTTCGCAAAGAGCAGAGAACATTCCCGGTGTCCTGGCCAACATTCCCCTTCCCATAAAACCGGTTCATGCAATTATCCAGGCTGTGTGTGGGTGATGATGTGCGATATGGCCCCCACCACACATTCAGTCACTTCACTACCAGTCTAGCATTGCTTGTAAAGCTCTTTGGGATACTGTGTATGAAAAGCACTATATAAATGCTGATTCTTCTTCTTACTGCTATGGTTTTCTTTTGCCACTACCCTCTGCCACCTATTGCTAACCAATTTCTTAATAGTTTACCATGTTTGGACCCACTCCTCTGCTCCCCAGCTTGCTTACTAGCCTCCTATGTGGAATAGTGCTAACAGCCTTACTAGAGTCCAGGTAGGGCACTGTTTGACATGACCTCTCCCTCCTTGTCAATTCATGCTGCCTCCGGTCTTGTAACCCATTTGATTCAAGATATTCCACAGTCCATTCTCCATTAACTTTCCTTCCACTGATGTCAGGCTGACTGGTCTGAAATTATTAGCCTCTTTCCTGCTGCCACTTTTATGAAGTGGGACTACCTCTGTTCTTCTCCTGTCCTCTGGAAATGCTTCTGCTTCCAGTGATATTTTAAATAGGACTGTCAGTACCTCCCTGAGCACAATCAATATCCATGGATGCATAGTGTCTATCCCCATTAATTTGTTCACTTTTCAGATTAGTGATTCCCTTCAGGACACTCTCCTCTGAAAATGAACTAGTCCCACCTCCTGCCTCCCTCCCTCCCTCCCATACATCTGTTACTTTTGTGGCCCCTACCTTTCTCCTTCTTCTGTGAACACTGAACACAAGTATTTGTTCAAAATATCTGCCTTTTCCTGGTCACTCTCTGCATAATCCCCCCTTCCCCTTTTAACATTATGATCCCACCCCTGGTCTTCCTCCTTTCATAAGACTCATAAGACTGAATACAGCTCATATAGCATTAGCCTTTGTTGACCTGGGTCAGTTGCTTAAACCTTCACTGTTAGAATCTGGGCTGCCAGTGCTTCATCCAATTTTTTTTTGGAAAGGTTAATACTGGTACTAGACACAATGTATCTCTTGTATTTTTCCTATGAACATCATTTCATGCCCTCTAATTGCTATTAACTCAGGCCTTGAATTCAGTCTCACACATTCCCATGGATCTTCATTGTTAAATGCCTTATGCACAAGACACATATTGCCCCACAGCCTTCGGTACTGAAGTGAATACATTCCGAGGTCCATTAGTCTCAACTCATATGTTCCATTGTTAAGGTTGGATACAAGTTTGGTTGCTCTTCTCTGTATGCCCTCAAGTTTTCTTACAGTATATCAGTTTTACTAGATGGAACCCAAAACTGGCAACACAACTTTAAGTGAAGACAAACCAAAGATACATAAGGGGGCAGTATCACCTCCCTAGCTCTGCTCCTAATATTTCTCTTAATGGATGGCAATATCTTATAACTAGTACCCACTATGCTAGAACAATGTTTACTAAAACCAGGATTGTTTGTAACTATCACCCCAAGTTTTTTTCAGCTTCAGCTGTTGTTATTTCCATGCCATTTATAAAATATTTAGTTTTTTTCTTTCTGAAGTGCATAATTGAAAGGCTTGCCTGTAATTCAGTGGCCAAGCAGCCAGCCACTCCCACTTCCTCAGCTATATAAGCAGTTCCTGTCAGCCTCACTGTGAAGCATTTTGTCTTTGCAGTCAGAGGTTATGTTGGTTTGTCCTCTGAGCTGACTGGGGCCTACCCCCCCCAACACCCCAAGCCTGCTGTTTCTGTGTGTCTCTGCTGGAATTCAGTGTTTGTTTTTCCTGCTTCTGGTTTGTATCTTTCCTCCAGCTGTGTGCTTCCCTGTGTTTTGTTTCTTGTTTTTTGGGGCCTTTCCCTGTTTTCTGTTTTGCTGTGTTTTGGTTTCCTCTTTTGGGGGGCTTTTATTTTTAAAAGGCTAGCATACTGCTACTACAGAGCCCATTCTGCTTGCCTTCAGTTACAACTCTCATTTACTGCACTGCAACTGAAAACCTACTCAGAGCTCATGCTACTACTTTCAGTTACCTGCAACTTCAGCCACTGCTGCTGACTGCTTACTTTAATTACTATTATACCCAGTGCCTGTGTTTTAACACTGTACTCATTTTACTACTGCTGTACAGGCCCACTTGCTTCCTGCTGCTGCATTATTTACACCCATTCCTTTTCTATCTTGTTTACTCTGAGGTTAGCTGAAGCTCCTGCTGAAGCTATTAAACTAGCTTTTATATCTGCATGTGATTCTCAGCCTTTCATTGCTTTCTTGTTTGTCCTACAGCGGGGACTGGGAGGTGTTTGGGGGGTCATGGCCAATGTTATTAATTAATTTTGTTCTAAATCCTGTCTTCGCTGCCAAAAATCCTCAGAGTTTGTCACCTTGATTTGGCTATTCATGTCTGGCTGGCTTGTCCCTAACTCAGTGCTGTTTACTTGCTATACAGTTGTTATGTAGGTCCACCTATTACTACTTCTGCTTACTGACCTATCAGGTCCTCACTTGTTTATGCAATTGTTGCTCCTTGCCTACGCAAACCATTGCTTCATGCCTAGTGCCATCCCCTCAGCTTCAGCCTGGGATTCTCCTGCTCTCAAGCTGCATTTGACCTTGCAAGGTCTCAGCACTCAATGCTCATTATGATCTCAACATGCTCTGCTCATTCAGCGCACCAGCTTTGTAGCTCTCAATTAATTTTGGGGCATGCCAGCCATTCTAATCTGGCACAGGTTCCTGCAGTCAACGGTCTTGCGCTGCATTTAGTCTGCATCATTGAGCGTGTCCAACTTGGGGATGGATCCTTCTCACCTGGCCCATAGCTGGGAATGTCCTCACCCCAGGCTTGGCTTTAGCTGCCTGCTATGTGACAGAAGCTTCTGGTGTAGAATTTAGACTAGCGGTGAAGGGTGGCTACAATGATCTCCTTTTGGCTCTAGTGTTCTATTATAACGGTTGGCCATTGACTTTAGTGGTTTCCCTAGCAAGGCACCTTCACTGCATTCTACCCACAACTGCCTCTGGTTCACATGGTTTGATTTAGGGTTGGTAGGCCAGGTGAGTGCCTCAGCAGTTGTTGCTCTCCTCCTGCACCTTGGATGCTCATATTGTTGCAGAGTTTTCTCGCAACCTTCCATGACGTTCCCGCTAGAGGGTTTGAGTGAGAGCATTCCTCCAAATTGGAATATTTTCCACCTCCCTTTAATTGGGTTTTCCAAATTGCAGCTGCAGAGCCATCACTAAATAAATTTTCTCAAGCCTGGAGAGAAGGTGACCTAGGCCTTGGATCCCCAGAGATTTCCTCCTCATAGGGTTTTTTTCTCTCCTCTGTTGCCTTAGGTCATAACACTTAATTAGCATAGTTCTTTCCCCTAGTTTCCTTAGGTAGGTTCATTGTTGGATGTGGGTGGAGGAATTCCTGCCATTCCCTTTTTCCTTAGGGGATCCCCTTCTCTCAATGCAAATCATCACTATTCTTCTCTCCTACTATGTTCCAGTTACTGCTTCTACGTCACTGTTACTGCTTGCTCTTATGCATCATGTTACCTCCTTTGGGGATGATACTACATTTATTTTGGGGATTCCTAAGGTACCTTTAGCCATGGGAACCATCCCGTGGCACCTCTAGGTGCAGAACCCTCTCCGAGAGTTCCTTGCTTCGTACCCCTACAGGGTGGTAATTGCTCTGGAATAGAGAGTATGAATGGTCACAACCAAAAGTAACACAGTTACACAAGCATAACACTATACTGGCTGCTTAGGTCAGTGAATTGAAAGGCTGGCCTGTAATTCAGTGGCCAAGCAGCCAACCACTTCCACTTCCTGAGCTATATAAGCAGTTACTCTCAGCCTCACTGTGAAGCATTTTATCTTTGCCCCACCATCCACCCTCCTTCTCCAGCAGCAGCACTCTCTCCTTAGGGGGATTCCTAAGGTACCTTTAGCCACGGGAACTGTCCCGTGGCACATCTAGGGGCAGAACCCACTCCGAGAATTCCTTACTTTGTACCCCTACAGGGTGGTAATTCCTCTGGAATAGAGAGTGCGAATGGCCACAACCAAAACTAACACAGCTACACAAGCATAACACTATACTGGCTGCCTAGGTCAGTAAATCTGCATATGTTTTTCATTTACATACAAAAAATGTTTTGATCCCCCTTTGCATTCATTACTGTACTCTCTTCTTCCCTCTATTTCCCCAATACACCTTCTGATTCTCCTTCCTCTGTGTCTCCTTATACCTTTTGAATGCTAGCCTTTTAACCTTTACTTTTTCTGTCACCTTTTTCAAGAACCATAGCGGTCTCTTTTCCTCTTGCTTTCCCACACTTGCTTGATGCAGAGATTTGTTGCCTTCCCTATGGCACTTTTTCATTCACTTCATAAACTGTTCCTCGGTTTCACCCATTTAGGGTGCCAGTGGCAGTGTACCTGGTCATTAGGGTGCCATGTTTTGTGGTCACTGGCACCTCTTTTTGCAGGGGGCTGCCCCCATCAACCCCCCTTTCTATATATATCAACTCCAAGGGGGACAGACCTTGAGAAGGGGGTGGCAAACTCCCAAAGATGGCACCCTAATGATGGGTGCATAGCTACTAGCACACAGATGGCTGGAAGGGATGTTCCTCCACACCACCCAGGTCATACTCTCCCTCCCTGCCACTTATTCCTGAGGCATTGGCCCATCTTTTTAAAATCTGCCCTCCTATAGTCCAGAACCCTCACTTTGTTTTATTTAATTCCGCAGCTGTCCTTATATTGAACCACACTGTATGGTGATTGTTGCTCCCCAGGTGGCCTCTTACCTTGACTGTGCAACACTGTTCTAGTGAGTGAGTATGATGTCCAGGATTGCTTCATCATGAGTGGGTTCACCACCTAGTTGCCTGAGGAACACCCCTGCAGGAGTTTAGGATGTCCCTGCATCTAACTTAAGCCACAGTTGGGTGGTTCCAATCTACATGCAACCAACTGAAGTCCCCCACCAGCAGCACCTCACCCTTTTCTGCCATCTTGCCAATGGCTTCCACTAGTATCTTATCCATTTAATCCCACTGTGTTAGAGGTCTGTAGCTCACACCAGTGTGAATAGTGTCTCCATTCCCTATCTCCAGTGTAAACCACAGTACCTCTGCCTCCCCCTGTATTCCCTATATCTCTGTTGCTTTTATGCCTTCTGTCACATAAAACACCACAACCTCTACTTTCCTTCTGACCCTATACCTCCTGACCAGAGTATTCTTTCCTTGGAGACATTCTGCATTCTCAAGTTCCCCAGCTTTCTGAGAGAAAGACGTGAGTTCTTTCACTCTTGAAAGGAAGAACTACATACTGTAAATCCCCACTGAGACTGATTAAACTTATACTGAAAAATCTGGCTTGTGTACAGGAGAGGCTTTCTGAGCACATATAAGAAAAACAACAAGAGCTGAAGAACTTTTCTAGCTTGGTGGAGTTTGGAAGCCTCAAATCACAACTGAGACACTCAGCTGAAAACTTTGACAAAGAAACCAAGGCTTAGAAAACAGTGGCTACAAGAGCAAAGAGACTATAAGAATAAGTGCATATTTAATTGGAAGGAGTCTAAATGCCTCTGAACTCTTACTCACACACAAGCAAATTCTCAGCTGATTTTAAAGGGTCCACAGCCAAATTCCCATATCCAACAAAACAACACAGCAAGTGATTCTGATGCATTGTTCTCAGTGTTTTTGGAGGATTCGATAATCTCAGTGGAGAGACCTCCCCCGCCACCAAGGCACAGCCCCTGAATCTCCTTCTATGATCAAGTCACACAAGAAGGAGGAACACAAGTCAGGGAGGTCAAGGCAAAAGGACAGACTTCAATACAGACAGAAGAGGCAGCCCCAGCAGTGTGTGTGTGTGGGGGGGGACTACACTCAATATTGATTCCAACTGTCATAAATCTTTTACTGTACCCACCCATGGATCAGAAACTGTCAGCAGTCAGTAAGGGGCTTACAAGTGTTCCTATCAATAGACTGGACCACTTTAACACTTTAATCAACCTCCAGAAATTTGCAAGAGATCATTATCTGACGTGCGTCTACTCAACAGATAATGGACCCTATGCACAAATGGGTGGAGTGGCAACACAGTGCGTATCTGCGGCACATAGCCACTCTGCACCCATTGTGTCCCCTGCATGAGATGCACAAATGTGGGGTGCACAGACCCAATGCACCCAATCCCCTAGGCCCATGGACCGCAAAACACCAGGGGTGGGTGGAAGGCGTGCCAGCTCTACGCACCATGCACTAAGGCACATAGCGCCAGCCATGGGGGTGCAGAGGAGGGCAAATGGTATGCCAAAGAGAACCCTGCTGTAATGGCCCTACTCATCCAGTCAACAATAATGTGACATCCACCCAGCCTCATAGTACTGCCCCCCCACACACACAGACTCAGCAGACCCACCATTGGTCATAGTACATGGGTTCTCCCCCACTCACTCAGCAGTGCCTCTGCCAATCCTGACAGCCATACCCCCCCAGACATCTGTACTCCCACCAGTTCAAAATGCTGCCCACCCCCTCTGCACACAGACATTGCCAAGCCCCACACCGCCCCATAACCAGGTGCTACCCCCCACCTGACCACATCACGGCCCCTGCTGTGGCACAGTAAGCAAACTCCCATCCCCCCCTACCAGTAGAGTGACAGTCCAGGTCCAGATGGGTGGGCAAGCAGCCCCCCCCAGGTACAGGTTGCCTCGCATTGGACAGCCAGGAACACATCTCTCCACTCGCCTTCTCAACAGCTGACCATTCAAGGGCTGCTGGGAGTGCATCTCTACATATAGACAGCATGATCCTGGTTGCCCTTGAACAGCCAGTGGCTGGGAGGTGAGTGGAGGGTTGTGCCACTGAACTTCCCTTGTGAATTGACTTCTGTCCAGGGTAAGGGTGAGGGGGGTGGTGACTTTGGTGCTGAGGTGAGTGAGTGAGTGAATGAGTGTCACTGCCATCAATGACTGGTTGGGGGGAGCGAGTGCTGCCCAGAGCTGGGGTGTGTGTGGGGGCTTAAGCTCTACATGGACAGGGTACAGCCCTATGGGGAGGGTTGCATGCATTATCCCATTGTCCAGGAATGGGGCTCTGGGGGGAGCTGTGGTGCATAGCCTGGTTGGGTCACTGACCTGTGTGTGTTGGGGGGACTACATCTGGGGTCGGAGATGTGCTGTGTGGCAGTGGGGCACTGGCAAGAAGGCCTGGGGTGTTACTGCTGTTGGGGAGGGGCCCTGCTACAGGCACTCAGCAAGTGGGTTCCTAGGAATGGTGGGCCATGGGCACATGGGTCCGAGTGCCTGAGGTCAGCATTCACATACTGGGATCTGCACTTCTTTGCCCTTGTGATCCACTCTTGGATCCCACTGGATGCTCAACTTGGTCTGTGACTCTGCCCCTGGCTACCCCATGGAGTGCTGCATGGTATGCTGGCAGACAGATCATGGCTATTGGTGAATACCAGTGGTGTTCACCTGTCCACAGGTGCAGAGCTATGCGGGCAGGATACACACCTCTGGTGCGTAATTCCCATCCAATGGTGTACAGGCACCAATATGTGCTGCTTAACACCAGCACCACAGCAGAGGGAGGAGCCTACAATATCCTCACTGAATTCTTCAAGTTCATCTGGAGTGCAGTAACCGGCACCCCATGAGGGACTGCAGCAATTTCACCCACATTCCACCTATATACCAAATATGAACACAGCAGTGGGGGTCTTTGTTAAAGCGTGGGAGCAGGAATTATAAGCACTAGAGAGTGAAGTCCCTTATGTCAATATATGTACAACAGAAATGTCCCTAAAAGGCCCTGGGTAACAATGCCAACATCACCATCAAATTGGCAGACGAAGGGGGCAGTGTATCGTCATGGACACTAATAAATACATAGTGGAAATCTACCACCAATTTAGGGATAGGAAATATTACTGTCCACTTACTAGTGATCCAATGATAAATTTTAAAAAGTCCAGTGATGCCTCTCTTATGGAAGCAAACACGGAGGGTTGGGTATATAGCCACAAGAAGGAATTTTTGCTCAAACCATTCCAGGTCTGTCAGGTAACATACATGCTCTTCACAGAGCATAAGACCCTGGAAGCACCCCCAAGACAGGCCCATCAAATAGGGGAATTGATCCTCTGATACAGACCCTTTCAATCTAAGTGGATTATTTTATTATACTTTTTGTGTCCAGCTAAAGATCTTATATTAAGGACAACACGAAGGTTTTGGGTGAGTTACAGGATATCTACATCGATGATGAAGACCTTTTGATTACTCTCAGTGTGGAGGCACCTTACACTAACATACTTCAATCTATCTGAAGGTCTGTTAGCTTTACGCACTTATCTAAATCACAGGGAACCTTTGTGTCTGCAACCCCCACCCCATTGGTGTGCTGGTGGATTTAGTCAAATTTGTTCTTAAATGTAGCTGTTTCTGCTTCATGGGTGACTTTTATTTCCAAGTCAGTGGCACAGTAATGGGTGTGACATTTGCACTGTATTTCACAAACCTCTATTAGGGATTATGGGAAGAGGGGGTTTATTTACAATGTGAATATCAAGCCCTTTCTGGAATCTCTCTTTCTCGCTCTCTCTCTCTCTCACAGAAATATGCATGATATATTGATGGTGTGGAGGGGGGCCAAGAGTGAATTGTATGAGTCTGTCAAATATCTGGATCTAGTAATAATAATTTGTACGTCTCTGTGAAGTACAGCCACAGCAGTGTCTTGCTTTGAGACATCAATCTCACAAAAAATAAAGAAAACAGAATAAACACTAATTTATTCCATAAACCCACTGATCAGAATACTCTTTTACTAACCAGTTCATAAAACCCCTGTTTCACCATCAGTAACATGCCAGTAAGCCAGTTTCTGCAGGTCTGCCACAATTGTACCTCTGATGATACATTTGAGAGGAATGCCCAAGATATAGGTAAAGGCTCAGGGATCAAGGGTATGCAGAGAGGTGTATTCAAAATGCCTTTATATGTGCCAGGAACACCAATAGGCAGGACCTATTGGTAACTAGAGATACTGTCATTTGAGAAGCTAATAGGAGGTGCAGTTTTGTTGCAATGTTAAGTACACAGGCTTGAGTAGCAGAGAATAGACTTAGCAAAAATTGCCACGTACTGAGCATGGAGCCTAAATTGTCCTCACGGGAGGCACAACCTCACAGGATGGTCTTTAAAAGACTACTGAATCTGACTGATAAAGTGACACACAACTTTATAACAGGAAGATGCTGTATAGAAAACCCTCGACCCCTGATATCATATTAATTGCATAGAGGGCTGCAAACTTGTTACACCCCAAGTAGCACAGATACAGCTTGATACTGTGATGAGATGGGAGTAGGGTACTTCTTACCAATGTGATCACAGTGTTTTTGTTTAAATCTTTATAGTTTCCTTCTTTCATTCTACTTTCCACCATCTCAATGGCCCAGTAGTCATTTGCCTACTTCTTGTTTTTTCCCTCCCTTAAATCTCCAGATATTTACTTTACTAATTTGGATGTGTCACTAGTAATTCTGTTTACTCTTTTTTTTTTCTCTTTCTTTTCTATGGGCACATGTGGTCCAGGTCAGTCTTCTGACTGCCCTTGATTTCCACTTGCTCTTATAGGAATTGCATTCCCCTGTACCCCGCCTTTCTATTCTCTATATCCACCCTTCCATTACCTGGTTCTCTTCCTTGCTGCTCTTTACTCCTATCAGTAACCTCTTTTGTTACTGTTACACCAGTGTGCGACCTCCTTTCCTTTCTGAGTTCTATGTGGTGGAATAGCACTGTGTCCTATTTCTGTTGTTTTTATTGTTAATAGTCCCTTTGTTGTTATGGTGTTGGTTGTTTGTTTGTTTTTCTGTAATTTCTTTTTGCATGTAACAATTCTTTGGGTTTATTCTGTAGTATGAGTTCAAGGGGAGAAGCTTTGCTTGTTTTAACTGGTTCTTTGGTTTCAGAAGCTGTTCTTGCGTGATGCATCTTCAGTTAACTGGAGGGTCATTAAAGGCTAACAGATGAGCCTTTAAATCTGATGGCTCTTTTTGGTGGAATGGCTAGTACTGTACAAAATCATGACTGGCCTGTTGGGGAAGTAGCTTGACCTGGGTCTCAGGCCAAGCTGTCTGGGGGATGCACAGTGTCTCAAACACAAGGTAGGAGAAACTGTTTTTTTTTTGTCCTAACTGGGGGGAGGAGGGACCTTCTTGAAAGAAAATCTGCAGATGAATTTTAAAAATCCAAACATCAAGAGCTGGCTGGTTCTTTGCAGCCAGGGGACAAAGGGATTCCCATTGCTGGTGGAGATTGTTTTTTAGCCAGCCAATCACAGTAGGGCAATCACAGATGCAACTAATTTGAAACTGCCTTTTAAAGCCAGAGCAAGGCTTATTGAGCCAGATCTATTTGTGATGAGAAAACTGATCAAATGGGACCACTGATTTTAATTCCATCACAAAATTGGTAACCAGGGAATCTTTACTGGACCCTAACTACATCAGTTGCAAACAAAACAAGGTAGAAACTATATGTTAGATTATGAGAGTTAAGTGTACTTTTTATGGATTTTGTCCAGCTTTTATTTCTTATATCCTGTAACTAAATTTTGAATGCTGTTTATGCTGTTTATGTTTAATTATACTTAGTAAATATTAGTGAAGCCTTTGACATAATTTTATAATACCTGTGAAACTGTCTATTTTGTGTGTAAGCTTGGGAGAGGTTTGGTCGAAAAATACTACACCTGCTCTAATGTCTAAAGGCCAAACGCTACCAAAACAGAACACGTAAAAAGACTCTATGAAGGAAGGGGGGATAAATGAGGTCTCAAGGAGGGGTGTGTGGGGTTTGAACTGGTCCCTGCTCTTCCCCAGAAGACACATGTAGGGTTTATAGGGCACACAAAGGCCTGTAAATGCCTGTGGCTTTCTTTATTGCTGTGAAAAAGGATTATTTCCCAGGAACACAGGCTCAAGGCAGTGTTTGCACCCCTCACATGGAGAGAAGGAAGCCCTGGAACATCCTGGCAGATGCTCAGTTGTAAACCCAGTCAGCATCCTGGAAGGATGGGGGGGCTGACTCCACTCTGAACAGGCTGCGCTCAGGGGAGTTTGCTGTAAGCCCAGTGAATCTTACCCCACAGTAGTGGGACTGTGACATCTATATCTAGCTTCAATCATCTTGTTGTATTACATATTAATGGGATTCAGAAGGTATGATATAAGAACATATGTACCGGTGACATTTAACAGGTTCATAATGTTTTTCTAGTTTTGTACCTCAACAATTCATATATATTTATTATATTGTATGAATTGGATATTTCATGGTGTGCGTCAATTTAACTAATCACTTAAAATGGGGTATGTCTATTATTCCCCAAACCAGCCCTTGACAAAGACCCCATTTGGGGGTGAAGCACTGGGGCTGTAGGGTGTCTGGCTGGGTTACTAATGCCACAATAAATCACTCTACACATGCAATGTTTTGCTTTTGCCTCCTTTGTCCATGAGTGCTGAGTGTTTCTTTTGCTTGGTTGATAAAGTGACATGCTGCCTCCAATCGGTTCCTCATCCATCAAAATCTTGATTAACAACCCTACAATCTGGGTGCCATTGCTGTGACAGGTGTAAATTTTGTGAAGTAATCACACTCGCCAAAACTTTTCACAATCCACAAACCAGTGGGCAATATGTTATCAATAAGCTTATGAGCTGTGACACCACACATGTGGTATATCTTGCCATGTGTACCTGCTCAGCCTTTCATGTTGGTAGGTCCAAATGAAAATCTAAGGAAAGGGTGGGGGTCCACCTTGGGGCCACTGCACATAAAAATGAGGAGTGTGCTACAGCTACTCATACCTATGAATTAACTAACCCAGCAACTCATAAGTGGTCTTTTGTACCTACAGAGATGGTCACCATTGGTCCAAGGTGTGGTAATTTTGTAAGGATCCTTTCGAGCAGTGAGGGTATTAAGGTCCACAAACTAGAGTCACTACTGGAATGGATCCTAATGATACAAGCTCTAGCCAGAGCTGATAGGGCTGTGAAGAGCTACCAAGTGACTAAAGTGATGAGTACCAATGCCCGTAGTCTGTGTAACAAGCTCCCTGAACTAGTGGCCTTGATGGAAGAGGGTTGCCTGGATATTGTGGCAGTCACAGAAACATGGTACACAGAGAAGCATGACTGGGATGTCAACATACCAGGATACACAATCTACAGGAGGGACAGGGAGGGTAAAAGAGGAGGAGGAGTAGCTCTTTATGTAAAGGAAGGATCAAAGCAACAGAACTAAAGAGTAAACAGGAGCAGATGAGACACTCTGGGTCACCCTGGAGACAGGAAATGGCACCACAACCCGCATGGGGTTGTATACAGACCCCATCTCAGGGGAGGAATGGACAAGGAAATGATAGAAGGCTTCCTTAGAATGGCAGAAAAAGGAGATATTGTTGATGGGGGACCCGAACATGCCAGATGTTAACTGGAGCACCTTTGCTGCAGGCACATCCAAGAGCAGGGTAATTCTTGATGCCCTACAGGGGCATGCCTCAGACAGCTAGTACTGGAACCCACTTGGGAGGGAGCAATTTTAGACCTGGTACTCTCAAATGGGGACGGAGAAAGAATCTCAGATTTAGAAGTGGGTAGCCATCTGGGAACAAGCGACCACCAAACAGTGTGGTTCGCGATAAACACAGCCATACAATCAAGCCATACAAAAGCAAGAGTATTGGACTTTAGGAGGGCTGACTTTGGGAAAATGAGAGAGTGCCTCAGAAAAGCACTAGCAAACAGGCAAGAAGGAGGGGTGGAGGAACAATGGGGAGTAATCAAAACAGCCATCACAGAGGCAACAAGCCTTTGTGTAAAGCAAATCAACAAAACACAACTAAGGAAAAAGCCGCTATGGTTCTCAAAAGAGGTGGCAGGGAAGGTTAAGGAGAAAAGGATAGCATTCAGGAAATATAAGGAAACACAGAAGAAGAAGGAGAGAGAACTTTATCAGTTAAAGCAGAAAGAGGCTGGGAAGGCAGTCAGAATAGCAAAGGCTCAAACCGAGGAAAGGATAGCCAACTCTGTTAAGAAGGGGGATAAGACCTTTTATAGGTACATTAGGGAGCGAAGAAAGAGCAAAGGAGGATACTGAGGCTTAATAAAGGGAGAGAACGTGGGTAGAGGTGACAATGAAAAGCAGGATACTGAACGAATATTTCTGCTCAGTATTCACAAAGGAAGAGGAGGTACCTTAACCAAACAAGAAAACACTCTGAAGATGAGGGTCGATACCAGTCCATTTACAGAAAAGGGTTCTGAAAGAACTAATAAAATTGAAGGTGGACAAAGCAATGGGGCCTGATGGATTCACCCAAGATTCTAAAAGAACTAAGGTAGAACTAATGACACATGAGACTACTCTCTTTAACAAATCATGGGAGGATGGGGTGGTACCTGAGGATTGGAGGAGGGTGGATGTGATTCTCTTCACAAAAGTGGAGCAGGACAGAGGCAGGAAACTACAGACCAGTTAGTTTGACCTCAGTGGTAGGGAAAATGATGGAATCACTTCTGAAGGAAAGAACTGTTGAGTACCTAGAGGCCAGTGGGGCACAGGACCCAAGGCAGCATGGATTCACAATGGGAAGGTCATGTCAGACGAATCTAATAGATTTCTTTGACTGGGTGACCAAAGTAGTAGACCAGGAGGGACTGTGGACATGATAGCTAGATTTTAGCAAGGCATTTGATACAGTCCCACACAAAGATTAATACAGATTAGCCAGCCTTGGAGTGGGTCCCAAGGTGGTAGCTTGGATAAAAATTGGCTAGACAACAGGACATAAGGGTAGTAGTAAATGGGTCCACAGTGAAGAAAGAAGGGTTACTAGTGGGGTACCACAGGGTTCAGTACTGGGACCGGTCCTTTTTAATGTCTTTATAAGTGACATTGCAGAGGAACTGGAAGGAAAAGTATGTCTCTTTGCAGATGACACAAAGATCTGCAACAGGGTTGATACACCAGATGGAGTGGAAAGGATGAGAAGGGTCTTGGCAAGGTTGGAGGAATGGTCAAATGTATGGCAGCTCAGATTCAATGCAAAGAAGTGCAAGGTAATGCACCTGGGAAACAAAAACCCAGGGCAAGAGTACATAATGGGGGATGAGATACTGACAACAGTAAAAATGGAAAGGGACCTGGGGGTAATTATATCAGATGACCTAAAGGTGGGCAAGCAATGTGAGAAGGCAGTAAGGAAGGCTGGGGGGATATTGGGATGCATAGGGAGAGGCATCAATAGTAGAAAACAGGAAGTTGTTATCCCTCTGTACAGACAGTTGGTGAGACCCCATCTGGAGTACTGTGTGCATTCTGGAGACCCCATCTCCACAAAGGCGTAGACAGAGTGGAGGTTGTCAGGAGGCAGCAAAATGGTGCAGGGTCTGCACCAGAAGACATATGAAGAAAGACTAAAGGAGCTTAATATGTATACCCTTGAGGAAAGGAGGGAGAGAGGAGACATGATAGAAACTTTCAAGTACCTCAAGGGAATCAACAAAGTCCAAGAGGGTGGCATCTTTCAGAAAAAAAGATGTGCCAGAACAAGGGGGCACAATTTGAAGATAGAGGGGGGACAGCTCAGAGGTAATGTGAGGAAGTATTTTTTCACAGATAGGGTTGTAGGTGCATGGAACAGCCTCCCTGAGGAGGTTGTGGAGTCAAGAACAGTGGAGGAATTCAAGAATGCATGGGACAGACATAAGGCAGTCCTGGTGGGGGGTAGGAGGAAGTAAGCTGTTGGTTAATTAGGATCTGCAGCTTATCTGTTAGGTACAAAAATGGGCAGACTAGGTGGGCCAAGCGGTCCTTATCTGCCATCAAATTCTATGTTTCTATGTTTCTATGTAAAGTTACACATGTGCATAGAAATTATTCAACTCCTGGGTGTAACTTGGCTACTTTCTGAATTTCAATATGGCCTTTTTGGGACCGCTCCTCATGAAGAGTGCTGGTGTCGTTTTGTTCACATGTTCTGAAAGCTGATTTTGCAGAACAAACATACTATTCTGTGCCACAGGTGAAAAAAGACATTTGGGGCAGGTTGTGGAAAATGACAGCTGTACTGTTCGGAAGGAGGTGTGCAAAAATGGCAATGTTGAAAATGTGGAGTGAAAATATTAAAAATTGATGAAGTTAGGAGCGTGTGTAGAAAATGTGCAACACATGCTCTTTACCCAGTCATTATTTTGAACTTTTTAAACAAATTTGCAACATGGGCTTTTTGGGACCACACTTCATGAACAGTGGCACTGTCATTTTGTGAATCGGTCAAGAAAGGTCATTCCATGCAGCAACTGCAAAATCACCTTTTAATAATAATAATAATAATTTTATTTGTATAGCACCTTTCAATATATCAAGGTGCTGAACAATTTTAAAAACAGTTCAAAACACTACATAAAAACGGAACATGTCCATAAAAATCAACATACCAACAAAATAGGATATTTATAATAAAATCCAAACATTAATAAATAACTTAATTATCTAAGAATCTATCTACCAAGTAACAAAATGACAGTGACAGTTTTCATGAGATGGGGTGCCAAGAACCCCGTGTTGAAAATTTGGGGCAACAATTCCGAAAAATGGCTGATTTATCAGCATAAGTTGAAAACCACACTGAATGGCATTATAGTACATTTACCTTAGATTCTTCAGTTCACAGTTCAGCTTTGAGAAGTGGAGATATGTCCCAGTCCAGAGAAGAAGACAGCGCCAACCTCTGGAGGTAAATATGGGGTAAGGGTGTGTGTGGGCAGCTGGATGCTCAGCGGGAGGGCAGGAATAGGGGAGCGGGACTGGAACAATAACGAGTGACCTTTTTTTTTTACAGGAAACAAATTCATGAATGGAGCAACAATGAGGGACCATGTTCTTTTTACAGGAAACAGAAAAATAAATCATTTGGGCACACTGGGGTGGGCTCCTTGTGTGTCACATGACAGGGGGGATGTACAGGATGCCAGCACAGGAAATGGGCACCCTGATGGCGGCGGGATGAGGAGAAAGAAAAAAGATAGGCACACTGGGGTGGGCTGCCAGTGTGCTGCATGAGCCTGGTGGGTGCACATCTCTAGGCACACTGGGGTGGGCTCCCAGTGTGCCACTTAAGTTGTTGGTGGGAACAGAATGCCATGAAGCTGGCAGCAGTGATGCAACTGCACATGTGTGGCACTCACGTATGCTCAGTTGTGGTGAATGGCATTTTGCCATTCACAACATGATGGCACCAGCAGTACTGCACATGCATGTGGAATGCGGAAGTAACAGCCAAAATAGTGAGGCTGTTATTCCATAGCGGCCGATCACGGTGGAGGGTTTTAAGCTCCGTTGGACTTTTGGAAAGATACTTCCCAAAGTCCAATGGAAGGTTCCACGATCAGCCATTTTTAAAACTACTAAGTGATCCCAATAGGCTGGTAGGCTCTGCCCACAGCCCTAAAAATTGAGTTAGCTCCCTTTGTGTAGGATTCTGCACCCCTTAGTAAATCTGTTGTAATGCGCTGCATTAATGTGTTCTGTTGTCTATGATGTCACTTGTATTTCTTTTTTTTTTTGTGTGTGTGGAAGTACTGAAATTATCAATTCTATGTATGGTGCAATGTTTCAGTTTTTGCTCCATTTGTATGTTTTATGATGCATTATCAATCACAGCAGTGCAATGTGCATATGTGTTTGGTGATGCATTGGAATGTTTTTGAATGTCAACAACTCATAATCAGCTTAAGTATTTAGGATTCATTTTTATCTAAACAGCTGTGATCACAGGTTAGCTTGTTTTCTCTGTTTCTATCCTCTCTCCCTTGCCCCTTTAAACCTACTGTATTTAAGAATTCTATATAGGGAGATTCTTCCCTTCTTGACAATGTGCACCTGAACAAAATGTTGAGGCTTTCATGGGTGGATCAGTTGCTACTTGTGCATGTTTCTGTATATAATAAAGTGTGTGATAACATATCATGTATGCTATGAGTGCATTTTTTTGGGTGGGATGGATATGTGGCATTCTGATGTAGATGTGATATGTGAAAATAAAAGCAATGGCACTGCCACTGGTATGCCAGTGCACCAGGTATATCTCTCAGTGTATGTGGTGGTACTCTGCAACTGGGATATCTGTAAATACTGTATAAGCAGTGGTACTCCAGCTGGGATCCTAGTGCAGCCCCAATATATGTAACCATGAGCAGTGATGGGTACAGGTTAGATTGGATCTGACCAGGCATCTGTCTATACCATTTCCAAAAAGCATGGGTGTAAGACAGGATTGTATCCTTTCCCCTACATTGTTCTCAATTTACATTGATACACTGTTAGGCATTTTACAAAACTCTATTACAGATTCACCAAAGACTGGCAAATAAGTATGTCCAGGTCTGGCATATGCAGATGATATTACTCTATTCTCTTTAACGGCAGTGGGATTGCAGGGCAAATTGGATTTATTGGAAGCTTTTGTGGATGAAATGAATTTGACAATAAACATGTCTAAATCAAATATCATGTTATTTGGAAGAAAGAAATACACAGGTAAATGGCATATTAAATCTCAACCTTTACAAATTACACAAGATTATACATATTTAGGCCTTGTTTATTCTAAGAACTTGTGCAGGAAATTCCACTGTACCTCAGTTCTGAATAAGGTCACAAATACAGCACTGGCATTGAAAAGATTTAACTCACATTGTGGTGGCCATTCTATAAGACCAATATTACTAGTGGCTGAAGCTAAATATAAGTCTCATATTTTATATGGGGCAGAATTATGGGAACATAAGTATGTATCACAGTTAGAAAAAACAATAATACATTTGCTAAGATCAACTTTAGGCTTTTCAGCTATTATCCCTGCCATTTATGTAAGAACTGAAACAGAACTTCCAAATGTGAGGGCATTAACAGTAGCGAGGGTAATACGTTTTTGGATTAGATTGAATGGACAACAGGAAAATAGAATGGCCAGAAAGTGCATAGAGGAAAAGAAAATGTGGCAGGAAAAAGGTTACTGGCAATCCCTGTGGCTAATTAATGTCAGGAAAATACTGCAGTCTATTGGACTTGAAAATCTGTTGGACTTAAAATTCAAAAATATTACGATATCAGCACAATACAAAAAATATATAAAAATGTTACTCATTAAGAAATACAATAAGGATGATATAGAGAAAATTAGAAATTAGCAATTTTCTATGTGGAATAGCAATAATATACTGACCCATAAATATAAATATTACCTAGACATAATAGAAGACCCAACCCAAAGAAAAATGTATGCAAAATTTAGGATTTAATTTTTTGAATCTAATGCATTTATGGCAAAATTTCAAAAGGTACTGGACCATGTACATTCATATTGTTACTGCAGGGTGCAAGAGGTAGAAACTATTAATCATGTCATATTTAGATGCACCTGGTATGATTGGGCTAGAAAGAAATGGTTAACAGATATTATTTCTTCTTTTGCTTCATGTGATGATGATGATGTGAAAGTAAACATAATGTTAACAACAGAAGATGAATTCACAACTATCAGAGTGGTGAACTTTTTATTAAATGTACAACAAATAAGAAGGAAAGTTAAAACAATTATAGATTTAATGATGCCTTAATATATAATAATTGAACACTTTTGTAACTTTTAAACTGAAGTTAGTATGTATTTTATATATGTATGGTTGTTGTCTATTTGTACTTGATTTGTAATAATCTTTTTAGGTTGAACAACAAAAAAAATACTACTACCATAAACAGTGGTACTGCCATTGAGATCCTAGTGAACATTTTTTGCATCTTATTTTGTCTCTTTTGTTTCTCTTGTAATAGACATTTACTAGTTTTGCTTGAGATACTTGTTAATTTATGATGTTGTTAGATAATACAACATTAGACTGGTTAGGGTATGTTAGGATTTTGCCAACATCTGTGTATCCTCATGATTTGAATGTTTTATCCACATAAAGCAGACAAGCTGTTATTTGGTAAAGCATGAATTCCAAAACGTATATTCTACAATCTCACTATTCATGTTTTTTATGGTTTTGCCAATGTTGTTCAAGTATACTTCCTGTAACTGAATTTATTTAGTACATGGCATTGGGCAGACTCCTTATTTATTGCTTTGTAAACCAGTAATTTTTTCCACCTTTTTTCTGGCTGTAAATATTACTGCTTGCATTTACCTGCATAGTTAGCTCAGGTATGAGTTTATTAAATATGTTTAATGCATGAGTACTGACTGCACTAACTCAAGCATTGTTTGGTTTTCTCTAATTTTGAGCATGAGTAGTTTACAATTATACTGTATGTTATTACCCATTTAACAGGAAAACCTGTTGCACAAAAGCAAGAAAAATGGCCCCATATTTTACTCACATTTAATACTAACTAGCATCTATGACTTATAAATTTCTAAAAAAACAGTAAACAATCAGGACATTTCAGTCCCAAGACAGTGCTCAGTCTCCTGGGGTTGCAAATAATTATAGCAGGGTAAAAAAGTCAGATGGAGATGACATTTGCACACACGTAATACAGAATGAATGTTAGATTATTAGACTTTGCTTTATGCCAACTAGCTGTACTGGTGTCAGACAGCTGCAGGCAGTCAGTAATGTTGAACTGCTTCAGACTTCAAATTACAGAGACCTGGATGCAAAATAATAAAAGAAGTCCACAGCTTCATATTACTTGACTCTTGGGTCCTGAGGTCATCTCCAGCAGAGCTGGATTTATTCAGTTCCTATGTAATTTATCATTGTGCATACACAAAACATATATCATTTTCAAGAGCAACTGAAATGCTGTCATATATTTAGTCAGTATATAGCTTTCCAAGTACTTTGTGGGGAGTTTTTAATTCAAGGATTGCTAAGTTTAAAACAAGTATCTCTATCTAGAAGTGCATTGAGCCACTTTAGGCAAACTACTAGGATTATGGCTACATTTAAGATAATTCATGGACTGCAAGCCCCATCCATTTGTACTCTGGCTACACAGGCTAGAAACATGCCCCACAGAGAGAGGCTCCCCAACTCTGACAGTCTTACAGTAGCTCATGTGTAAATGAATCAAACACTGCTGACTGTCAGTTGTAAGAGTACAGCTTGGAGCAGACTTTGCCAGTCCTCATAGTTTCAAATTTGACACACTGCAGTTAACTATAACTGATACATTTCTATAACTCATTGATGTACACAGCCTGTGCGTTGTGCTTTTATGGCCATATTGTATTTGTTTATAAAAAGAATTCTTGTTTTTTTTCTAATTTCTTAAATGGCAGATTCTTGTGTTTTCCAGTGCACAGTCCATGTTATTAACAACTTAAATGCAATCCTTTACTCTGCCATTCCCCACCACGCCCAACACCACTCCACATATCCATCTAATAAAATGCCTTTCGTTATTTGCCATTACTGCAATTTTTTTTACATCTTCATAGTGTTTCCTGTATCTATTCTGCAAAACAGCTGTAGCCGATTGTGTTTCTCTGTACACTCAAATGGTGTGTACCCTTTAGAAGTTCAAGTCAACAGGTCAAACATAATACCAAAATCGTTTGATGTTATACTTGTTTATGTTTGCTTGCAAAGTGCAAAACAAACATATTGTGATGATAGTGGTCTCTATAGGTGTATCAGAGTGCTTGCCACTGAGGGATGCAGAAATGAGCCTCTACATACATAGGCATGCAACACAAAAGGCATTGGACAGGATTTTCAAAGCATGGAGCAGGGCTTGTGACAAGCCATGAACCTTGGCACTTAGGTTCTGGTGGTGTGCCAAACCCATTCACTGCAACTGCACCCAATTTTGCAATCTCAGGTGCAGTTGCAACAATTTCCACTATTTATGGCAGTTTGCACCACATATCTGGTGCAAGCTCCATAACAAATGTACTCAGGATTGCAGCAAGCTAGACCACAAAAAGTTGGTCTAGCTTGCGGCAATCGCCACATGGTACAAGATCATGATTGCCGGTAGCTGAATGCTGCAAGCTCCATGTGCCATATACACAGTGCCCCCAGGGCTTGCGGCATTCACAATGGTTCAAAAATCCTGCCATTTGTATAAACATATTTATTTCCACAAATTGTATGTAATATATATTTAAGATTCCAAAATTTATCATACATATCTTGTATAAGTGCTAACTGTCAATCACCCCTCCAGCTGGCATTACTTCCCAGATTACACTTGTACATAAAAAGTACAGGACTTGTATTTTTATTTATGCTGTACATGTTATTACAACAACACTTCTTGCAAGCAAGTCAGTACAATCCCCAGTATCCACCACACACTCATTTACACAATCACAAAGGACTCAGAGCAATTCAAAACATTTTATCATGTGTTCTTCATTTCAGTAAGACATTACACTATGTATCCATCCACCTCGCTATGCTCCACTCCTGCTCTCACAGCCACACACTATCTAACAAAAACCTTCACTCTTTTGCCCCTCTGATCTCCATTTCATATTCATGCACCAAAGGTCATGTGAGGAGATACTGGAGGAGCTCAATATGTATACCCTGCAGAAGAGAGAAAAGGGAGAGGGGAGACATGATAGAGACCTTCAACTACCTAAAGGGAATAAATAAGTTACAGGAGGGCAGCATCTTTCAGAAAAGGAGGTACTCTAGAACAAGAGGGCATGACATGAGATTGGAAGGTTGTAGACTAAGGGGCAAGGTGACAAAGTACTTCTTCAAGGAAAGGATGGTGGAGGCATGGAACAGCCTCCCAGCAGAGGTGGCAGGAACAAAGTCAGTGTGGGAATTCAAAACTGCATGGGACAGACATAGGAGACGTCATCAAAAGAGGAGGTAAAACCAGAGATTAAGTAGAATCTCCAGCATTTTTAGTAAATAGGAAAAAAAGGGCAGACTGGATGGGCCTAGCGGTCCATATCTGCCATCAAAGTCTACGTTTTTATGTTTCTATGCAGAGATGCATGGACAATTTACCTTTTTTTTTAAATACAGCTGTCAGCCACCTGCCTTCAGTGCTCTGCATTACTTTAATACCCCAGACTGCTTCCCTCTTGATCAACAGCAATACTAAAATCACTACAAACCAGCTGTACAGTCTCCAGTCACCCGCCCACAAAAAAAATTAATACATTTTAAAAAATAGATAGCCATTCCGACTGGCTATTCCACAACTGCGCACACTCATATATCCTTAACAACAAGTCTGCTCTTGCTAACAGCATCTGCCATCTTGCCTGTGAATTTTTTGGAGCTCATACCGGTCTACCAATCAGAACAAATATTTTCTGGTCAGCATGGTGTCATGATGCTGAGTACATAGCAATGGCCAGGGCAATGGTGCGCAAAAGAAGTGAAGGTGCTTTACTTCACCAAATAATCCCTACAATTTTCTCACTTTTTAAAAGGAAAAAATTAAAAACATAAAAATCCCACAAACACAAGGTCTCTACCTATTGCTTAAATGAAATACAGGGCAGGGATGTAGAATAAATTATTTTATCTTGCATTGTGTCACTTTTGGAACATCACTCATGGTTTACACCACTTGTGAAGATTTTGTAGAATTTACAAATATGTTTGTTTTGTTATGTGCGAGGTGCTGTTGAGATAGCAAACTAAATATGGTTTATATCTTAAGTGCTTATAAAACATTATGGCCTGGATATTCAGACTGTGCCTGGCAGGGGCACAAGCTTGGGCACAGTGTAACTGGGATGCGCCAGGGCCAGGACCAGGACCAGGACCAGGTGATATTCAATGGTGATACACCATGGCACAGCACCATTGAAGATGGCATGGAAAGCACATGGTACAGTGGCACTGTGCCAGCGCAAGCTGCAGATAGGGAGCACGGGGATGAACCAGCGCAAATGCAGTTGTGCTGGGAGCATCACCCACGATATTCAGCAGAGGGCATGCAAATGAGGTCATAATATATGCAAGGTGCAGCTGTGGTCATTTGCATGTTATTATGGCCCCATTTGCATGCCTTGCACAGAGCAGCCCAGCGAATTCCGCCTGGCACCCTGCACAGAATGACCTGTGCATAGTAAGCATCCCACTGCATCCCCTGCCTCATAGCCGCAATCACGGTAAAATACACTAAAACAATTCCCTGGTAGTCTAGTGGTACCCCTCCTCTCTTCCATGTCCCCAGTCTCCAGTATATGACTTTTATTTCAATTCCTGGTAGTCTAGTGGTACCCCCTCCCTCCTGTGTCCCCACTCACCGGTATATAACATTTAGTTAAATCCCTAGTAATCTAGTGGAACATATTTGGGACTATCTAGTACAGTATGCCCTGCAAGACCATACTGTACCTGTCATTCAGTAGGTGGCCAGCCGGTATGTGGGCGGGTTGCAGCCACCTGCCGATGATGGGAGGGGAGTGGGGTGGCCAAGGGGATCTGTGTGGGTGGGAGGGGTGGTGGGTGCCACTGGATCACCAGTGAATTATAATACAGTGCTTTACCATGATTGCAGCAATGGGCAGGAGGGATTCCACTAGACTACCAGGGATTTAACTAAATAACATATACCAGTGTTTGGGGACATGGGAGGGGTAGGAGGTACCACTAGACTACCAGGGATTTAAAGAAAGGTCATATACAAGTGATCAGGGACATGGGAGGGAGGAGGGGGGTACCACTAGACTACCAGGGTGCTATATGTGCTTGTGGACAGTGTTCTGGGTGGGCGGGTGACCACCTATAGCTAGTGGCTGCTGTGTTGCACCCTGCAATACAGCAGCCAGCCTGCGGGTGGCCAGGAGTTGTTCCCACTTTTCACAGGCTCAACTTTGAGCCCCACTATCTGGCGCAATACAGAGTTGTGCCACATATGCACCACACATCCCAGGATGAATATCAGAATGTGCCTCATATGCATGGGCACGCTTCCTATATCTGCACCGCATATGATTACATTGTGCCCAGGTGCATTGGGATTTGCATTGTACCTGGCAGCCTTTTCAATATCCCACTAGGGTGCAATGCGGGGTTGCGCTGGTGCAACTCTGTTGCACCACATGTAACCAATTTGAATATCCGGGCCTATGACATTTGATTAAGTGTTTTTGATCTTATTGGGTCTCACTGTTTGACATTTTATTTTTTTTTTAATTTTGTGAAAATATTTATTTTCTATTAACTAAGCCACCTGTGGAGCTAGACATCTGTAAATTAGAATGCATGAACAATGTCCTGCCATAGTAACAAAACTGGATTGGCTGCTTGTCATCCAATAAGGTGTTATTACTATAGGAAAACATCATTTTTATTAATTCTATTCAAAACACTGACTGAGCAGCACCATTGCTCCAACACAGAACAGTTTTGCATTTTTTTTTTTTTTAGGTTTTCCACAGCGTCCTTTTTACTTTTAAGACTTCAGGGGTAGAAGGGATGTTTGGTATTAGAGGGTGGGTAGATGGAGGCTATGTCATTCATGTATGGATAACATATGGAGGAAGGTGTGGGTTGTAAGTGATGTGCTGTGCAGAGAGGTGGGGAGGGCCAGGCCTCTTGAATCAAGAGGCTCAGGTTGCCTATCAATTATCTTTAGTATTACAAATAAAAGTGCACCAGGGTTGTATGTGTGCTTGCGTGTTGTGGTAGAATGATAAAGGATGGATAGAGTAGGGGTATTTACTTGAAAAGATCCAGGCAGTGGAGTTATTGTACATCACAGTTAGAGGAGGTGGATTAGTATTTTTAAACTGATTTCTTTTAAAACAAAGATTAGCACTTTTCTTACCTTTCACCTTTGAAGCGATAGAAAAGCTACATGAAGTCACTTCTTATCACCTCTTTCACTAGTGAAGTTCTATTATGCAATGTTTCAATGGACAAAGTTGACAACATGCCCAGAGAACAGCTACTTGAAGGGGCCATTTGCATTATGTAAAACTGGGAAACACCATGTAGTACTTGGCGTAGTGATGTTTCTTCAACTTCACACACAGCTACTGGTGAACCCCTGCCCCAGCTACCTCCCTATCCCCTGTCTTTTAGATCAAATCCCTGACTGTCCTATCCCTTTACATTACCAATACTCACACCCTCTTGGCACAACTGCAGCCTACCCTGAGAATGCAGGAATGTCCTGCCCATGAATGTCCTCTAGCTGTCCAGGAAAATAAGACCCTCCTCTTCTGAACCTTATCAAAAGTTAGCATGCCTATTTTCTGTCACTGTCATTACTGAAACCCCTTAGGCCCTAGAACACCTTAGAGGAAATCCCTTTGGATATCATTCGCCTTAAGAACATCCATAGTTCAGCAAATTACCTCTTCATATACTCAGAACTTGTACTCCTTATCACCACACATACAAGGATCAGCTTCTCCCTCTAATTACTATACAGTGCTTGGCCATGTGTCACATTCATTTGTCCTGTATGGCTGGCAGGTAAATGACCCTATCTGCACTAGCATTATGTTCCTGCAATGCCTCTTTAACTCTCCTGGTACTTTTTCAATGGAGTACCCATTTAAACCAATCGTATAACCATTCAGCCAAGCCTTTTCCTTTCTCTTTCATGGCATGTAGGTTGAATGGCTAGATAAAATTAATTGGCATGGCTTCTACAAAATTATCACAACATTCCAGTTTTCAGGAAGAAATAAAGGAAATTCGACTTTTAAGTACTGATGGTATTTTGTAGATTTTGGCCGTAACTACAGTGGACATCCTTAAAACTGGAGATTACATAGTTGGCACATACAAACTCCTTTTTAGTGTCTATGGACCTGCCAGCTTGGTACCACTGCATTCTCTAGTTTTAAAGTTGCAGAGGCTTCTAATATTGCAGTTTACATAGTTGTGGAACTTAATTTAAACATTTCTAAATGTTTGGCTGTTTATAAATCCCCCCCCTCCCATTAAAGTGAGAGATGTGTAACTTGGCATATACATATAGTATATGAGGCAAAGAACTACAAACATGTCAACTGTTGTGACATGTGGGCAAGTGGTTTTAAAATAAGATTCAAAATAATAATCATGTAATCATTTAAAAAGTTTATTATGATACTTTTTTCATCATCTGCAGGCCCAAAAGAAAACGAAGACAGCTTTCTAAGAAACAGCACATGAAAGCATAAAACAAATTAAAGCACATAACCTTTTAAGGTATGGTTACCATAAAATACTCAATATTTGTTTAAAATTAAATAAAACAACTGATCAGACTACTTTTAGAACTATTTTCCATGCTAAGGACAATAACATTGGATTCTGTTATTTTTAGCCATTAGGTATGCTTAGTGGCTCCCTCCCAGTTTTGATTTATATTCCACATGGGCCACACTACTAGAGGTGGCTTCTCCCAGAAGTTTAGTTTCACATACACCTTCTGGTTTCCATTGTGAAGCCACTCCAGTATAAGGATGAGCTGATGCCAAATTTGCAGTAAGTGAACTTGACAAATCCAGTGGTTTCGACACTGGCAAAGCAGATCTGCAGAAACTCAGTTTACCTTTGCCATTTTTGAACTTTGACACCACAGTGCAACACTTTTTACAAGACGCATACACTGAGCAGATCCATGTTGTTGGTAAGCCACATGACCTGCAGCAGCCAACCAATAACAATGGAAATTAAGACCTCCACCTGCTGCACACACCTCAGTGCCATTATGGATTGGTGGGGAACTGGTGTAGTACATGGAATATCACAGATCTTTATGCAGAGGATAGGTTACAACTCAGCAGGGCAGGGTCACAGGTGTTGAAGCAGAAGCTGGGGTATTTCATCAATGAGAGGTATCATTTAAACTAGGTAGGGGAGATTGATATGACCTAAGGTGAAATAGGGGTTAAAATAAAGGGTAAAGAAGCAGGAAGGATAGAAGCAGTGTGGAGAATGGTGTCACTAAATGCTAGGAGCCTGAGGAACAAGTTGGCAGAGTTGCAGGCACTGATGGCAGAGGGGGAGGTGGACATAGCTGCTATTACTGAGATGTGGGCAACCAGGCACCATGATTGGGACCTAATCATCTCAGGGTACAAACTATTCAGGAGGGATAGAGATAAAGGGAAGGCTGGGGGGGGGTGTCATTTATATAAGGGAAGGGATCAGATGTAATAGGGAGGAAGGGGAAGAGGGCAGGTTGGAAGTAATTTGGCTGCAACTACACATCCAGAAAGTGACCAAAATCTGTTTGGGGGTCATTTACAGACCTCCATTACAGAAGGAGGACATTGACAGGGAACTGGGGGAGCAGATAAGGAGGTATAGTGTCAAAGGGAGCACAGTGGTGGTGGGAGATTTTTAATCTACTGGAGGTGGATTGGAGCATTCCAGCAACCACTTGTGCCAGGGAGCAGATACTCCTGGAGATTCCTGAATGGCTTCCTTACCCAGAGGGTAATGGAGCCAATGAGGGAGGAATATACTAGACCTGGTACTGGAAGATGGTAAACAGGTCAGGGATGTAAGGGTGGAGGAACCTCTAGCAGGCAGTGACCACCACACAGTGTGGTTCTCAATCAATCTGGGTAGGGAAGTAGCCACTACAAAAGCTAGGGTCCTGGACTTCAAAAGGGTGGACTTTGGCAGGATGGGACACATACTGGAAAATCATATGGCAAGCATCTGCTCAGAAATGGACATAGAACAAAAATGGGAAGTCATCAAGGCAGGACTGTCTGAAGCCACTAAAATTTGTGTCAAGAGCCAGAGCAAGAAAGCAAGGACCAAGAAACCAAGTTGGATGAGTAGAGAGTTGTGGAGAAGGTGAGGAAGAAGAGAATGCATTTAGGATCTATAAGAGATCCAACAGGGCGAAAGACAGAGAAGAATATGTGAAGAAATCCAGAGAAGTGAGCAGGTGGTAGGGGCAGCAAAGGTGGCTAGGGAACAGGGGTTATCACAAGAGATCAAAGAAGGAGAAAAGGATTTCTTCAGCTGTATCAGAGAGAAGAGGAAGAGCAAGTATAAAATTGTTAGGATCAAGAGAGGAAGTGGGTGGGTAGAAAAAGTGGCTGAGCAGGCAGAAGTACTTAATGAATAATTCTGTTCAGTCTTCACTAAGGAGAGGGATGGGCCCCGTACCTGAGAAGAAGGGCGAGGTGGAAGAGGGTGGGGGTGTAGAAACCACGGATGGGGAAATCATGGTGGAAGGGGTGAGAGAGGGCCTAAAGTCCCTGAAGGTGGACAAGGCACCTGGCCCAGATGGAGTCCACCACAGGGTGCTGAGAGAGTTGGCAGAGGTCCTGGTAGGGCCATTGGCAGACCTGTTCAATACCTCTCTGAACTGAGGGTGCATGACCAGGGACTGGTGGGAAGCACATGTGGTACCTCTTCATAAGAGTTGGCCCAAGGACGAATCGGGGAATTACAGACTGGTAAGCCTTACTACAATTGTGGGAAAACTGATGGAGACAATCTTCAAGGAAAGACTGGTGCAATTTCTTGAGGATAGCAATCTCCAGGACAGCAGGAAGCATGGGTTTGTCTCAAGCAGATCTTTCTAGATGAATTTGGTAGAGTTTTATGACTGGGTTACGAGGGCACTGGACAGGGGACATGTGGTAGATGTCCTCTAGCTGGATTTCAGCAAGGCCTTTGACTTGGTGCCACACAGTAGGCTGACCTGCAGGTTGAAGAGTCTGGGAGCAGGGAGGAAACTGGTCAGGTGGATCAAGAACTGGCAGCAGGGTACAGCACATAAGGCAGTAGTGGGGGGGGGCATCTGAACCCAGGGCAGTAATAAGTGGTGTACCACAGGGCTCAGTGCTGGGACCAGTTCTGTTTAACATTTTCATAGCCGACATTGCAGTGGGGATTAAGAGCAAGATCAGGCTCTTCGCAGATGACACAAAGATTTGTGCTGACTGAGGTAGATGGGGGGGAGCAAAAGCACTTCGGGAGGATTTGGTAAAACTGGAGGAATGGTCTCACACTTAGCAGCTTGGTTTCAATGCCAAGAAGTGCAAAGTGATGTATTTAGGAGGCAAGAACCCAGGACACAATTACTGGCTGGAGGGTGTCCGGTTAACAAAATCCAAGGAGGAGAAGGATCTGGAAGGGCTGGAAACTGGGTATAGGAACCACCCTGCTCAGTGCAGGAAGGCAGCAGTGAAGGCAAACAGGATGCTAGGGTGCATAGCAAGGGGGATTACTTCTAGAAGTGAGGAAGTCATCTTGCCTCTGTACAGATCCCTGGTGAGACCTCACCTAGAGTACTGTGTGCAATTCTGGCACCCCCTACTTGAAAAGGGACATCAAACTACTGGAAGGGGTATAGCACAGGGCAACAAAAATGATCCTGGGGTTGGGGGACAGACCATATGAGGAGAGACTGAGAGAGCTCAATATGTATACCTTGGAAAAAAGAAGGGAGAGAAGGGATATGATTGAGACCTTCAAGTACCTGAAAGGTTTGAACAAGGTAGACACCAAGTGTATGTTCAATCTGAAAGGCAGATGGGAAACCAGGGGACACTCTATGAAGCTGGAAGGGGGCAGGTTCAAGAGGGAACTGAGAAGGCATTATTTCACAGAAAGGGTGATGGCAGGGTTAAACAGTCTGCCAGAGGAAGTTATATAGTTGCAGTGTTGGGGGCTTCAAGATGGGATGGGACAGGATCAAGGGAAGGGTACAAATTGGGAGGGGTGGGAAATGGGGGAGGGCATATAAGGGAGGAGCAGCTGCAGTCTAATGGACTGAGGTGCTGCACACTCGAGCAGACTAGATAGACCAAATGGCCTGTATCTGCTGGCAATTTTGTATGTTCATATGTTCATATTTTCAGCGCTCTCTCTCACATGAGGAAGGACCTGTCCTAGAAAGAAACTACTTTTTATTCATAAACATTTGTTTAAAATTAAATAGAACTGATCACTCTACTTTTAGACCTATTTTCCATGATATGGACAATAAAATTAGATTCTGTAATTTTTTTTATATTAAATCAGCTTTATTGAGTTTAATGAAGAACAATACAACCATAACAAATAACAGGAACAATGATCGTGACAGTTCTCCCTACACCAACCCCTTCCTTCCCCCACCCTCCTCCTCCCACTAATCTCCCTATCCTCCATGCCCCCATCCCATGGCGGAGTGAATGAGAATCCTCCATTATACCTCTTGTAAATAAGAAAACCATTTTGTAGTTTGAGTGAGGATCTGGGGAATCCAAAATTAGTGAAGGTACAAGGTCATATAATTTACCCCATTGTTTGTTAAATACTGGCATACAATTTCAGAAACCAGCAATCATGTGCTCTGTTCTGAGGAAGAAAGAGAGTTATTGTAGCCATTCCTTGTGTGTAAGATCTTCCTGACTCAACCAGTGTCGGGCACTAATTTTTTAACTGCCAGGGAGGTGGAGTGCAATGTGGTATCTCTGCTCTTTAACTGGTATCTGAGTAATCTCCAATTACACATATTTCAGGGAGAAAATTCTTTCAGACCCAATATGGGTTGATGTGTTCCCAATATGGGTCCAAGGGAATACATTCTTACATGACCAAAATATATGTAGCAAGGTACCCATTTATTTATTACATCTGGTGCGCTTAGAGGAAGGGAGCCAGCTCAGCCTTTCCAATTTAACAGGAGTATAATACATATTGTTTAAAATGTGATATTGGGTAAGTCTTAGCCTGTCTTGTGCTAAATATGCATAAAGAGTCTTCCAGATGTGTAACCAATTAAAGGTATATTCCGGTAATAGTTGTTCCCGTACTTTGGAACCTGAAGGAGACAGATCTTGGGGGAGCCATAAGTAGAATAAGATATAACTTGGAGACTCCATGGGATACAGAAGTCAGATCTTGAAATTGATTGAGGAAATTATTTAGCACTGAAGGTCCTGGACTCTGTCCAAATTGCTTCAAGATTAAGTAGTGAAGCTGGTAAGTTTGAAGATATAGACAGGGCTAAGCTGGAGTTTAGTCATCAAGTCTGGTAAAGGGATAAGACCGTCCTGAGAATAAAAATCCACTACTGTAAGTTGTTGTGATATAGGAAGCCATCTAGAGCTCAAGACTTTGCCACCTATCTTGATGTTTAAGTTATATAGCATAGGTTGTGTAGGATCTCTATTAGGGCTGCCTTTCAGGTATGCACACATTTGTGAAAAAACTTTCAGTGAGTTCCCTATGGGTGAAGATTTCAATGCTTCTGGTAGTAATTTCCAAGAAGAAAATAGAATAGTACTGGGGCGATGCTGTGGGATCCCATAGGCTAAGACTCTATTTGAAACCAGATTTGGAATGTAGTTTCTTCAGGTGGCCTTAAGGAATTGATAACCATTTCCCAAGTTTATACAGATGACTAGCCCAGTAATATAACAAAATGTTTGGTAATCTGAGACCCCGAGGCTCTTAGGTAAGCCTAGTTTTAGATAAGATCATCTTGGGATTTCCCAAGCCAGGTAAAGGAGGTGATAAGAGAGTGAATACATTTGAAGAAGCTTACGGAAGCCAGAGGTTGAGCATATTCAGTGGATAAAATAGTCTAGAGAGAATATTCATTTTAACCATAGTTATGCTGCCTAGCAGTGATAGTGGGCGATCCTTCCACCTTGCTAGATCTTGCTGTTTGACACCCAATAGATTGTCCAGGTTGAGTTTTTGTAACAATACAGGGTCTGTAGTGAGAGGAATCTCGAGGAATTTGATTGACTCTGGTGACCATTTCATACCAAAGAAATTAAAGTCTTGCTTACAGGTTAGGTGATTGAGAGGGAACATTTCAGTTTTATTAAGATTAAGTTTACAATTGGAGTATCTGCTATACTGGTCTGTTATCTGCAGAGCTCTACTAAGGGAGGAAATATGGTCAGAAAGGCGTAATAATATATCATCCGCATAAACTGAAAAAGTCAGATTTAGCTGACCAACAGGAATGCCCCGAACCATATCTGAGATTTTAAGTCACCTGATCAGAGATTCTAGATACAAGTTAAATAAAAAAGGAGAAAGAGGACAGCCTTGGCGAGTACCAGTGTAAAGGGGAATGAAAATGAAAAGACACTATTACAGTAGATCTTAGCAGATGGGGCAGAATAGATTATCTGTAACAATTGCAAGAATGGCGTGGGGAAGCCCATCTTCTGCAGGGTTGACCATAAAAAGGTCCAGTCCACCCTGTCAAATGTCTTCTCAGCGTCTAATGAGATCAAGGCCATAGGTACCACAGAGGAACCGGAGGCATGGAAGAGATGATCAATTTTTTGTAAGTGATCAGCCGAGGATCGTCCATGAATGAAACCGACCTGTTCCGGGCTGAGCAGCCCAGTCTAAACTCTTCTCATTCTGGTGGCTAAGATTTTGGTCAAAATCTTAATGTCACAATTTAACAAAGATATGGGTCTATAACTAGATAGCTATGTAGGGGATTTATCTGGTTTGAGAAGTAAAACAATAGTAGTTTGCAAAAGAGATGGATCTAAGGAATCTGCTTAAAAAATGAATTGATAAACCTGAAGCATCAACGGTGAAAGTTCCTTGATGAAGGATTTGTAGAGGTTTGACAGGAATCTGTCAGGGCCTGGGGCCTTGTCTAGAGCTAAACTAGAGATGGCAGCTTCTACCTTCTCCAGAGATATGGGTTTGGAAAGGACAGAATGGTGGAGATCTGATAGTAGGGGTAGAGGGACAAGATCTAAATAAGAATCTATCTCTTCTATTGTAGCTGGATTTGGTTGTTTCTTGTACAACTTAGAGTAAAATTGTTCAAAGACCGAGAAAATATCTCTGGGATGTGTCTTTACAGTACCATCTGGGGCTGTGATGGACGGTATTAGTCTCAAGGCTTCAAGCTTTTTAGTCTGAGAGCAAGGAGTTTCCTGTTTTCTCCCTGTTCTATATATTTGGATTGAGTTCTGAGAATTGCATATTCAGCTTTTTCCTGTAGTAAAGTGAAATTTGTCCCGCAGTGAGAGGGAGTTTTGAAAGGGTATCTGATGAGGAAGTGGAGGACAGAGAGTGTTCAAGGAGTCATATTTGCCCTAATAGTTGAAGAATGTCCGATTCTTGGTGATGTTTCTTAGTTGAAACTATCTGGATAAATTCACCGCGTAAGAAACACTTTAATGCACACCAGATATAACCAAATCTCGAGATAGTATTCTTTTTATAGGACATGAACGACTGAATTTCACCAGATATTTTATCAATAATATGATTATCCTTGAGAAGTTGGGTATTGAGTCTCCAAGAGGTATCTCTCTGTGAATTAGGTTCCAGATTAATTGAGATCCATGCTGCTGCATGATCACAGATGACAATAGGGTCTAAACCGGCATTAATTAAGCCAGTGAGAAGTGAAGAACTAATGCCCTTTGTGCTGGTGAAAGGGGTTTTAAATTACCAGTAGATTTATCCAGGTCCTGAGTGGGAGGCAAGTTCCAATCACCTAGTCTAGAAGAAGTGTGGTGCACCATAGAGTAAAAGGGAAAAGAACAAGACTGGGGATTAAGAATTCACCAAAGGTCACATAGTCCTGAAAAAATCAATGAAATTCTGTAATGCCCTTTGTGCTGGTGAAAGGGGTTTTAAATTACCAGTAGATTTATCCAGGTCCTGAGTGGGAGGCAAGTTCCAATCACCCCCCACGATCGAGGGCGTGAACAAATGTGGTGTCAACATGTTAGCCATCTCCATAAAAAAAACTATGTTGCCTCCTACTGACCTGTGTATGTTTCCCAAAATTAATTCCTTGCGATCAAGGGTACCTCTAATGAAAATGTATCACCCCAATGGGTCAGTAATAATTTGAATCACCTGTAGGGAGAGACTGTGATGTATTAGGATTACAACTTCTCTCCTAGAGGTTCAATCCCAGGCAGCAAATACTTAGCCCACTCCCTGACAGCACAGCTTATTGGCTTCACTGGTGAGGAGATGTGTTTCTTTCAAGAAAGAAACATGGCTACTACATAAAGAAATATGTTGAAGAATTTGGTATTGTTTAAGTTGTTCCCTGGATCCTCTAACATTCCAAGACATAATTTAAATTAACTTACTAGCCATTAAATCACGGAATGCAGAAATCTGAGGATCACATATTCATCAGTTTTGCCCCCCTCCCCTCCCCTCCCGTCCAAAACAAATCTCCTCCCCAACAACAGAAAACAGGGGGTTCACTGTAATGTCCAAAAACATTGCTGAACGTTTTGATTGTTCTCTTCTATGGTTCTCCCATTTTCCAGTAGCCCTATCCCAACCCTCCTCACCACCCCCTCTCACCCTAACATAATCCAGTAATCGTATCCCATCTTATCCCAGTAAGGCCCCTGCCCCTCCATCCCCTTCCTAACAAACCTATATACAGTAACCCTCCTGCCAGTTAGCAGATCTCCTGAAGTAGGTTGAAGGTATCACAGAGGGTAGATCCCTAAGACCCTGATTGCCCTTGCCGGACCAACTGTGATTCCCAAATGTAACACAGTCAGAAGTGATGGTTCAGCATAGCCATGGTGGATATATGGGCACCTAAAAACCGGTGGAAGTAGCATAAACCCCTTTGGTTCATGAGTTCCTAGCCATATTATCCTCTTAGACCAACAAATCAGCAGCAATGCAATCAGGGTCATCCCCCAATATTCCAGTATGTGAGGCTCTTTGTCAACTAGCCCTCTACTTCTCAGCCTCCTGCTCTCCCTCCCCATCAATCCTTAAACCAAAACATTACTTAACATTAATCTGCAACTATCTAATGGCAGTAACAAGTTTTGCTAAGGCGACAGTAAAGATCCAACCTGTTAACGTAGAGCAGGCCTTCACACAGCACATCTAGGTCCACAGAAAAGGGAATTAGAAGAATCAGGTTCACAGAAATATGATGAGAACTCGAGCAGCAGAGATGTCATGAAGAGACAGAATGGTTAGCACCCAGCCGGGTGAGAACAAGTGAGCAGGGAAGAATAATATGGATTTAAGAGAAAATAGAGAAATATTTGGCGAGGCAAGAATGGGAACCCAGACAAACCGGTGAAGGTTTCAAGTAAAATCAAACCCTGCCCGGCATTAAATGAACAAAAATAAATTTAAATTAGCAAATTGCTGAAGAGTGGGACTAGAGTAAGCGTCCACCTCCCTAATAACTAAGGATGGTCCGGTCTGGTGGGGAGCAAAATAAGCAATGGACCAGAACTACAAACATTAAGGTCCCTCAGGATCAGTACCTCCCATTCTTAGTTCCTGATTACCCCTCAGAGCCCAGCCCATTCTATCGTGGTCGAGACCCTCTGCAAGATAGTAAGTCCTGGACCTCTGGGATAACTTGATGGCACCGCTGAGACCCATAGGCGTAGATTGCGGAGGGGGGGGCAGAGGGGCAAGCTGCCCCCCGAGAAATTAGACCAGGACTTTTTTAGGAGCCCAGTCACCATTCTCCGGTTATCATTTTTTTTTTAAATATTGAATGGGCTCAGGGCTATGCCCGGACTGCCTGCACCTCTCCGGGAGGAGGGTGTGCGCGCCATGTCTCTCTAAACAAAACTATCCCTTTTCCAATTGGCTGCAAGCCTGCAACCATAATAGCCTGCATGTTATAGCCAATCAGAGAGTGCTGCAAGCTGGCACCATTACGTGAGCAGTACTCCGTTAGTAGCACCATTTAGTTGTCTGTGTGCCTTCCATGAAGGAGCAGCAGCATCCATATAGCGAGGGCTGAGGAAAGATAGCTATTCGAGGATGTCGAGCAGCAGTCGTTGGTTGTCTGCCAGGTGTCACCAGTGTCTCAGTCAGTCTAGTGTTCCCACCCTCCTCCTGTCCTGAACAGCCCAGTTTAAATATACCTCACCTGAGTCCTCTGACTACCTACTCTCTGTTTCACAGTGCAGCCAGCTGTGCTCTGGGCTCTCCCACTGCCACCTGAGCCTCCCATCCCTGAGAGCCTAGGAGGCCTGCAGCCACAAGGCCTCTACCACCGGACAGACCAGGCGAAGGAGCGAGTAGTACAATTACAGTGAGTCTGAGGCATGGCCAGGCTTGCCTGTACACCCAGCTCCTGTGTCCAGCAGGCCAGAAAAAGATTTACCGTGTTGTCGGTGAGTCCCCCACCACACCCGTTGCCCACCAGTTCCACGGTCCACTGAGAAGGATTATTCAGGTTAGTGAATAGCCAGGCCCAGAACAGTGAAGAAGCCAGCAGTCATGCAGGCTATGGCAGACCCATAATGCGGCACGTTCATCTGGTGTCAGAAAAAATGAGTTACTGTCTCATCGGGGATTAATCGAGAGGAACGGGACTGTTGGGAGAGACTCGCTACCTGACCTGCCTTCTTGGCCTTGCTGCCCTGCTGCATGCTGCCCTGTCTGTGCCCTTACTGATTTGGTGAGTAACTGTGCTGCAAGCTGGTTGTTGGAAAGTAATACCATTCACATCCCAGAAATGTGTCTTTTGGGGGGGGTTGTCTTGGCCATGGCCATGTGTCGGGGGTGGGTGGAAGGTTTGCTGTCAGCTTGTGTTTCTTTGGGTGGGAGGGGATTTGTTGGCTGTTGAGGCTGTCCATGTTGGTGGGGTGGGTGGGGGCCTATTTGTTTGGTATGGTGTGGACACTGGTCATGTTGGTGGGGTGGGGACACTCAGTTACTGTACTACTGGTGTGGTGGGGTTTGTTGGGGAAACTCACTGGATGGTCTGTGTTTGGTGGGGCTGGGGTGATGGTCTGTTTTGTGGGGTTGGGGTCAGGGGAGACAGTCTGTGTGTTTTGGGGCTGACTCACTGAGAGGATGGTCAGTGTTTGGTGCTGGGGGAGGGCCTGTGTTTGGTGGGACTGGGAGGGTGGTCAGTGTTTGGTGGGGCTGGGGGCACAGTCTGTTTTCTATCCTGGGGTCTGGTGGGGTGGAGATACAGGCCATGGTGATGTGGGGACACTGGCTGTGATGGTGGGGTGGTGACACTAGCCATTGTTTGGTGGACTTGGCTGGCCATTTGTTTGGGGGGACTGTCCATGATGGTAGAAAAGGGGGACTGTCCATGTTTGCCTGCCGGGTGTCTTGTGGGGAGGGGGGCACTATTTGCTGGTCGGGTGTCTGGGGGATCTTTCCATGTTGGCTTATGGGGGTGAATGTCAGTGATTGCTGATCAGGTGTCTAGGACAGACTATCAATGTTGTTGGGAGGGAACTCTCTGTGTTTGCTAGCCAGGTGTTTGGGGGATTGTTCATGTTGGTGGTGCCGGGGAAATTCTGTGTTTGCTAGCTGTGTGTGGAGGGTGGGACTGTCCTTGGTGGGATATGGGGACTGTCCATGTTTGCTGGCTGCCTGGGAGTCTGGTGGGACTGTCCTTGTCATTTGGGGGGGCATTCTATGCTCGCTGGCCCAGTGTCTGGTGGGAGGGGACTGTTCGGGTGTCTGGGGGGACTGTCCTTGTAGGTGGGATGAAGGGGAGGACTGTCCATGTTTGCTGACTGGGTTTCTGGTGGACTGTCCGTGTTGGTTAGAAGGGGGGACATTCTGTGCTTGCTGACTGGGTGTTAGCATATAAACATAAGTAAATGTTAAAACATAATTTCCACCTCATCCTTTACCTGTCAAGGGATGTATCTCACTGACCTGTGCCCGCAGCTAGCATACGGACATTAGTAAATGTTGAAACATTATTTCCCCCTCATCCTTTACCTGGCTGTAAAAGTAATCTTTCACTTTTTTGATTTCTCTGATCATCCACTGTGGAGGGGTGAAACAGACAGATTCCTTGGCCTTGCTGTCTCTGTCTTCATTGCCTGGCAAACACAACCAAAGGGGTAGCTTTTTGTGTTCTCCCCCATACAGTGTTACAAGACTAGCAAAAAAAATCTTGCACTAAAACATGCACCCCAAAGAAATGATTATACTACTACTTGGCTATTGTTATAGCGACTACTGACTGACCATGATTTTTTTGGGGGGGGGAGTTGGAACACTGGTCGTGTGTGTGGGTGGGGTTGCAGACACTGCTGGTTGTGTGTGTGTGTGTGGTTGGGGACACTGCTGACTGTGTGTGTGTGGGGTTGGGGACACTGCTGGTCGTGTGTGTGTTGGGGGTTGGGGACACTGCTGGTCATGTGTGTGTGGTGTTGCAGACACTGGTCATTTGTGTGGGTGGGGTTGGGGATACAGGCATTGTGTGGGTGTGGTGGGGGCACTGTTGTGTGGGTGGGTGGAGGCACTGGCATTGTGTCGGTGGGGCGGGGTTGTAATTGTATACCAGGCAAACTGTGCTGACCGGCAGCTCAACATCTCTCTTTCCAGACAAAGAAAGAAACATAAACAAAATGCAGTATAAAATGTGGTTTTATTTATTTTTGTGTGCCTGTGATGGGGAGGCACAGACTTGGATGCCTGGAGAGGATACCAGATAAATGGAGCTGGAAATGGTGTTGGTTGGGTGGGGTGGGGAGAGTGGCTGTACTGGTGCAGTGGGAGAGTGGCTGTGCTGGTGGGGTGGACACAGAGTGTGGAGAGTGGCTGTGCAAGTCCATCAGGTTGCAGAGAGTAGCTGAGCTCCCCAGTCTGGGTGGAGATAGTGGCCTTACAAGTCTAGGGTGGGAGAGTGGGCTGTAGCTTTTGCAGACATTTAATTCACTGTTGCTTGGTGTGCCTTCTGCTGCACTGCCAGCTTTGTGCTGCTGTGCTGACCAGAGGCGGACTGGTACACATGCTGAAAAAAAATGGTTCTGGCCACTGGTGATGGAGGAGGGGTGGACGGGCACACTGGCACATAAATATTTTTTCAACATGTATGCCAGTCTGCTGGGTCCACGCCATGCTTACTTCCCAATACAAGGGCTTCTGAGCACTAAAGATAAGTTTCTGTGTCAAAATTAGGAACTGTTGGAAAGTATGAAATCCTACAGTATAAAAATTGTGCATGTTTATGCAGTTTAGCCTTACTGTGTGGTTCGACAAGATGTTCTGTGGTCTCTCCTCCTCATTTAGCACCCTGACCTGTGACCTAGCATCCCCCAGGACAGGGGAAGTCTGTTGTTTTGTGGTCTTTTGGTGGTTTGTTGGGCATTGTAAAATGCATTGTTTCATTTACTGTGTTGTACTACCTGGACCTGCTTTACCCTGTCTATATCCTAAATGTAAACATGGTATAAAAAAGGTCATTTTTTGGTGGTGTGTGTGTGTCTGTCTATGTCTGTGTGTAGAAGAATAGAGACACATGCTCGGACAAAAAAAACTGTATTAAACCACATCAAACTGAAGCAACCATGTTTCATTTGTGCCATTCAAAACTGTCAGATGAGACAATTTTGAAGCAGTCTGTGGGGGGGGGGAGCATCCACGGCAACCTGGGCTACCACAACCGCCCACCACATAGTGTCATAGGTGATGCTAATAAAACCACCAACCAAGTACTACCTTTCAGGGTGGGTTCTGTGAGGCTGTGCACAGGTATCTGGAGTCATTGTTCCAGCAAACTTCCTGTGGCATTTGTTCTCTTAGCTTACATGATGCGACCACTTTTGTGCCAGAGCAGTCCGTGTTTGCTTGGATGGGGTTGTGTAACCTGGGCATGGACAGAGATGCATATTCCTTAGGACCCCATGGGGAGGAGAGTGGTAGGGGTTGTGGTGTGACCACACCATGCCCATGATCATCTTGAACAATTAGAGATTACATTGTTCTGTTTCACTGTCCCAGGTACATCAGCATGCTTGTTAAGAGCACCGTCTGAGGGATATCAGCAAGTCCCATGCTTATGTATGCAATGCTTGCTTGAGAGAGAGCATTATCCTCTTCGCTTACCTACCTAACCAGATTCAGGCATGTGACATTGAATAATATGGGATGGGATGGGATGGGAGACTAATGAATTAACTTGGTTATAACAAAGAAAAGTGTTAACACTGGGTGCAAGTAGCTTAATAATACCCACGGGCAAGAGTGTGTCATGCTGGGATAACGTCACACCTCAGGTGGTTGGGCATGAGTGCATCCAATACATAAGGCATGACGTTATCCTACCATGACACACACCCTGGAGCATTATTACTATTATACAATGGCGTGTTGTTATATAGAATTAAAAAAATAATTTTAAAGATGTTTTATTTGGTGTGGAAAAACATTTTTAAGAGAAGATACAAACCACACTAATGCTAACAATCATCAAGAGGTTCATGGAGAGGCTGAGACTAGACCTATGATGAATCGGATGTACTGGATAACATCATAGGTCTAGCCCAAGACTGACCAATCAGAGGCCAGCAATCATTCTTGTCATTGTATAATCGCATTTTTATGTAATCTTTGTAAATAAGGACTCATGCTGTGAGGATGCACATGCTGGATGTTTCCCATACCATCCGTGTTTATAGGTATACTGGTGGCACAGCCATTTGCTGCACTTCAGCAGAAACATGCTTTTGCCTCCTCAAGGGTAGGAGGGCTAACAAGCCAGACATTTCAAGTTCAGGATCCACTATAAGGGCTGGACTTGGAAGGGCAGCAAGCAGCAAGGGGTGAGAGACTAGTGAGCTGTCCACCTGGAGGTTTAGGTGGGGCAAAATTAGGTCAAGACTGATTTGAATTGAAGCTGAGGGGAGGTCCTGTCCTCTTGAGAAGGAAGTTAAGTTCCTTACATATTTTCAACTTTACAAGTAAGTCCTCACTCCCAAGTCAGAAGAACGATGAACTGAATACAAAACAGATCTCGGTCAGTTTTTCGACTCTGGTATCAGGAGGAGTTGGGCCCAGAGCAGACTGCAGTAAAACTGGTGGGGTGGGGAAGTGCTCTGACTTGGCTGGGGCTGGTCCCTCCCAGGAGTTATTCAGCTGTAGTCTTAAATGTTTTTTGGGCATTATTTGATGCTGGTTGATTTGTTTGCATTACATAAGCCACCGTCCTCTTCACTGTCGTGATACACGAAAATCAGAACTTTTTTGTTATTTTGCCCCTTCTATAAAAATAACAAACTACGCCCCTGCTGAGACTCCTTCCCTTAGAAAAATTCACAGCAGCAGACTCTCAGCTTATGGCAGGGTAGCCAGTTCAGGTAGGCTCAAACATCATCAATACAAAAAACACCAGTCCGAAAGAAAACAAGCCCAAGACCAAGATCAAATCCAATACAGGGTATTCATGTGACCTTGAAGAGAGAAGGCATCTTCGTGCTAAGATCTGACATGGCTTGGGGTGCATCGTCGAATGAAAGCCAGACTCCATTGACAAGCACTTGCAAGTGGGCCGGGTAGGCCATTTTAAATTTCATGCCAGCCACTATCAATTTATTCATGACTGGATGGAATGCAGCCCTTTTCTGATGGGTTTCAAGGGGTAGGTCTTGCGTGAAATGATGCTTTTTACCCTCCCATATTATTGCTTGCAGCTCTATAGTTTTAAACAGCACATGCTGCTTTTCCAGATAGTTCAAAAATGTTATTCTAATTGGCCTCAGAGGAGCTGAATCAGGGGGCAGAGGCCTGAGGAACCAGCGGGCATGCTCAATCAAGTAGGTAGGATTATGGGGAGATGGACCGACTATCTTTGTAAGCAACTTTTTTATGAAGGTGATGGTAGGCATACCTTCCTCGGCCTCAGATAGGCTGAAAATTAAAATATTGTTTCTACGACTGTGGCCCTCCAGGTCCTCTATTTTTAACTGTAATTTTGTGATTTGCTGTCTCAACTTGTGAAATTCGGGATCAGATCTTTCCCACCTGGTCTCCAACGAGCTGGTACGGGTCTTGGAATCTGTAAGCCATCGGTTCATGTCTCCCATCTCCCCACACATGGTTTTGAGTTCAGTTGCTACATCCATTAAGGTTTCTTTAAAAGGTTGCAGTTCTTGAAGGAACTGTTCTTCGGTGAGTGGTACTGCAGTTGTAGGAGCACCCGATTGTTTGGTGGAGGGCTGTAGTTGTGGCTTAGACTTTTTAGCCTGCTTTTCTGGCATGGCCAGTGGTGTGTGTCTTGGCAAGGCCGAACACATTTCTGCCTTCATTGCAGCGTCCTTAAGCCGATTGCGATGTGTCTTTTAACAAAAACAGGTAGGATAGGCAGTAGCAATAAGAATCCAACCATTGTTTGTAGAATATCTCTGCAGATTACCATTGATTAAAAGGGAATAATGAGGAGGGTAGCAGGAGCCCACAGAGAGAGCTGTCAGTGAGCCAAGCACATCACGTGATCTCCAGATTCAGTGATTTTTAGCATCATTTCCATATACATTCAGACAGACATCAGAGCACCATAAATTGGGTCAGTCCAGTATGTTATTCTAACAGTGTACTATTTTTTGCAATGAGTGCACACAGCACGGGGGGGGGGGTATCATGGAGTGAGTAACAACATGGTGACTGCATTCTAGGAGTTATTAGCAGCAAATCTGAAGAAAAGGTTTACAACAGAAGTTTGCTTTGTATGAACAACAGAGTGTTAATAATTTCATATCACATGTGTTTTTAATTTTTCAGGCATATCAGTGCTGAAGAAGTGGTCAGTGTGTAGGAAGACCACAAAATGTTGGCCAGTACTGAAACATATTCTATGTATGGGTTGTGAGTGATAATTTCTGAGTGTATTAAAAGGAACTCAAAATGTATACTGATGAGAGGGTTATTTTTTTTCCCACTGTTCTTAGTGCTTTATTAGGGTATGTGTAGTGGCTCCCTCCCAGTTTTGATTTATATTCCACGTGGGCCACACTACTACAAGTGACTTCTCCCAGAAGTTTAATTTCACATGCACCTTCTGGTTTCCATTGTGAAGCCACTCCAGTCTAACGATTAGCTGATGCCAAATTTGCATTAAGCGAATGTGACAAATCCAGTGGTTTCTACACTGGCAAAGCAGATCTGAAGAAACTCAGTTTAACTTTGGCATTTTTTAACTTTGACACCATGGTGCAACACTTTTTACAAAGCACATACACTGAGCAGGTCCATGTTGTTGATAAGCCACTTGACCTGCAGCAGCTAACCAGTGACACTGGAGATCAAGAACTCCACCTGCTGCACACATCTCAGTGCCATTTCCAGCTCTCTCTCACATGCAGAAGGACCTGTGGCAGAAAGAAACTCCTTTTATGTCAAAGAGTTAGGCTCATCAGAAAACATTAGACATCAACAGAGAACCACCCACTATCATTCCAATTAGCTATTTTTTTCTATATTTAACTGTACTACAGTTTTAGGCAGGCATGCTACTGACATTTTGCTAGAGGAGGAGAGTAGAGAGTGCACAGTGAGAGCCTGCATTGGCAGATGCAGGCCCTGCCTGCAGCAGGAACAGATCAGGGTGTGTTTATTAGACCGGAAAAGATGCAGGGGGAATTTTGAAATAATTTTTTGATATACACACGGTAAACAAGTGAGCTGGGGAATGACTAAATGCCTGAGCATCTGACATCACACTACATTGCATGATGTATAATTCTGCCCAGTTTCAATCTACGCTGCTGGATAATGACGTCAGATATGGTTGAAACCACAGATACATGATTTTGATACCTCCTGAAAGGGTAAGTGCAGCTAGTTCAGCAGAGCATTTAAAACAAATGAGTTTGGGATAAAATAAATCACTAAGAAAACTACTTTATGTTGTGCAAAAATTCCTTTAAGAAAATGAGAATTGTCAACACGTTAGAAAATCTAACTCTGCATATGGAATCACCATGGCTACAAGCATTTAGTTTTACTTTTTTTATAAAGAATTAAGAGTGTTCAAATTATGTTTGAAGGCAATAACTTTTAATTACATGTTCTTATTTTTAACGCATTACATACAACACACTAGAACAGATAAAATGAAGGCTCACTTGGATGCACTAAAAACTCACAAGATAAGCTGCACTCTACCTTTTCAGTGAATTAATGACACTTGATCCTCTTCAACATTATGCAAGTTAAAACTGAAAATGAATAAAAAAAATGATCCACAATCCTTTAAAAAAGTACATTTAAGGGGTCTGTGAGGTGCCATTGTGACTGCAAGTTACATATTGTAACAAAAAAAAAATAGCAAGGTACTTAATCAACCTCTCATTGGATGTTCCCGGCTAACAGATGTACTGAAATTATTCCACAGTTCAATGTAAAACAAATATTTTACTTTCCTATTTGCAAAAGATTAACACTCGCATGAAATGCACACAGTTACAGTCAGTGCTCCGTTGCCATAGTAGCCAGTCTAACAATTCATATCTGGGGGGTGCTTCATTAGATATTCCTCTGACTGTCTCTGTGCAGCTCATGTGAGTGTTAATATTTGATGTGTGAAAATAAAATATCATTTTTATACTGAAGTGTGGGTTGATTTCAGTACATCTGCCAGAAGGGTATATCACCTGAGATGTTGATTGAGTGCTTTGCTATTACTGTAGAATGTTAGAAATTACTTTACAAATATGCATATTTTTCAGAATCCTTGAAGTCTCTTTCCTGCCGAAGTGATTATTATATCCTAAAATGTCAGTCTGATTTATTTGTAGAACTAAATAATTTAATAAAGAAAGAATGGTTAAATGAAGACTACCAGATGGTCATGGTTAGATGATTTGTTTAGCCCCTGGGCAACCTTATATGAAAACAAGATGCATAGCTTCAAGGACATCCCCCATGCAGCAGAGCAAGGCAGATTAATTTTACCAAACTGGGAAAGGTGAAGGGGGATTTTGAATGGGGCTTGAAGAATTTTTTTTTTTTACAAATAATTCTTTTACTTACTACTAGTGGTGCAGCAGGGCACATAAATCTATCCTTTTGTTTTATGCCTGGGTGTGTGAGCCTTCTAGCCAGTCAGTGAGTGAAAAGTAAACTAGACTACTATGTGAGACACAAGGTCACACGTTCACTCAGTTAGGTGGGGTGTGGTCTGAAAATGGGAGGTGGTAGCCTGGTGGTTTGACTCTTCTGTATCACCTCATGAGTCATTCAGCACTGTGACATGTCCATACACTCAGCATAAATGTCACATGACCATTTAAGACTCATTGAGAACTGTTGTAATTATTGTTTTCATATGGTGGCTGCAGTGGCCTTGTGTCATTATCAGTCATGAATGTGTTTTGATGCATGTTGAACATATGAAGAGAAAAACAGGAAGATAAAAGGATGCAAGGAGATGGAAAGGAACGGATAAATGTCCCACTGTGTGTAAGTTCTGCATGTGGCGGTTGTGGAAAGGGATGCTGGTCATGGTGGACAGGGAGTGGAAGTCATCGTCACGGGGTGAAATCATCATGGGGTGAAAAGACAGGGGCTGATGCACACATGATAGTACAGCCAAAAAAACAATGGTCCCTTAATCCCAAAAATATCCACTGGTTACACTCTCACTACAGCTCAAGCAACCTTCCTTGCTACTCATCCAATACATCTAGTGCTGAAACCATCCTGAGCAGCAAGAAGTGCACACATTTTCTACTATTTCTTTATCAGTGTCATCAAGTGCTTCCAGCTCCCCAACACTGGATAAAAGTGATTCATACAGAAATGCAAATTTTAGTTCCCAAAACAAAATCATCTTGTATTTACTGCTCAATTCCCTAAAGTCCCCCTCCACCACTATCACTAACAGCTTCTGAAAAGCAGCATGTGGGGAAGAAATTAAGTAGCAAGCTCAAATCATGAGTTCAATTTTATGATTCATGTTTTCTTTGCATAATAGTAATTGGCATATTTAAATTATATAATATCATAGCTATCATATCAGAGTATAAATATTCCAGCTTATAAAATGGCAGAATCTGATTTGGCTGAAAGGACTCCTCACCCGTGTCCTTATCAGCTGGTAACAATGCCAACCAGCACTAAGCTTCCCAAAGAGATCCAACAGCAGCAAAATACAATGAACAATCAGAAACCTGAAGTCTTTCTGAGGTGAGCACCAATCTCCGTTCCACAACCAGACCGCGATCTCATAAGCCAACCACAAAACCAGAAGTCGGTCCTCAGCGGTCGGCTCACTCATCTGTCAGCTCTAAATGTAAAAAAAGATGTCACACATACATTCTCCATAAAAAGACACCATATCAAAATTAATCACATTGGAAAACCTCACCACAGTGCTGACTGCAATCTCCAAAGTTCACCACAGAACTGGAAGTAACTTTTTAGTGGTCGGCTCCATCAGCTTTGGTCACTAAATCTTACGAACAAATCTATCCCCTTTTGAAAGCAGCCAGAAAATAAAAAACGGTAAAAATGGAAAAGAAAATTACACACACAAAAATAAATAAAATCTCTAGGGGGTTGTCAAAAGTCACTTCAGCCGCCAGCTCAGTCAATGGTTGTTACTAAATGTTCAACATGCTTTTTTTGTTTCCTAACCTGTGTGCAATAGTCCCCCTTAATCTGTTTGTGTGCAGCCCTCTGTAATCCTCTTTATGCGAAACAGTAACTTTCTTTCCCATGGCACAGTGCAATACCACTGTAATTTCAGACCCACGAAGGAGATAACCGCTGTCTAAGGTGGCTAGTAAGGGATATGCTCTCTCCTGATACTGCTGGTGACTTCACTACCTCTGTTGAAAAGAATCCTTACAAAAAGTAAACAAAATCAGCACTCTCTCTTTTTTGCAGTTGTTTGTTTCTGACTCTGGCTATGGGGATGGGGGGATGGGACTCAGACACAGCAACATCGGCAGACATGGTCGCAGCTGTCAGTGAAACTGCATGCTCAGTGTCATGGAAACAACTTCTCTCACCATTTAAACAGGAAAAACACCACAAAAACGTAATGTGAGAGGCAGATCTAAAGTAATAAAAACAACAGTGATACACAGATAACCTCAGGAACACATAGGGACACTGTACTGCCAATAAAACATTTTTAACTGTGACTTAAAAGAGGGCCTATTTTTAACTATTTGAGGTATCAAAACCTCCTTTTTGATATTTTTGACTTCATTATGTTTTTTGGTTTTACTCATTAAATACTTAGTTGGGGGGCCCATTTTATAAGTGCAAAAACACACTTCAAGGTGTGGATTATGTCCTGAAAAGAGCACACTTAGGTGCATAAGGCCCTTGGTGCAAGCGCCTCATGCCTCATAACGCACCTGGATGTGCTCCTACCAGGACATATCCCACATCTTGTCATGTGTTATTGCTTGCATATATCATAAATCAGATTATATAACTTGTCATATATTATGCAATACTGTATAAGATTATAATAACTGGGGAGTGCTTTCTCCTATAGGAAACCCAGGTTATAAATTATCATTATAACCCATGGGTTATAACAGCGAACACGAGCCAGGTTTCCCATGCTCCACACCTGCACAAACCTCCAATCATCCCTTTCTCAGAGTTCTCTATCTTCTTCACCATCAGCAGCTCCTAGTTGCAAGTAAATAAATAAAGAACCAGTAACCTTTGCCAATCAGAATCAGTGTCGCTTTAAAGTCCTCGACTAAATCTTTCTGTTTTTTAAAAAGGAGGGAAAAAAATGGAAAGTTTTCAGCAGCCGTAGTCTGGGGATCACATGGTCTTTATGACAACTAAACCATGGCTGCACACCAATGTATTTTTATTTTATGTAATTGCTGTGGTGAGAAAACTCTCCCCAGCAATTATATAAAATAAAACATGGGGTTGTGTATTTAACTCTCATTTTTACACACACCCCCCTCAGTGTTGAATGCTTAAATAAACCCCTCAGGCTTTGCTCTCGGGGTTTATGTAGCATTCAGCACTGAGGGGTGTGTGTAAAAACTCGTTAAACTTACAACTCCATGCATTATTGTATATATATTATCTTCTCAGTTATCATCTTATATCAAATTATATTATCTTCACATATATCATTTCATATTATCAGGTTTTCTTTGTATTTAAATGAAGCCAAATTCAGGAATAAAAATAAATATCAATAATAATGGATACATTAAATTAGAAACCCTAGAATTCAATTGGTTCAGTGAACAACACTTCTTTTTCATTATCTTCCTCCCTCAGTCATTTACATATGAACATACAAACATATGAAGAAGCTAGCAGAAGAAGGCCATTTGGTCTATCAAGTCTGCTCGTATTGCAGGGTCCACAGCTTGAGCTAATGTCCCTGCTTTCCCTCCCTAATCCTCCCATCCTCTTTACCCATGATCCTTACTTTCTCCCTATGCCTATCCCAGCCTCTCTTAAAGCTGCCAACTGTCTTCAATGACATGACCTCTTCTGGCAGTGCTTTCCAAGTGTCCACCACCCTCTCTGTGAAGAAGTACTTCCTGACCTCCCACCCTCCAGCTTAAGTCTGTGCCCCCTAATGTTATGGTTGCCACTCAGCTTAAAGAGATTCTCCTTATCAACCTTATTTATCCCTTTCAAGTACTTGAAGGTCCCAATCATGTTCTCTCTCTCTCTCTCTCTCTCTCTCTCTTCCCCCCATTTCTTCCAGGGAGTACAGGTTCAGAGTCCTGAGACTCTCCTCATATGCCTTACCCTGCTGACCCACTATCATCTTTGTAGCCCTCCTCTGGACCTTCTCCAGCAGGTTAATGTCCTTTTTGAGGTGTGGGCACCAGTAATGAACTCCATACTCTAGATGCGGCCTTACCAGTGTCCTGTACAAGGGCAGTATAACCTCCTCTCTGCTACTACTGATCCCCCTAGATGTGCATCTGAGCAACTTGTTTGCTTTTGCTGCTGCTTTCTTGCACTGTGTGGAGTGCTTCAGGTCACTAGTGATCACCACTCCCAGATCCTTCTACTTCTCTGATGCAGATACTCAGACTCCACCAAGGTAATAATCTGTCCTGGGTTCTTGGCTCCAGAATGCATAACTTTGCATTTCCTGGCATTGAAGCCAAACTGCCAGATGCTGGACTACCTCCAGAGCTTTTCCAGATCTTCCTGTAGGTCCTGTATCCCTTCAGCTGTGTCCACTCTCCCGCAGAGCTTGGTATCATCCATGAATAGGCATATTTTTCCCTTAGTGTCATCCCCAACATCATTGATGAAGACATTGAACAACACCAGCCCCAGTACAGAACCATGTGGGACCCCAATGGTTACCTCTCTGGTACCAGATAACTATCCCCCCGCAACCACCCTCTGGATTCTGTCACTCAGCCAGATTTCCTCTCATCTAGCCATCTTTTCCTCAACCCCAAGATCCACCAACTTTCTGATCAATGGTTTGTGGGGCACAGATTATTTGTATCTCATCTTGTGTTACTGCAACACGTGTGGGAGAGTGAGATCTTTCCTATCTGCTATTGCACAGAGGTGGTACAATAAGATTGGTATCAATCATTATAGGAGGCAATGCTATACACTGTGGACATGGGCAATTGTCTGTCTACCTGAAAACACTATACATACTGTAGTGCTATATATCATCTTCACAACCCCTCATGAACTTATTACCAACAAATGCCCTGCAATATCTGTTGTAATGCTGATGTGGACTGATGTTGGTTTGTACTCCCCTCCACCTCCCTCTGGATTTCACCTGGAAAATGAGCTATGGCTTAGTGTGCCTTTCCTAGTTATCAATTTTCAATAAATAAATAAAAATAACACCATCTGTTAGTGCTGGTACCACTGCAGCCAGCTGTGGGCCATTAGCATACCTTCCCACTTTGAGACACTGTACACTGTACTAACTAGTATCATCTTCACAGCTCATGAACATTTCATTGAGAAATCATGTTTTCTTGTCTTATAAATAACAATACATTTAAAGTATTAAAAACCTATTATAGTACTATAATTTATCCTAATATATAGCATAATGCATGGGCAACCTTGCAGAACTTGGCTGTTTTTCATCAAGGGGTCCTGATGTCATTATCGGGTCTCGAGGGTGATGCATTAGAGGTTACTGATGTCATCAGAACTTCGAGATGGAAACACAGCCAAATTGTGCATGGTTGCTATTGAGTTATTTTATATAGCATATGGTTTGAAACATAAAATAAAAAAGGCTGTTTTTTGTCTTCCCAATAAAATAAAAAAGGATGTTTTTTTCTTCCCAAGAAACAATCAGTTTAATTACTAGTATTTAAAAAAACAACAACCGAAACTCACTTTCACTCAATGATGAAATGTTACCTACTGTAGGTAAGGAGAGGGTTTCTGTTTTTTACAACATTAAACAATAGAAGATTTTGTGTTGGGGAATGTCTGGGCTCCGTGCGTACGGAGAAATGAAAGTAAAACATCAGGTGGCACACGTTTCTATTATAATTAAAAAGGATGACTTTGAACTGTGGTACAATAGCTTTTTAGTTAGGATGGGGATCCATGCATAAAATAGGGTCATCATATACTGTACTATAAATGTATTGCCATGTCACTCATATCATGGTGTCATGGTCCACTGCGTTCCTCTGCCAGTACCAGCAGGAGTACAAAAATCAGTGACCTGGCAATCATTTCACAACTCGTTGGGGAGTGTGCATGTGTTGGTGTGTGCTGCAAAAGTTTATTCCACTTCTGTGGCCATATGAACAGGCCTACAAAATGTGGAATAAGCAACCCTTCCCATGGTCTTTCCCATGGTGAGTTTACACTATGCACCCTCTCCCCCACAGACATACAGTTATTTATGATCTTCTACTGCATAGCAACCCAATGAATCATTTTATTATACTCATATTCAACTATTATTCTTGGTATAAAACATAGAGGATTGTGTATGAGCAAGCATACACAGCAAGGCAGTTGTGATCGAGAGGTTTCCGTGGTAACCTGAGACCTCGAGGCGTGTCGAGAGGTCCGTTACACAAACCTCAGATCACCACAACTGCTGTTTGTCTTGCTCATACTAATCTTTATAATGTGGGCAACCATAAGCAGTACTTTCGGTGAACATTCTGTGAAAAAAGGCTTACTTCTGTGTCTGCGCCGCGTATATGCTTCCGTGTTGCCGTGCGCCACTCAAGTGCGCATGGTAATGATGTTCAATCTTGTTGTGTTGACCAGTGACGCACTGTGCAGCACAACAAGATCGTGACACATCGAGTGCAGGACAACAACGCTGTTCCAGGTTTGATTTCCATGCGGAACAGTGTTCCACCATACACTATAAAGGTGTTGACTAGTGTAATTAAAATAAATATAAATAAAATATATCAATTAATTAATAAAAACAAATGTTATGTTATTTGTTATATTATCTTCATATTGTTACTGTATTTATCTAATTTTAAAACACAACATAAACATAAGAATAATAGAAAAGATAATACAAAATAGTCATAATATAAAAATATCATTGTAATAACTATTGTGAAGCAAGGGAGAATATAGTAATTAGCATGAGCTAAAAAGTAGAGTCAGAGATTAGATAGGGTATATACCTTGAGGTCAGCAGTAACAGTCATATAATGCAAACAGCTGTATTTCTCAGATACCCAGTTTACAGGAACTGGGCATACAGATGGAATGTCGCCATGCCAAACATCATGGCTATATTGCCACGGGCAAAATTCTCTTCAGAAAGCAGGTAGCCAGTCAAACAGTTGCAGTGTAAATGTCCCTGCCGTAACCAAATACTGGCGACTTCCTGATAATCCACAGTGCAACATTTCCTTCCTAGGACTCTATGGTGTCAATTTATATTTCAACATTTTAGATCGTTTCCTGTCCTGGATGATACAATCTCTACTCCTGCTCCCCATAACCACCACAGTCCCTGTCACTCTTCCCCTACTCACAGTTTCTGGCATATATAATAAGAAAGAAATCTAGCACTCACCATCAGTATAAAGGACACAGCTCACAACATGTATAAAGTGCCCATATTTTATTTAAGGTGCCACAGCAAAATCACACCTTGACATGTTTCAGATACAGAATCCTTACTGTAAGCCTAGTTGCATTGAGTAGTGTGTTTGAGAGATTCAATTATGATGACTCCTAGGTCCTGTTCCTCTTTAGTAGTGGCCACCCTGTCTCCCTCAGCCAGTATACCATCCTATAGCTCTTTTTCACTATGTGCATTACTTTTCAATTTTTGGCATTAAAACTCTGCTGCCATATTTTAAGCCATCTCTCTAATCTTTCCAAGTTATATGGCAACTTCCTCACCCCTTCTATTTGCTGTCAACCCTGGTGTAGAGCTTTGTGTTGTCTATCAAGAGATAGATCCTGCTCTGCATACCCTCTACCATGTTGCTGATAAATGTATTGAAAATGACAGGTCCCAGGACCAGCCCTTATGGCAACCCACTCTCTCACCTGATCTGACTGTGTTAACCACCACACTGTACTGTCTTCCCTCAGCCAATTTTGCAGCCACCTTACTGGCTTCTTCCCTACTTTCAGGTCCTCTAGTTTCTTCAGCAATCTCCTGTGTGACACCAAGTTAAATGCCTTGGTGAAGCTGAAGTAGAGTAAATCTACTGGCTTCCTGTTATGTACAGCTCTCATAACACAGTTAAAGGATTCAGGGTGGTTTGACATGATCTTCCTGTCCTGAACCCATGTTGGTTAGTATCCTGAAGTCCATATTCTTCTGGGTAGGTCACTCTGTTTTGCTTGACTGTTGACTCATTTAGCTTTCCTACAATGGAGTTAAGATTGATGGGACTGTAGCTACTTGAATCCTCTCTATCCACCCCCCTTATGGGGTGGGACTATGTGCACTGTCTTCCAGTCCCTCAGAACCACTGTAGTGAACTCTTGAATAACCTTGTTAAGGACTCAGCCAGTTTGGACATCAGTTCCCTGAGCACTCTTGGGGGCATCCCAGCCACTCCTGGTGTTTTATCTATTTTCAGGACAGAAAGCCCCTTCTTTTCTCTTTACACTGTTATCCATGCATAACCCATTACTTGAATCTCTAGTGCTGCTGCCTTAACTCCACTTTCTGGTAGAGGTCCTCTGTCCGTGTCCACGAAAACTAAGCAGAAGTAGCCATTTAGAATGGTTACCTTCTGTCCGTCCTACTCTACTACCCTCTTTCCCTTTCCTAACCTCACAGTTCCACCCTTATCTACCATTTTTCCCTGATGTACCAGAAGAATACGTTCTCCTCTCCAGTGACCCATTCCTCAGTTTGAAACTCTGTTTCTGCCTTTGTGCCATGACCACATTTTTTGGCTTCCTTCAGTTTACATTAGTATTCCCTCATCTCTTCTTCCACTCATCCTCTTGGAGCCTCTTGTAATTAATAAGGTATCCTTTATTTCACCTCATTGCCTTCCTTTTCTTGTTAGAGAACCAAGTCAGTTCCTTGTGTTTAGTCTGCTTGGTGATTGTTTTCAAACAAGCTTTAGTTGTTTTGAGAATGACCCCTTTAATTTCTCCCCATTTTTCGTCCACCACCCCAATCTCATCTTTATTCCTTCCATTCTTTCAATGACTTTTTCCCTTATGTGGTCCAAGTTTGCCCTTCAGAAATCCATTACCACAGTCCTGGTGGAGGTTTATGAGTATCCAAGACCAGCTTAAGCCATATGGTATTACGGTCACTTGGCCCCAGTGGTTCCCCAATCTGCACTCAGTCCACCATTTTCAGCTTGATAAGCTCCACATTGAGAATGGCCAATTCCCTTTTGGTTCCCTGACCAGTTGCAACAGCAAGTTGTCCTGCAACATGTTGAGCAAGGCCTAACTTCTAGTACTCCTTGCTTCAGTACTTAGGTCTTAAATAGAGAAGGACCCCAATGCACTACCTTCTGACAAACTAACACCTCTAACTACAGACATAACCAAGGACCTGGTAAGCTGGACTAGACTTAACTAGCGCTTGGTAAAATTTCTAGTACTCACAAAATTGCATGAACTTGCCAATTTTGCATTCACACACTTTTCACAAAAAAAATTGTCAAAACCCAGCATAATTTTGCAATCCGCTTTTTCCTGAAATGCATATTTTCCTACAAAATGTGCATTTTTAAAAACATGAATTCTTAAAAATGCACAATTTCAGTAAATAGCACATTTTTTCTCTAAATTAGCAATTTTAAAAAATATGACTTCTTAAAAAATGTGCAATGTACAATGCTCTATACATAGACATTCGGCACTCAATGGTATGCTTCTTATTTCAAAAAAGATTTTTGTTCAACCGTATATACTCGTGGCCCATGCAATACAGGTGAAGACCAGCAATAATCATAATAATGGTTGGAGTATCAGTTGGAATCACCATTGGCCAGCCATGTCACCTGATGCCTGCTATTATGTTGTTTGAGCCAGGACTGCATACTGCTAAGATAAATAACATTTTCTAAATATGACGCATACTGTTGAGTGCAGCATATTTGTAGATAAAGAACACTGACAGAGGACCAGCCTGCTGATGCAGCAGTAGTGTTACCACCTATGACGCTGACGATGTGTGATCAGAAATTAACACAGAGCACCATAGGGTCAATCGGAGGGGGGTAGGATGTGCATCTCATGGACAGCTCTTATTCTACAGGGGGGCAGGGGGAGGGTTGTGGACTCCCAACATATGAGTGACATGCAGTGGAGACTGGGTGTACACCGGCTAGGATCACACACATACGGACAGAGGCAACAGCAAATATCTGCGTGACATATGTGGGAGTGCACATGTCCTGCACTGACATCATTGCACATCTGTGCCTCCAGGGCAAGATAAGGAAGCAAAATCTCTTGGGGCTGGCAGTGTATTGACACTGCTGGACCCCCACCAGGATGACACTACAGGTGTAAGCCTCAGCTGGGGCGTTAGGTGGATCTCAGACTCGCTCTTCAGGGGGCCCCACTGCAGGAGGCAAGCTTCAGGCCTCCCAGACTGGGCAACTTAGGGGGACAGTGGGTGTTAGTTCCTGCCACGGGGGGGGGTACATCCCCACCTGCACCCAAGAGCCACAAACAAAACTGAAAAACTAAAAATTGTGAAAGAATGTCTAGAAACATAACTAACACGTTTCTCTGTGTGAGCAATCCATTATGAGATATTGTACAGCTGGTTTCTAGAACTGTGTATCCTGACATTCAGTACAGTACCTATTTTCCTGCTAAGGCCCCCACCCAGTTTGGGAGCACGTCAATTTGCTCCTGTCAGTTCATCTCTGGACAACTCAGGCCTGAAAGTTCACCCCTGTCAAATTTGCTCCCTGTATCACTCACTCCGTGTCATTGAGCCCCCGCTATCTAGAAATTGCACCAGCTTTTAATTTCACAATGTGAACAGCATTTGCTTGCTCCGAGTCGTGGAATTCAGCATTGCATTTTCACCCTTGCTCCCTATATCATTTGCTTCAAGTAGTTGAGCCCCATGCACAAAATAAAAAAGAAATTTAATTTAATTTAATATACCCAGTGCAGCATCTCCCTTTATCACTCGCTCTGAGTCATTGAGCTCCTGCTACCTAGAAATTGCACCAGCCTTTACTTTCACAAAGTGAAAACTGCACAGGTGAACATCAGTTAATGGCATGCTGGCATTTTTACTTGTTTCTGTATAAGCTGAATTCTGCTGAAATGTAGGAGTGGGAGCTGTAGTGGTAGCGGGAGCGAAATGACGCAGCGCGAGAGTATTAGGAGTGAGTTGCCCAGGGAGCTAATCATCGGGATCAAGTTGATGTGGTGTGAATTGTTGGGTAAGAATTGTCATAGACTCCTACAGTACATGTAGGACAGCACATCCACTGGGCAGCAGAAAGTGAAAGCAAAATATCCATCTGTCAGAGCTCAGTGTAGGTGTGTATTCTGACATCTTCCTTTTCTCTAGTCAGAAGGAGAGGCTGAATCCCTGGAACACTTTTTCTTCTCCTTTTCAGTACCCTTATGGGTTTCTGTGGTTCGCTATCCTGAGACTCACCTGCCCAGGCACTACTGTCCGACAGGTGCAGTGTCCCAATAGTGAGCATCCCGACGGTAAACTAACTGACGAATATTGACAGGGGTAAGGTAGTGGATGTGACAGGTTGCTACCTCACCCCTGCTGCTGCATGTCAAGGGACAGTTGTGTGTGGGAGTTGGCTGAGTTGCTCTGGAGGTGTACAGGGCTACACCGCTGACAGCTTTGCCTGCGCACTCCCTCAGACTTGGGTTCTGGTCTGGGTACCTTTCTTTTAAGGAACTCACCCCCCGTAACTTAAATTTTTTTACTCCAGGGTCCACTCCCCTCAGAGTTAGTTATTTTAGTTATGCGTGGAGTGTGGGGCAGAGACCCCCACATGGGGGATGTGTGGGGCAAAGCCCCCCGCATTATCCACTTGATTTCATTCATGATGCCTGACATTGTAGTATCAGCATATGAGCAGTTCGTGTCTGTGGATTTTGGGCCACTAAACTTGGGATCCTGAGACCCAGGATGTCGACTTTAGTGATTACATAATTTTTTTTTTTATTTAAAATCTGGTGACTGGGAAAGGCACACTGAGCTGAGGCTCATTTCCAGGTGTGACTTGGGTACAAAGGTGTAGATAAAGGTTAACCAGAGGAAATACATACAGACCAGATTAATTTGTTACAGACAAATTTGTTATGAAGAGAACCGTGTTACAGGCAATAGTTACTACATACAGAGTTTAAATAAGAGCATTTGTCTTACAATATGATATAAACAGAAACTGGAGTGGTACAGTAGGGATGTGGAAATTTACTGGTTAATATGAGATTAACTGAGGATTCATGGTATGGGCGGTGGGCGGGGTCCCACGTAGCATCTTTGACAAGGTGGGGTTGGAAGGAGTCTGAGTAGGTGCTTAATTGCTGGGAGAGAGGAGGCCTGGTGAAAGATGGGTGGGAGGTTGTTCCAAAGGAGGGGGAGGCAGTATGAAAAGGGGGCTTGGTCAGAGGCATTGTGAGGGTGAGGGAGGTTGAAAGTTCGGACATCCCATCCTTCTTTTCTGGCCACCACTTGCAAAGATGAGTGCTGATGAGTGAAAAAGACAATAAGCTAGTCAGCTTTAGCAAGCCAGTGCTGACAAGCGAAAGGAACTCAGCTCTTGCTTGCTGCACTTCCTTCACAGCAATGCTGCCCTTTGCCATGTGACCTTATGGCATAGATTGACTGCTGCATTACTCAATCAACTACTTATCGCTTCCCTGCCCACCAATCTCAGAAAGAGGAGGATGAATGTAGTAAGAAATATAGTAGATGCACATTCTGAACACTGCATCACTTTTCTTTCCTGCTTGGCTGGACTAAGGAGGACAAGTTGCCCATCTGCCCTCCTCAGCCAGCCTGCATGTTAACCCTGATACACAATCATATTATGTACATAAAAGCTGAAAGAGTACCCATGATGACAGTAGGCTTAGAGCTGCTTATCTGACACCAAACAAAGCTGCTGTTTGAAAGTTAACAGTGGCACAGTTTGTTACCCACAGACACCCCTCAGATAGCCTCTCCATCAAGCTTTGCATCTGAGACACACGTACACAGACCGACACACATATATACCTTCTCAGTTTAGTAAGCCCCCCACATAAAACAAAATGTGCCTTTAGAAGAATACAGTAGGCAATACCTTGCAAGATTGAGGACTGACATAACAAAACAATTACTACCAGAACATGCAGCACATTCCCACAGACTTTAAAATGGAAACAAATACAGATTTCCAGCCACACACACACATGTGGAAATTATATCTCTAAGTAAGCCGATTTGTAGTTTGTCAACCCCAGCCTCAAGCCACAGCACCTTTATAAAAACAAAGCAAGTCATACCTTATGGTCCAAAACTTGGAAATGACAATCACATAGATACATGCAGTAGATGTTGATACCAGATAAGGGCCTACGACCTACCTAGTCTGACCATTTGTGCACATAACTTGGCTTCTTCCAGCTTCCCTCGAACTAGGTTGTCCCATTCCTCCAACTACCAGGATCCCCTGATGCCTATCCCATGCATTCTTCAATGCTGTAATCATTTCAGACCCCACTGCCTCCTCCAGCAGGGCATTCCATTTGTCCACCACCCTCTCCGTGAAGAAATACTTCCTCATGTTCCCTCTGAAACTCCCTCCTTCCAGTTTCATTCCATGTCTCCCAGTCCTAAAACATCTTTTTCTATGAAACATTGTGTTTTTCTGCACCTTGTTCCTCCTCATGAGGTACTTATATATCTCTATCATCTGTCCTCTACTCGAGAGAGTACATATTTAAGTCTTTCAGCCTGCCTCATAGGTTTTGTGATGTAATCCTTGCACCATCTTGGTTGCCCTCCTCTGAACTGCATCCACCTTGTCTATGTCCTTACATAGGTAAGACCTCCAGAACTGAACACTGTACTCAAGGTGTGGCCTCACTAATGTCTTGTATAGTGGAATTATGACCTCCCTTTTCCTGCTGGTGATACCCCTGCCTGTGCATCCCAACATTCTGTTTGCTTTTCCTGCCGCCCTCTCACACTGACTCCCTACCTTGAGGTCATCAGAGATGATAACCCCAGGTCCCTTTACTGCTTGGAGCATTCTGTATCCCCCCATCCAGCTGTTATGTTGTTCCTGGGTTTTTGTGCCCCATCGGCATTATTTTGCATTTCTTTGCATTGAATCTCAACTGCCACGCCCTTGCATACCTCTCAACCTTTTGTCACTGAAATGAGGGACATGGACATTTTTGGACACTCAAAATGATGGACAATGAGGGACACAGACCCTCAGAATGAGGGACACATTCTCAAACATGGAGATACAAGCTCAGAACACTGCGAAAACCATAGTGTTTACTTGTACAAAGTTTTTTTTGGATTTAGTATTTTAGAATATTAAGAGTTTCTGCTTTAAAGTCTGAATTTACAGCAGCACCTTTGTGAGGGCTGCACCTCTTCCATGAGGGACAAATGAGGGACATAGCCATTTTAAGGGGCAAAATGAGGGATGTCCCTCGTAATGAGGGACACTTGAGAGGTATGCTCCTTTGACTAGTCCTCAAGCTTCTGTAGATCTCTCCTCATGCTATTCACACACTCCAGCATGTCCACCCTGTTGCAGAGCTTTGTGTCATCAGTGAACAGGCAAATTCTCCTTTCTAGGTCTTCTGTAATGTCACAGATAAAGATATTGAAGAGAACTGGACATGGTACTGATCCTTGTGGCACCCCACTGGTCAACCTTCCCTCTGTGGAGTGACAGCCATTTACCACCACCCCGTGCCCTGCAATCCAGCCAGTTCCTCACCCACCACACCACTGTCCTACCCACTCCCATGTTCCCCAGCTTGTTTAACAGCCTTCTATGTGGCACAGTGTCAAAGGCCTTGATGAAGTTCAGGTAGGCCATGTTCACCCCCTTCCCCATCCTCCTCCCTTGTCACCCAGTCGAAAAATTAATTGAGGTTAGTCTGTTGCTACCTCCCCCAAGTAAAACCATGTTGCCTTGGGTCCTGTAGACCACTGTCAACCAGGTGTTCCACTGTTCTTTCCTTCAGTAGTTTTTCCATCATCTTCCCCACTACTGAGGTCAGACTGACTGGTCTGTAGTTTCCCGCTTCCTCTCTGTTCCCTCTTTTTCATAGGGGAACTACATCAGCTGTCCTCCAGTCTTTGGGTACCTCTCCTGTTTTCAGCAACTGACTAACCAGGGTTGCCAGAGATTCAGCCACCATCTCTCTTAGCTCCCTCAGCACCCTGGGGTAAAACCCATCTGGCTGCATAGCTATATCAGCTCTTATTTCTTCCAGTTCCTTTACGACCGTTTACCACGGAAAAGGACTTGTATCCATTTCTGTGCCCTTCGGTGCCCTTCATACCCTTTCTGGCCCATTACGCACCCCCTTCTCCTGTTTGATGAACAACAAATTATATATAAAAATATTTTCTCTTCAAATTAATTTTCCAATATCTAAGAAAAACTTTCAAAATATAATATTCAAATACAATGCAGGCATGTACAAGCACTATCTCATTCATTGATAGCTCAGTGGGTTGCTGTCTATGGAGGAGAGAGGAGGGCTGTTCCAGTCACTTGCTTGGGTTTGGGATGGGGAAGAGTGGGATGGTGGGACATTGCCTGCAGGGCTGGGGGGCTGGGGGTTGCACTAGACCACCAGGGAATAACATTTCAGTTCACAGTTTTGGGATAGGGAGGAAGTGAGGTCACTAGACCACCAGGGAGAATTTTTTTTGTTACTGTATGGCAGGGAATTGGGATGGGAGGGTTACATTAGAGCTGGACACCAGGGCATGATGTCCTGGACTGGTCGGCTGGGTAATCGGGTGGAGAAGGGATCACTGGCCTCCAGGGATTTTAAATATGGGATGGGCAACTGGGTGGGGGGAGGGGCCACTAGCCACCAGGGAACTGATTTAGGTGTAAATTTGGATTATCTGGCAGTAATGCAGGGCAGGCAGAATTTTCACAGAATTCAGAACTGTATTTCCAAACTTTTGCGGAATTGAAAATTTGACTTTCGCTTTAATTCTACCAGTGAAAGTTTTTTTCACACACCTCTAGTCCCCTCTACAAATACCCTGTACACATACATCAAAATGGTATGGTGTCAAAACCCCACAAACAAAAACGGCACAGCAAATAAAGCTGCAGCAAAATGCCGACTCCCGAAATAAAGTCGGTAAAAACACCAAACGTTACACAAAATCGCACACACCATAGACACAAACAGGAAAAGTTATACTCTCTTTGCACCACTGCTCCTCCCCAGAATTATTATAATCAACTTTTGGGGGGGGGTGGACCTCGGGGATATGTTGAAACTCCAGAAGGGGGGAACTTTATTTCTGAGCAAAGGAAAAAAAATGCCAATGTTGAGAGATGGGGAACCAAACCCTGGTCCCCAGATCTCCACCACTCCAGGTGCTTGTGCTTCAGCCACTCCACCATGTAAGCAGATAGATGAGACACAGCACCTGAGGCTTTTTTCAGTCCTTCCTCCACTCCATGGTCAGCTACAGGGATAGGGGTACAGTAAGTCACTACCGCTATTATACCCATGTTTTCATGCTTTACACAACACGGTTCTTCCCGTGCTATTCTAGCTGTGGCATCTTGACCTGGAACCCACCAAATACACTGTACACATACCATCATTCTTCTCTTGTCTTCCATTCTTTCTGCTGTCCTCTTCTTGGGATTTGGTAAAATCTGGACTACTAGACTCAGACCGGACAAAAACAGTATAATCTGGACTGGCTTGCCCGGATTGACCAGGCTCAGTTTGTGTTGTTTGACTGTTCCAGCTGGACCAGTCAGTCCTGTTTTTACTGTTTTGGTCCATCCATTTTGGCTGATCTGGTTTTCATCTAGGTGGAGGATATGGGTGAAATCCAGACTACCAGACTGGGATTGGATCGTTTTCTGTTTTGGTTTGGTGTAGGTTCTGGTGGTCCAGATTTTATCCCTACCCCACCTTAGGCAAAATCCAGATCAGCTGGAACAGACAGACTAAAAGTAATACAATCCAGAACCCTTGATTTATGCAGAATGCTGAACTGCACAAGTTGTGCACTATCTGGCTGATACAGTCAGACCAGCCCATGTGTTTTTTGCTGTTTTGGTTCAGTCCAGAACCAGCAGTCTGAATTTCTCCCACATCTTTCTTCTATCATTCTTCCTACTGCCTCTTTTACATACTTGAGTGCCTTCTACAAATCTGAGGCATGACCAGCAGTCTGTCCTGTGTTCTGCCTGTTGGGATTTTTTGAACTGTTCAATAAATGGGCTCTTCTGTGCCATGCACACTCTCTTCTTGGGAGATTAATGAAAAAGTGCACTATTTTCTGCTCTGAGTCCTTGATGGTAGGAGGAACAGAGCTGAAGAGGCAGCAGCTACACGCAGTGGTAGCAGTGCTGCCTTTGAAGCCACCAACCAGAGCAACTCTCCCTCCCACTAACTCTCTGCCATGGAAATGGGCAACCTGGAAGGAGAGAGCAGGTATTCACTTAAGTATATTTCTTTATTAATTCATTTAAATCTATGTGTAAGAAAGAGATACTGTAATGTCTATCTTTCATCTGATACATTATTTCTTCTATCGCAGCACCTTTTCAGATCTTATGGGGCCTGTCCGACTCACTGAAGCAGGGAAGAGAAACTGTTTTCCTCACTTGGATGTGCTTTGAAGCCTCAGCCTGTATGGTGTTAGTTACAGAAGAAACTCAGACTTTCCTTATGGGGCCTGCCCAACCCACTGAAGCAGGGAAAATTAATTGTTTTCCCCACTTGGATGTGCTTTGAAGCCTGAGCCTGTATGATGTTAGTTACAGAAGAGAACCAGACTTCACACACTAACACTCATGTGGTTGTGCTGCTCAGTGTATATTCTTAGGAAGCCCATTCATGAGTTCATAAGCCAATCAACTATTGTGTTCTAGTGATGGTTTTAGGTGAGTGGGAAGAGGAGCAATCATCAGAAGAACCGATTCTTGTCAGGGCTCACTATGTGACATTCTGATGCCAGCCTTGGTACAATAATTGCACTTTTCAAAATAGCAGCAGCTACTTTTTATATGTAGTCAGCTAAAAACTATAAGTTTACGTCTGAATTTGGTCAAAGTATAACTGGCTCTTGTCCCAGATTTCCCCATCCCAAGAAATACTCAGCCAGTTTAATTAGTGGGTGCTCAGATCGGCAATTAATTTATTTGTTACATTGATATTTCCCTTGAACATTTTTTTCATTTCTTAATCATTTGAAATTTTCTTTCTTATTCATATTTACATAACGGTGTAAAATCAAGACCACTTTTCTCCTTTTCTTATATCTGTTGTTCTTCTTGATTCTTATTCCCCCCTCCCCCCCTTTTTGCTCTTCCCCCCTAATTTTCCCCCTTTTCTTTAGCCATCCACATTGGCTGTCCTCCACTTAACAGGGGTGCTCTTAATATTCCCTTAACAACAACAAAAAACTGCCATCCACCTTCAGCAGGCCTTTTCTTTCCTTCTCCTTGGGGCAGGTGGGAGGGAAGTTCACAAACTGAAAGTAGCAATAGAGGGAGAGCAGCCCCTGTGCTCTCTCTTAAATAACCCTTACTTTAAAACCCTCCCTTATTCTCCCTGTCCAATCCTTTGTTCCGCTTTATTTATTTGGCTCCTCCTCTTTTATGATGTAATCACTACCCTTTGTCCATCTCAGCCCACCCTATCAACCCCCCCCTTCCTCCCCCTCCTTCCCTACATTAGCATAATGGGAATGAAATGAACCAAACTACCCTTTTTGAAAAGGGGGGGCCTGGGACAACTGTGTATGCCTTTAAATTAGGCAAGCCTCCTTGTCCCAGATTTCCCATCCCAAGAAATACTCAGACAATTTAATTAGCAAGTGCTCAGATCGGCAATTAATTTATTTGTTACATTGATATTTCCCTTCAACATTTTTTCATTTCTTAATCATTTGAATATTTATTTCTTATTCATATTTACATACATTTTTCTTTCATGTCCCACGTTATTATTTTCAGTTTTCTTTCTTATGTTTCTTCTTCTTCTCCCCCAGGTGTAGGACTGGGGAGTTCATTTCTTCTCTTTTTCTGGAGGTAACGGTGTAAAACTGAGACTGCTTTTCTCCTTTTCTTATGTCTGTTGTTCTTCTTGATTCTTATCTCCCCTTCACCCCCTTTTTTGCCCCCCCTAATTTTTCCCCATAGCCTGACTCTAGCATGCATTGGAAGTCAGGCCTTCTCCCTTTTATAGATTATTTACCTGTCTGTGCCAGTCTTCGCTAGCCCCCATCGTTTCCATAATAAACATGGCCATGCCCAATTCAGACAGGTAAACCCCATATGACCTGTAGAAGGTATCAGTACCTTCCTCTATCCCTCTTGGAATCACTCTCCTTCCCATTGCTTTGACCATTGTCCTTACCCTCCAGTTCATCTTGTGCCTTGCCCTGTTAAAGACCATGTGTCTTATCTCCTCTCGCCATACCCTCCTTGGTATTATATCTGACCAAGCTATGGTCAGCCGGGGCCACCATTGTTTTATTATATTCATGTCCTTTTTTACCTGCAAAAATGTGTCTGAACAGTGCCTGGACCCTATGTCATTTCCCCCCAAATGAATTAATAATAAATCCGGGGCTGGTCTCCTCTGCCATTTTTCCCCTCAGGGTCAATAACATTAAGCTCACTTCATGCCCCTGATCCCTGTAGAGGACAACCTGCAGTGTCTGGGATCCTGGTAAAGTTGTTTTCCCCCTGCTCTCTGTGATGCGCGTCTTTCAGCCCAGTAAATGTAAGAATGCCTGCATATCCATATCTTTGTTCTGTGGTGTCCAGACCCTAAACAAACAAAATAGCAAACACAAAATGCCATCACACTGTCCCCTTTTCTTTTTCCCCCCTCTACCACCCTTTTCCCTTCCCCCTCCCTCATTTTCCCACCTGTGGAAAATGATGAGACAACAGTTAGATTGGGTTGTCACACAGCGGTCATATATACTTTTTATAACAATCCAACTTCCATCTGCCCTTTCTTTGTATCTGCCCTTCCTTGCCCCCTAGGGCTGCCAGCTGTGATGCTGCCCTAATCCTAGAGGAGTATGATGAAAACCCTTTAGGATCCTCCCCCCCAAAACACCCCTTTATTTAATACTCCTATTATTTGATAGCTGGTTACCAGTTTTCCATCCCCATGGGTAAACAATCTTTGCCCTTCCTTGTTCTTTCGCACTGCAGCATAAGCCCACAGCACCTGTATTGAGCATATGCTGTAGTTTGTTTGCCTCTCTAATTTGATGTCTTGGCCCTTCCCCCTTGGTCTGTCTTGGAGGCCTACAATCTGATTGTTGCCCCCTCTGATGTCCAAGTCATGTCTCCTCAAGTTATGCCCCTTTTTTTCCCAAGTCCCCCTTGTCCTACTGCCTCACTGACTCGTAATGCCCCATGGTACATAACTGTGAATATAGCCTGAAATAATAGTGCCTCCTCTTTTGATTTGCAAATTCGAGGTAAAACATCACTTAATCTTCCTAACAGCCATTCGAACACAGACCTCCTCTGGTCTGCCTCCCTAGGCCTCAACCTGCCCCATCCTTGTATCATTTTGAGAACTAGCATGCTCTTCGTGTGGTCCCCCCACCCTATTAGTTTGCATACTATGCTAATGGAAGCCAAATGTATCCCCATGGTAGCATGGGCCATCCCATTTTTGCAGTGCCACACTATGTATTTCTCTATTTGTTCTTCTGTGACCGCCCCACTTACCCACATGTGGTGTGTCTGTCTAAAAACCTGGAATGATATCCATACCCCATCATATGCCCTCAATGTCCAGGGTGACCAGGAGTTTTGGAACAACAGCTTGGCTCCTTCCAACCAATCCTCCACACATGTGTTGGTATAGGTGTTTTCTGTTCTTCTGCCTTTGGTACCATGGCTCAGAATCTGTCCGGCTGCAGACGGGAGAGGCTATCAGCCACCATGTTCTGTACCCCCTCTATGTGCTGTGCCTTAAACGGCATGTTTAGTTTTAAGCCTTGTAGCACTAGCTGCCTAAGGACTTGCAGCACCTTGTCTGATGTTGCTTTTCTATTGTTCAATGCATCTACCACCCCTGTTATCACACCAAAATATCACCCTCTGGTTCCTGAGCTCTTCCGTCCAAATCAAAGTGCTCACACATATTGGCATTATTTCCAGTAAGGTGATGTTCTTCATCAGGTCTTATTGTTCCCATTCTTTTGACCATGCTTCCGAAAACCATCTCCCCTTAAGATAATCACCCATCCTCACCCCCCCCACCACATATGTGTACAATTCCAAATCTGTGTTGTAAAGTCACTCCTCTTGCCATATTGATATGCTGTTGAAGTCATTAAGGAAGGCTCCCCAAATATTTAAATCTGCCTGTGTCTCTTTGTCCTTATCCACCCAATGGTGTGGTCATGATGCCCCCGTGGGTGGCCAGTGCCAGCCTTCTGGTAAAGACCCTGCTGGGTCCTAATGCCCGGCAGGCAAAATTAAGGTGTTCCATAAGTTGTTGCACCTGTCTCAGCTGTACCCACCTTTTTCTCTTTAAATCCCATGACAGTTGTCTCAGAGTTTGCACTTTTTTCTCAGGCAGCTGGAAAATTTCCCACTCTGCATCTATTTCGATGCCCAAGAATTCTATGACCCTACTGGGCCCTTCCATTTTATCCTGTGCTAGTACCCCTAGGTTGTGGCACAAGCACTGAAATTAGACCAACATGCCTTGAATCTCTTCCTTCCCATTTCTGATCAGTAGAAAATCATCTGAATAATGTATGAGGGACCTGTGCCCAGTGATATGTTGAAACACCCATTGAAGGCAGGTGCTAAACAGCTTAAATGTGGCACATGCTATTGAACAACCCATAGGCATGGCCTTATCATAGTAGTATTGGCCATCAGTCTTAAAACCCAGCAAGTCACAATCTGCCGGTCTGACTGGCAACAACTGGAAAGCGGACTCAATGTCCATCTTTGCCATTCATGCCTCTGGGGTTGCCCTGATAAGCTGTACCGCTTCCTCCAGGGTGGCATAGTGCACTCTGCTATCTTTATCTGATATGTAGTCATTCACCGACTCCCCTTCAGTGTACCACAAGTGGTGAATAACTCTGTACTCCCCTAGTTGCTCTTTTGGAACTAACCCCAAAAGAGAAATCCTTAAGTTGACCAGTGGCGGGCCCATTAATGGGCCGGCTATCCTCCCTTCTGCTTTTTCCTTTTCAGTTTTATTTCAAAAAAATGTCTTCCTTCCCTTTCACTGACCCTAGGTTCTTAGTCTCCCTGGATACCCTGGGACCCTGGAATTGTAAGTTAAACCCTTGCCTAAAACCCTGTATCAGTCTCTCCTGTGCTACCTTGTCTGGGTAGTCTTGTAGTAGTTGTCCCAAAATCTCCACCTTTATGAGGGTCCCTGCTAATCTCCTCCCCTCCCCCCCTTCCCTTGTTTGCCCTTAATGGTTCCCTAAACATTTTGTCCTCCCTTCCCTAAGAAGCCCTTCCCCCTGTACCCCCTATTCCATGTCTGACCCCTTCCACTAGCCTGGCCCCTTGGAAAGTCCTGACCTACAAATCCTGGGCTCCCTCCACTCTGCTTGCTATTGTTCCAACTGGTCTGGAACTTAGCCGCTGGGTGTGACCCGCCGCACTTGGAGCATGTGTGCCTAAATCTGCACTGTGGCCATTTGCAAAATGCCCTATTGTAAGCCCAGCAACATTTTTGCATCAAAGTTTGCTTTTTCCCACCCTCCCAGTCTAGTGTGTATTGATCCATAACATAATCCATCCATAAATCTAACTGTTTTGTATCCCACCTCACATCCCCATAGGTGGCCATCCTCTGTCTGAAAAACTCGTCATAATATAACCAACTGAAACCTCCCTTTGCCTTTGCCTTTGCTCTGCAAATAATCAGGGAATAAGTAATTAATGGGATCCCTAACTCCAGTTTCTTTTCCAATGCTATTGCTGAGTAAGTGGAGAAACCTATAAACCACCCCTCCCACAATTTTCCCTTCATGTGTTTATCCTCTTCTTTCTTCCCTAACAACACTACTGCTGCTGCTGCCATCTCTTTCTTTCCTTTGCTCTCCCTCTGGTCATATTTCATGACCACCTCCCTGCTTATTAGCATGAATACATCCACATATTCACCCTTCCAAATATTCTCCATTGTGGCAAGTGGAACATGCTCACCTATTCTCATTCCTGGGGACCCTATTTCTCTTGTCCCCTCTCCTCCTGTACCTACCATTCCCCTTGTGCCACTCTCTTCCTTGTGCTCCCTTTTACCAGTTGTGATGTCCTTTAATGCTTTTTCAAACTGTTCGAAACCTTCTGCCCCTATGGATGCAATCAGTTGCTCTATGTATTCTTTAATTGTGCCCCCTTCCCCACATTTACCTGCCCCCGAATCCAGCTCCAGAACTACAGTGGCTACTGGAGTGGGCCCTTGTGGCATGCCGGGTTTTGAGCCATTGGGTGTCACTGGAATTGGTAGTGATGGAGATAGCGGAGCCAGAGGTCAGCTGGGTGCCAGTGCTGGTACTGGATCACTGGGTGGCACAGGCAGTGGCAGTGGTGAAGATAGTGGAGCCTGCGGCAAACTGGGTGCTGGTACCAGTGTCGGCACAGGGATCTGGAGTGATTCAGGCTGAGGGACTGGTGTTGGGAGTTCGGGTGCCAGCTCCTCCCTGTCAGGGTTGAGGGATCCACTGGGGTGTTCCAGGCTCCTGGGCCTTTTCTCTGTTTTTCCCTTTCCCCGCCCCTCCAGCTTCCTTTTTTCTCCTTGTCTGTCTGGCCCCATACCCTCCATCATCTCCCAAACCTTGTTGGCTTTTTCAGACAAATCCAATATGGCATAATAAGCAGCCTCCTTCAATGGTCTGTTTTTCTTGGGAGCCATGACCTAATAAACAAAATTGCTGTGAAAACATAAAATAGTACAGTATTAGTTATGCTTCAGGATATCATACTGTATCTGCTCTGGGCCCATCCTGAGAACCTTATCAAATTGTATAGCCTGAAGATCCCCGTGAAATTTGAGCTGAAGCATCTCTCCCCCCCTTCCAGGATCCACAGCCTGGAATAGTCCATCTGGTGTACTGCTCATCTCTAAAAACCATCCTTATGAAAATGTTTTTTTTTTTGTATCATCCTCTCTCCTTGTAATTGAAAATGGGGTATCTCTTGGCTCCGACCCTCTGTTGCCTGTACTGCCATGGGCTGGCTCCTTCCTATAGGTGCCTTCCCATGGCCACCCTCTCCCCCCATCCCCCGGTGATCCCAGTTTATATATATATATATATATATATATATATATTTTATCTACTGGCTGCTCCCCTGTTATACATGCCTGAACTGGCCTACTGCTAGGCTAGCCTGGATTATCTCTAAATCCTGGCCTCGTGCCTATGCCTTCAGTATCACATGCCTCTAAGGATCGTTCCATACTCATAATGCCTAGTGCTGTCATTTTTTATTTCCTTAGCTAGTACCATCCTCGATTGTGTATTGATGTTCCTGCCATTCTGGAACGTTACCATGACCTTACAATGTTGCTTGCTTATGGCCCCCCTGGAACATCTGGGGCAACATCAAGGGCATGTGCCTTAGCCACTACCCAAAACCTGTTTGATATCTTATCCCATCAAAGTTCCCCTCTCTTTTACCTCGCATGTGGCTGCTGAAGATGTAGGCCCCCACCCCCCTCCAGCCATATGGTGTCATCCATTATAGCCACCCAGGCCCTGTTAGACCTCTTCCCTCTCTGTCCTAATGCGCACCCTGCCTACCTCAAACCATGTGCTTACTTTGTACCGTGAGCGGTCACCTGTTGTACCATTGTAGTCCCCCTCCCATTCTCTTAGTGCACCTTGGCTGTACTGAAAAATTCCCCTCTTGCCCCAGAAAGACAACTGCTAGGCCTCTCTTTTCATTGTTTTGTACCCCCTGTTTCATCCTTATCTCTTTATTTTTTAACCTCCCTACTGCCCCCCTCTATTTACCTTGACTTGCGAAGTGCCCTTTCTCTGCCCTCTCTTCCATTTTGTCCTTCCTCCCAGGCCCTCCCAGCTTGTTTTGTGTCAAGCCTTAGGCCACCATCCCCCTTTAATATGCTCTCACTGTCGCTGGTGAAAATGTGTGCCAAAGCCTTTTATTCGCCGTCGTCCTCTTAAGTGACCCCCCTCTTTTTGTGTTCAAACCAGCAACCAATGTAAGCCAAAAGAAGAGTACCAGGGTAACTGAGCAACCCAGCAAACACATACACTCCCACCATTGCCTCACTCCATCTCTCCATGCTCTCTTTTCTCCCTGCTCTTCCCTTTTCTGATCACCAAAACGCTGGCACTATCAACATTGCAAACCCCGGCCCCATTCCTACAAAAACCTGAGCCCAAACAAGTTGTCTACATGTCTCCCCATGTATCCTACCCTTCGCATTTTGCGATGCTCCCAAGCGCCAGCAGCCTTGCCCACAACCTGTCCCTGGAGGGATTGGCACACAAAAAAAACCTTTTCTCCCACTTGCCCATCTGTACAGTAGCGCCGCAAGGGACCACCCACTAAATCAGAACAAATGTTCACCCTGGCTACATGCCACCTCAATGCTGTGCCCGAGGCCTCTTACCTTTCCACTGGGTCTGTAGTTGGTGTCTTCCACATGGCTTGGGCCCCTCTTGAATTTTCTGCAACAGGCTACCCACCAACCTTTTCCTACTTCTGTATTTGCGTTATTAATTTTTTTTTTATTTACCGCTCGCTTCCTTTCTTTTTGATATTATATCACCAAATTCTTCAATTGCCCAATCTAAGGTGCTGCTCTCAGTCGAGGTTAAGTTCACAAACTGAAAGTAGCAAGAGGGAGAGCAGCCCCTGTGCTCTCTATTAAATACTCCTTATTTTAAAACCCTCCATGTGTTCTGCTTTATTTCTTTGGCTCCTCCCCATTTATAATGTCATCCACTACCTTTTGTCCATCTGAGCCCACCCTCTCTATCAAACCCTCCCCTTCCCTACATTGGCATAATGGGAATGGAATGAACCAAACTACCCTTCTTGAGAAGGGGGGGCCTGGGACAACTGTGTCTGCCTTTAAATTAGGTAAATCTCCTTTTCTTGCTTATGTGGTGACCACTAAATGGCAAGGAGTGTTCTGATTTTGTCCCACTAAAGCGAGCTGATGACTTGCCTTTTTTCTCATCCCATGGGTAATTAAAAACCTCACTAGAGCCATTCTGAGAAGCATGTAAGGTAGCCTATTCTTATTGTGCACAGTAGAGATATTTATTGCAAAACTAATTACAAGGCTAGTCTAACAGTAGTGTTGTGAGCACATTGTGTTAATGTATCTTTTTGTTGGAATTTCAGGAACTTATTGAGATACCTGTGGTCAATTGTCTGTGGGGTGAGAAGACACAAGAGTATTAATTAATTTATTGTTTGTTTTTGTGTGTGTGCTGTTTGAGTTTTATTTATTTATTTTTTTGTTATGCTTGACTAACAGACATTTCAGTACATAGTTATCACTGCGATTACTGCTGTCATTCATGTTTGTGCCATTTTGTACTGTGTATGTGTGTGTGTGTGTTTGTGTGTGTGTTTAGTTCTGTCCTGAAGGAATGCGGCAGCCCTCTGACTTAGATTTTTTGGATTGCATAGTTATTAATACATATTCACAATTGAAATTTTGCATAATGTGTGACTACAGTATGTGCACAGCTGTAAATCAGACATGCTTAGGCATCATGCACTATTTCCACACATTTATGTAGAACGACTGATGTGTGCATCATGGTTGTATGCTACACATCACTGATTAGCCTTGTGGTCAGAACATAACAAAAGACGACACAATTATATTTATGCTAAATCAAGACACAAACTTTAGTTTTTTAGTTTGCCACATATGAAAAATAGCTGCTACTATTTTGAACTGCTCAATTATTATACCTAGCTCAACACTGGGGTGATACAATGATCCCTGGCAAGAATCTGCTGCTCAGATGACAGCTGAGCTTGTCTTCCAGCTCAACTAAGACCACCAACAGAGCATAACAGCTGATTAGTAATGAAGTGCTAAGACAGTCATACTGTGCAGCAAACAGAGGTACTCAAAGACTTGAATAAGTTTGAAAGGGGGGGGGGTCACCACACTAATAAATGATTTGAGATATAGGATTCACATTATTCACAATACAGCTATATCTATACATTTTAGGCACTCAGTTAGAACAGGAGTAAAGCACATCATGCTGGCCTTTGAAACATAAACCGATATGGTAATTCGTTTTTATGTCATGTAAACCAAGCGCAGCTAAAAGCAGATTTTCAATGCATACACTCTGAAAGGAGGGGATATTTATTTATTTTTATTTAGATTTTGTTAATGAGGTAAGTGCACTAGACAAGACAATTGCCTATTTTAAGGTACGACCCAGGAGAGTACAGGAATTACAGATGAAGTACATAGGACACATAGGACGACATGGTACAGATTAAGAACAGCTAATAGGACAAAGAGTGCACAACATAATACAGATATTTAGGCATCTTTCAGTTCGAGGGCAATATAACATTGATTAAGGTAGACTACAAACCATCACTTTAGTGCAATATAACCACAACAGCCACTAAGCACAGCACAGAAAGGCACAGTTACAATGCAGCAGCAACACACTACCTACAACATACGCCCCTATTCCAGGGAAAATATCCCAGGTAGTGGAGCGTAGTGTGAGATCACGGGGGTTTTGGGCACCCACAGCCTGAGGTGAGTTTGAGTTGATTCTATAGGGAGGAGCGCAGGCAGCCCTGTGAGGGGGCAGTGTGGATCTGGGCCAGGAGGGCATTCCAAAGTCTAGGGGCACAGGCTGAAAAGTCCCTATCACCCATTTGGGTCCGGGTGGTGGACACCTTAAGCAGGAGGGCAGCCCCCCTGAGACCTGAGAGGATAGGATGATGAGGCAGCCTGGGCCAAGAATTTCGCCAGCCCAGGGAGGGTGCCAGTGCGAAGGACCTTTCCCGTGAAACACCCTAGTATATAGTCAATATGGTTTAGAGGGGAGAGCCAGTTAAGTTTTCTGTATAGATCACAATGGTGAGTGAGACGGGGAGCAGCCAGAGCAAATCGGCAGACATTGTTGTATGCAGTAGACCACCTAGTGAGATGGGCTTTAGTGGAGCGGACAAACAACAGGACCCCATAACAGAGTGACGGGAGCAGCATCCCTCGGGTGAGGGCAACACGTGCTGCCAGGGTAAGGTTGTTTTTGGCTCTGTAAGCCATACCCATTTTGCTGTTGACATTCTTGCATGTAATCTGGATATGGCGGCTAAGGTCCAGCTGTGGGTCCAGCATCACCCCGAGGTATTTGAAGTTGTTTGTGACAGGGGTTGGAGTGCCATTAGTACCTGATACACAGAACCAGACGAGGGAGGCTTTGATCTTGGCCTGAGATCCAAATTGCATGGCCTGGGTGTTTTTAAGATTAAGGACCAGCTTATGGGCCGAGATCAATGTCTGAATCTTCACCAGGTCCTCGCTCAGATGGCGATTGATGACCCCCATTTCTGTGTAGTGTGTCAGGATGACCAGGTCATCAGCATATAGGATTGGCTTGCAGTGTACAATGACTGCCGGGAGATTGTTTACAAAGATGGAGAATAGCAGGGACCCCAGGACAGAGCCTTGGGTGACACCCATGGTTACCGGAATGGGGCCTGAGAGCACCTTGCCATATTTAACCAGTTACATTCTGCCAGATAAATAACTAGAGAACCAGCTGAGCACAGCCGAAGATAGACCAAGGGATCTAAGCTGTGTGGTGAGCATGGCATGATCAACTAGATTTAAGGCCTTGGATAGGTCTATAAAGATCGCCTCTGATAGCTTGCCTTGATCCATGGCTGCCCTGATCCATGAAGATACAGTGACAAGGGCAGTGGATGTGCTGTGCCCTTTCCTGAACCCATGCTGTATGGGTGACAGTCGATTGTGGGATTGCAAGTGCTCTGAGAGTTGACCTGCCACTACTTTCTCTAGTAGTTTACTGACCGCTGATAATATGGATATTGGGCGGTAGTTCTCTATTAATTTGGGGTTTCCCTCTTTAAAGATTGGTACCACTCTGGCAACCTTCCATATGTCGGGAATAACACCCGATGACAGGGACAGATTGAAGATGTGTGCCACCAGTGGAGCAAACCAAGGTGCACCAAGGCTGAGAAGCCTCGGTTCCAGCCCATCCAGGCCAGCACTCAAGAAGGGAGAGAGAGACCCGAGATAGTCTCTGCATCTCATTTACCATCACTGCCCTGAAGTCAAAGGGTGGACGGGGTAGTGGTGGCGCTGTGATCTGTTCTTCATTTGACGGGTCACAGTGCCCACAGTGTCAATGAGGCCGGACAGTCCCTGTATGCCCTCGCAAGTTCTCTGTAAAATCAGTAAGTTGCTACAGATAATGGGTTCATGTGTATTCACAAATATGTAAATACTGGTAATGAAAGCTGCTGAAACCTACTAGGTGTAAGTTTAACCGTGTCGAGGTGGATCGGTTGTGGATCAGCCATTTGAAAGAAAGCAGTCAGGACAGTAAAGACACCACAGAGAATGCCTCAGTGAACTCTTCAGAGGCCCAGAGTTGCTTACTGTTTTATTTATTTATTTGGAAAAAACCTTTGAGCACAAGCTCTTTTACAAAGGTTCCATGTCATAGATTGCAAAACAAAGTACAGTAGGAGAAAGCAAATGCACATTACATGAACAATACAGCTTAGATTCAAAACTTACAGAATAACTCAAAAACATAGGTACAAGTTAAATAACAATAAAAAACACTTTATGAGGGTGTGGGGGAAAAGCAGACACAAGTGCCTTGTCAGTAGTTCAGAGGGACAGGGATAGCTGGCAGAGGGGTGCAGAAGGGAGGTATGAAACAAAGAGAGAGATAAGTACTGCAGTGGAGGTGAGAAGGTGGGGGAAGAGGGACGATAAGGTATAAGGAGAAATGGTGGGGTGAGGGGAGGCTGAGCGGAGATGACATGCTAGAGTAAAATGGTAGGGGTGTGAGAGGGCATGGTCAGGCAGCCAGCATTAGTAGTGACTGTTTGGAAAACTCATGGAACTGTGAATTGGGAAGGGGGAGGGGGAGGTGGCAGGTGCCAAAGGAGCATGATGCAAACTGTGGCATTCATATCTATCAATTAACTCTCAAGCCAGATCTACGAAAGCAATAATATCTGGCAGGGTTGGGCAGTATTGGGAAATACCAGACCGCCCAGGGGTATAATGAGGCCCAATGTCCCTGGAAGGTCCAGTATTTCCCAATACCGCCCACTCTGGAGGGTATTATTGTGCTTAGAAAATGGACTAAGTGAGCTATTTTTACATGGTATTTAAGGAAATTAATAAAACAATTTAAAAAATAAAATAAAAATTAATTTTCATCTTTTTTCTGTAAAGTAGTCCGTTTTCTTGCTATTCCAGCTTGTGCTGCCCCCCCGCCATTCTGTTCAACATACCCCCCACCACCAACTGCACCACATGAACAACTGTAGAACATGACATGGAGTGTCTTGTGCAGTCCCCTCCCATCCTCCCATAGTCTCTTCCCATCCAGTAGTAAAATAAAAAGCTTTCTAATGTTTCTGCTACATTTTTTTTAATTCGGAGCTTGCAGCTGTTATGCATGTGATGGTGGACCCTGCGATGTAAAAGCAGGAACTGTACTGTAGTCTGGGTGATGCTCGACCCTGCAATGTCAAAGCAGGAACTGTAGTCCATGACCAGCGTCGCTCGAGATTTAAAAAAAAAAAAAACATTTGGGATGTGCTGCCATCTGGAGTAATTTGTCTTCAGTTGACTGTGAGTACTCCATTGTTATTTTCTCAGGCAAGCCAACATGACACCCTCCACACATTCAGGAACCAACAGAGGGATGGGGTGGGGGTTGAGAGCAGAGCGCTGAGGATACAAGACGGAGCCAGTAATTTTTTTTTGTTTTGTTTTCTGACTCGGAGGTCTAAGCTGCTTTGTGATTTGTTGGACAAAGAAAACAAAACATTCAGAAGCTGGCTAGCCAAATCATGGAAGCAAGTGGCTGAGGGGGGAGGGTGGTTTGAGACTCTACCGCCATGGATTAGGCGGCTTTGAACAGGAGCGAGCAGTCAGGATGTAACGGACAATGCTGGTAAATAAAGAAAGAAAGAAAATGTTTTGCCACTGCAGTGTACAGTCGTTTCACGTGTGTGTGTGTGTGTGTGTGTGTGTGTGTGACATATGCATCACTCGGTCTCTCTCGCTAAGCAGTAAAAAAAAAATGGCGGCAGCTTTAAATTGTGTGCCCAGTGCTTCAGCCAATGATGAAGCAGGCTGGGCACAAGGATACTTTGTTGGGCATGAGGCAGGTTTGGACTGGGGCTTTTTATTTGGTGGGCATCTATTGTCAGATAGATGCCCACCTAAATAAGTGTCTCAGCCAATCAGAAGAGAGCATTGTCTTTGCCCATTTCTAAAACATGGTAGATAAATCAGCTTCAGTCAGCCTTGATGCACAGTAAATCTTTCATGCAAAATGATGCATGGAAAATCACTCACACAAAATGTAGCCCTGAACCTTTGTAAATGCACAAAAGTGTACGCATGACCACATGTTGTGCTTACAAGCTATGTTTTGATGGCATCTAAAAACAGATTTTAAAGTTTGTTTTATCAAGGATTGCTCTAAATTTCCTCTCTTTAGGTCTAAGTCTTCTGACAGCTCTCTCTTAAGTGGAGATGACTGATTAACACTGGGACATGCTTGGTGTAAGTCAACCAGAACCATGGGAAAAAGGTGCACTTTTTTATAAAATTTAATCTGTACAATTTGGCTCATTTTGCAGAAAATGCCACAAGGTACGATAAACTGTGCTCAGTTTGTGAAAATGAATGAAATTTAATGAAAGCGGTGTTACTTCCTGAAAAGTGCACAAAACTGATTTTGCAACTTAACCCAGCAGTAGGGTTAACCTATCATGCTAGGGCAGGGCACATCACTAGAAAATTATGTCTGCCCCTAAAATTCACTACATAGTGGATACCCTATTCAACCTAATCAGCCCTCATGTCTTTAAATCTTTAAATAAGGCCAAAGCAAAATGGCAAGGTTTTTATGGGGCACGGAAAAGCATAGCTGAGTTTGAAAATAATTTGACCAGAACCAAAGGAGGGGAGGACTTAATCTCCCTGAGTTTTCCTTTCATCACCTCTCACCAGCAATCAAGCAGGCTGCCCTGTGAATTCCAGGCTATAATATTGCGGAATGACTGAAATAATCCCACACTTAAACCAGTTTACTATGCTACAAATCACACATTAATCCCTTAATTAACATTTTACTCTAGGTCCTGAGAGCTCACCTCCCCCAGCTACACATGGAGGGCATTGACCCAGTGGCCAAGCTTACTAATTGGCAACCCCAGAACTCCCCTGTACTCTCACTGTAGAACAGCCTCACTATTAACACTGAAGGTTAAACTATTCAGTAGAAACTATGACCATTTGTCTGGGTCATCCCCTCAACCTGAAGCTATGTAGGAGGGATCCTCTTCCTGTGGTGGAGAGCAGACCCTGGCACCACCTCAGGAAGAGGAACCTCAGGGGCCGCCTGAAGGGTGGTGGCTATCTGGAGAAAAGCAGAGAGAGAAGGTGGTGAAAAAGAGCTGAGAGTCAATGGCTCCCCTTGCTTTCTCCTCCTTCTTTAGATCCCCACCCAACCTACCCTCATAAAAGTAGGGTTAGGGTCAGTCAGGCTAGATAGGAAACCCATTGACCCACTATGGGTGACAACAATAGGGGTTGGGATGTGAGTTTTCCCAGTTTTCCCAGTAAATTAGGGTTTTCCTGTTTCTTTGCCTCCTCCAAGGACATAAAACTTGGGCAGTATAAAGAAATTTTAAAACTGTCAAAGCCACGAGAATGGTGGTTTGGGATCATCACAGACTGATGGTATAGGTTAAAGGGAGGGATGAGTCGAATTTTTCTGAAGGGCTCATCATGTCCAGTTGGCATGAGATGAGGGGACTGCACAATCTGGACCCAGGTGGGGGCAGTCACAGCTCAGCCTCATCAGGATAACCTGCGAGGGTGATAGCACCAGACAGGGGGCAATCACCTGCCACTTAGCAACATGACTTTCTCACTCTTGGGGTTGGGTACCGACTCAGAAGAGACATCTATTATCTGGCACACACAATGGTTGGCAAACCCAACAATCACATGTGTGGGATGCTAGAAGAGTCTGCTTATCCTCCCAGCTGTGCGTGCTAGACCAATAAGCTGTGAAAATAAACATATGGCTACAGCCATTTCCTCCAAGACCTGTGTCAGAAAACTCATTTTAGGGAAGGGTCTGTGGGGGCTACCAAGAAAAGTCAGGCATTCACACAATGTGGAACTAAATGGACCCCTGCACTATCACTTTAAAGTCCTTCACACAGTTGTGATAAAGAATTTCTCACCAAAAGAATCCACACATGGAGATACCTACAGCTGAGTCACACATTGATATAAATCCTAGGCTCTAAGAAGCCTGCCCATACCCTAACAATCTAAACCACCATATACTGAAAGTCGAAACTAGCACCATCTCTGGCAGTCACACATATACATGGCTCCTCTGCAAAACCCAGGACCCCGCTGCCTTTGTTCAGGAGAGCTTGGGACCAGAGCTCAATCTACAGATTATACCAGAACTATGGGAGTCATACTGGGTGCTCTATATAATGAATGCTCCCAGGCAACATGTATAGTCTACCTTTAAGTGGAAACTATCATAATCACATCCGGTAAATATAAAGAAACAGCTAGAGATTAACAGTGAAAAAAATCTCAGATGCAGATTTTCTTCTCTGTGTGGATTTTAATACAAGAAGAGGTTTATTTAAGTATCTGGAGAATGGGGATGTTGTACCACCATGACTGAATTGGTATTTTTATTGAAAGAAATTTAGTTATGGGGAAATTAATAGACATGGGGAAAAATTTGTTGTAATATTTGAGGACTATAATCTCACTGTACTTAATGGCAGATTGAATGGCTATAGGGATGGGGCTCTGACCTTTTACTTAAATTCAGCATAAATTGCTGACCATTGAATACTATGTGGTTGTTCCATTGGTGCTCTGAATTTTGCATCAATAGATTTTGAGAACTACAGCAACTTAATTTTTTTGCCTAGAGCTGAAAGTGCCCACTTCCTGATATCATTACATATATTAAACTTGAAAGAGGGGTAGCAAAGGGGGAAGTAGTAGTGGTAGGAGACCTGAATCTGCCAGACATCGATTGGGAGGTCCCAGTGGCCAAGAGCATCAGGAGTCAGGCCTTGCAGATGCCTTCCAAGACTATCTACTGGTGCAGATAGTTAAGGAACCCACCAGGCAGATTGCAGTCCTTGATGCGGTGCTCACCAACTCAGAGATGGTGAGAGCAATGGGAGTAGGGGAGCCACAGGGGAACAGTGACCATTACTTTGTTTGATTTGAATTGGCCCTCAGGGCCAGTAAACAACAATCGAGAACTGAAGTCCTTGACTTTAGAATGGCTGACTTAGATAGGATGAGGGAACTGGTCAGGAATAAGTTAGTAGAGGTGCAGGATATAGGTGAGGTGGAGGAGAGATGGGGTAATTAAGATGCCATCCTCGAGGCATTTAAAGTATGCCTAAGAACAGTAACAAAGAAAAACAGATTTAAGAGACCATTACTGTTCTTAGCCAGGGTCAGGGAAGCAGTAAGATCCAAAAAGAAGGCCTTCTATAAATACAAGGAAAAGCAGGGGGAGGTAAAATGGGATGATTATCTTCAGAAAAATAGGAAGGCAAAGAGGGCCATTAGGGAGGTCAAAGCAGAGACAGAGCTGTGTATCACGGAGGGGGGCAGGAAGTGAGAAAAACAGTTTTTCAGATATATTAGTGAAAAAGGAAAAAGTGGAGGAATTGCAAGGCTAGTTGAGGGAGGTGGGGTGATAGAGAAGGATGGACAAAAGAGTGCCATTCAAAATGACTACTTTTGCTGAGTTTTCAATAAGGAGTACAGCGGGTCCATGCCAGGGAATGGCATCAAAGTGGCCACTAAGGGAATCCCAGAAATGAGACAGCCTTTGTTCACTAGTGAAAGGGTTTTGAAAGGGCTGGCTGCCCTTAAGATAGATAAGACCCATGGGAACAGATGGGTTGCATCCAAAGACACTCAGAGAATTAGCCATGGAGCTGGCTGGACTACTGGCATGTCTGTTCAACAGCTCACTTAGGTATGTGGAAGTTCCAAGGGATTGGAAGGTGGCAGATGTTTTACCAATTTATAAGGGTGGGAATAAGGAGAAACCAGGGAATTACAGGCCTGTCAGTCTAACCTCTATCTTACAGAAGCTGAGGGAGTCACTGATCAAAGACCTCTTAGACTACCTGGAGAGCAAAAGGCTCCAGAATAGTTAACAGCACAGTTTTGTGACATTAAGATATTGTCAGACTAACCTGATAGTTTATTTTGACTGGGTGACAATAGAATTAGACAAGGGCTATGCTATGGATCTTCTTTTCTTTGACTTCAACAAATCTTTTGACTCAGTACCTCACAAATGATTACTCAAGAAGGTGAGAGACCTGGGTGCAGCTAAATCCATAGTGAACTGGGTGGATAACTGGCTAGAGGGGAGGCAGCAGAGGGTGTTGTTCAATGGAGTTAAATAAGAAGAGAGGGAGGTTATGAGAGGGGTTCCACAGAGATCGGTCCTGGGTCTGGTCCTTTTCAACATGTTCATTAGTGAAATTGGAGAAGGAATCCAGTGCAGGTTGTATCTCTTCACAGATGACACAAAACTATGTGGGAGGGTGGATAGTGCTGAGGGAATAAGGGAAATGCAGACAGACCTACAAAAGCTAAAGGAGTGGTTAAAGATCTGGCAGTTAAAATTCAGTGCTAAAAAGTGCAAGGTAATGTACCTAGGGAAAAAAGAATCCCAAGACGGAGTAGTGGATGGGAGGAGAGAGACTTAGCACTACAGATGAGGAACAGGATATGGGAGTTATTATTAGCAACTCATTTAAGCAACTGAGTCAGTGCTACAAGGCCTATAGCAAGGCTAACAAGATGCTGGGATGTATCGGTAGGGGTAATGATAGCAGAAGAAAAGAGAGAATACTTTCCGTCTACAAATCACTGGTGAGGCATCACCTAGAGTATTGTGCTCAGTTCAGGAGTCTTCACCTCAGAATGAATAAAGATAGACTGGAGACAGTACTGTGCAGAGTAACAAAAATGATTCAGGGCAAGTAGGGCAGATCCTATGATGAGTGCCTCAAGGCACTAAATTTGCAATCACTGGAGACCAGAAGGGAGAGGGGAGATATGATAGAGACTTTCAAGTTCCTTAAAGGAATTAACAAAGTGAACTGCAGGGAACTATTTTGCTGAATACCAATTCATGGTCATGTGACATGAATAGAAATTAACAGGAGGTAGGCTCAGGAGGGATGTGAGGAAGTACTACTTTACAGAAAGGGTGATGGAAACTTGGAACAGTCTGTTGGCTGAAGTGGTGGGTGCAAAAAACAGTCAGGGGATTTAAACAGGGCTGAGACATAACAAAGGGAATAGTGATTACTGTGGGCAACATGATCAGGGAGGAGAATAGAGAGATCACTGGGAGGATTAGTGCCCTGGAGAAGCAGTAGGTTCCAGGGATTATAGGGAACATGGGCAGACTGGATGGACCTCTGGCCTCTTTCTGCCATCATTTTCCATGTTTCTTTATTTCTATATACAGCAGATTAATACAGACAACAGAGTACAGTACATTCATAAACTTAAACCTCAGTAAATAAATCCAACAATCTGCACAGTAAATCATAAAAGAGCAAAATAGTGACATAAATTAAAAGAGAAAGACCTAGAAGTACTTAACCCTAAGGAATTTTGCAAACTGGCATATTCATTTGTTAAGGAGGACACTGCACTTGAAAATTACTGCTGCTTGACTTTTTGATAAAAAATTACAATACTGTTATACAGCTGGTTTTAATTTTAATTGGAATTAGGGTGGTAATAAATTAGCCAAAAAATATTGCTGCTTGACTTTTGACAATTACCACAAATTGGTACAGCTGGTTCTAATTTTAATTGTTATTAAGGTCATAATAGGTTAGCAAAAAATCAAGAAATATACTTATTTCAGTCTAGTCTAGGACAACATTTTTACATGGAAAGATCCAAACACTTTTTGGACTTGAGTGCTTTAATACATTATTTGAAGGGTATGTCATGGAATCTGCAATACACATTGCTAATGTTTAACTGCAGGCAAAAACACTGTGTGATGCAGAAGTGTGGGGGTATAAGAATAATTATCTTGATAGAATACTAATGACATTTTATAAAACTAATTGCCATAACTCAAGGAACACGGGTTTTGCAGGTCATTGCTGAACTTGAGAGAGTATGCAGTAGTCTCAAATCACTGATCGATTCAATAATTTTAATTATTGGGTTAAATTATTAGATATACAACCTGCAAGATTACAGAAATATGGCTTACCATGAGATGTTAAAACAGAAAGAGAGATAGGGTTCTTGATTTCTTGGTTAGACAGCTTTTAAAAAAATATTAGTAGAAATAGAGTGATCACATTTATTTATTTATTTGTTTGTTTATTCATTCATTCATTCTTTGCTAACCAGGTAAATATGGCAACTTTCCCTGTAAAACATTAAAAGTAGAAGTTCTTAAAATGTATTTTGTTGTACAAACTTATAAATCTGGAAAAATCAGAAGATTTAGAAAAAAATTAACAGATCAGAAATAAGTCAGGCTGTTTATTATAATAGAGGTTGGTAAATTTTTGTTTGCAATGAATTTTTAATGGAAACATATCTACTTAGATTGTGTTTGTTTTGAAATAACTACATTGTCAAAAAGATCAATTATCTGAATAAAAGTAGATGTAGGTGTAGAGTGTAGGTGGAGTCCTCTCTCTCCTTGGTATAACAGCTTAAGCAGCAGCTGTCTTGCAAGCTACTCTGTTAGTGAATTATTCCACATAACTGTGCCTGATTACCCAAACTCTCATGTTAATGAATTGTATTTCTTACTATTACAAGAGTGTTATTTTCTTACCTATTGCTAATTTTCTGAGGGGAAAATATTTCATAATTCTTACCTTTGTGATATGCTTATCTGTGTAAAGAAGTGAGTGTGTTTTATATGTTGATTGATATTTACATGTAAAGAGTTGTGAAATATGTTCTTGCTGACCCTGTTACAGATACACAGAAGATGACAGCAGATAAGGACTGTATGGTCCACCTAGTCTGCCCCTTTTCCCTACATAATGCATTACCACAGACCCGAGTTGATCTGCGGTTTATCCTCTCTTCCCTATTGTTAGAGTACTCTTATGTCTATCCCATGCATTCTTGCATTCCCCTACTGTTTGTGCCCCCACTACCTCTGCAGGGAGGCTGTTCCAAGCAGCTACTACTCTTTCTGTGAAAAAGTACTTTCTCACGTTGCCCCTGAGCCTACCCCACTCTAGCCTCATATCATGCCCCCTTGTTCTTGTACACCTTCTTTTCTGAAAGATGCTATCCTCCTGTACCCTTTTTATACCTTTAATGTACTTGAAATACAATGTTATGTACTTGAAACACAGTTTATGAACACAATTCTTGGGAGCTATAGCAAACTTGGTTTTATTATTTTCCTGCATACATTACCATGATTTGTGGAAGCTTTGCTCTGTGTGTTGCTGCAATTCAAAATATATTGTAAAAGCTTTTAATGTGAGCTGAACAATAAAGAATTTTAACTGACAGGGCACCATATAAAAGGGATTCAAAGACACCAGAAACTGATTCACCTAACTTAAAATCCTACATCAGAGACCTAGAGGATACCCCCAAAATTACAGTCTTGTGGCTTAATTTCAGATATTAAGTGCTGAGGTTGTAATTCCACCACGGGATGCACTACACACATAATGCAGGAATACTCATGCCTTGCTAAATACTCAGAGGAGAACAAAACATCTTTAGGGACTTTATCACACAATGACTAGCACCGCCTCACAAATGGTAATGGTAGGTGACATGGAAACACCTCTGCACACTTCCACAACTCTAATTCAATGACAGATGAGAGGGAGGGCAGGGACAGTAGCTCAAGCTGTGTACCCTGTAATATGAGCAGACTAGATAGACCAAATGGCCGTCTTCTGCTGGCTTCTTCCTATGTTCATATATATGTTCATATGGAGGCCTTAATCTCATTAGAGTCATTATGATGTACTAGAGAAGAAATTGCTAATAGAATGAGGACCATCAGTCAGCTTTGAAAGAGTTGCATATGTCAATGTAGGGAAGCTAAAGGATTATGTCACTGTGTGGCAGGAAAATCTTAACTCTTGCTATTGTACAACCCTTTGGCCACTAGAGTAGAATGTAGTAGAGACATTGACATAAGATTGTGTTCATGTGGAAGCACACCTAGCATCACAGGCTTTCTACGCATCTGTACTACAAGGGATTTTGCAATACATTTGCTGAGGTAGTGGGAAATCCCCACACATGCTACAGCCTCTCTATGTCAAGGGGTTTCAACAGAGTCCTACTGTACCACCACAACTCCTGCCACACTTCATGGGATATTAGGGTCCACTGACCTATAGCCCTGCAAACCCTGGATTTTGGTTCATATGTTATTCTTGTGGCTTTAATCCAGGTTCTAGCAGCAGCACCAGCATTATGTATAAAACAGCATGATGCCACTTGATATGCATGCCCTGTTATGTAGAGAATTTCTCAGCTGGATTCTTTTTTTTTCAATTTAAGTCACTTTATTGAGTCTCAGCAGTATTTTGTTCATGTACGATTATATACTTTTATGTACAGTATGCTTGTATGGAATCTCATTAAAATATTAATTACAAAAAGTATTGAATAGCAACTCTTACTTTAGGGTGAAAGTAAAGCTTGGGTCCCACAACATTTACTTTTTGTTGGCTAAACTAGATGTACAGTATATAATAACTGGCTGCTGGTGATAGGGACAGCCATTCAGGCAGTTAAGAATTAAATAGGAGATGTCTGTCAGGAACTGGAGGCAACTTCTAGCTCCACAACAGGACTGATGAAAGAAAACCAACAACTTCTTTTGAAACTAGAATCCCATGAAAATCATGCCAGGGTGGCAACTATACAATTGCAAGGTATCCCAGAAAGTGTAGGGGGAAATCACTGAATATTATTCCTGAAGGATTTATTCTTGGATACTTTGATGTCAGACATGGAACAAACTAAGCTGTAGCTTCAGAAAGCACATGGATAACGCCCTGCAGAAAATGTTGCACTACAAAATGCTACTTGTGAAGGATGAGTTAGAAAATGGGCCTGGAAAATAAATGAATCTGATTGGCTGAAGTGCAGAGTAGAGATTCATTTATTTTCTAGTAGAGCCCTGTTATAAACAAGTGCCAATTCAAGGTACTGCATAACTTACAGTATTATTGGGCACCCTGAATTTTCACTATCATCAACCGCCATTTTTTTCTGGCTCACTTAGTGAGACTGACTTCACTAGAGACACATGACTCAAAGTGCCCCAGTTAACAAACAACAATGTACTCTGTAAAAATCAGGGGTATAAAAGTGACACAATGAAGAAAGAAATCTTTGTTTTATTTGTTTGTTTCTTTATTTGTAAACAAAACCAGCAGCGAGAACCCAGTCACTGAATAACTCACCCGATCCTGCTTTGCTCTTCACAGCACCTCATTGCTGCTCTTTAAATAAAAAAAATCAGTTCAGCATAGTGCTTTTTACTTTTCCACAGGAGCATCAATCCTCGACAATCAGTCTCCTGCCAGTTCATAACTGCGGCTGCCTTCATCACTCCAGCCACCAACTGACACATCTGTGTCGCTAAGAATTTTTTTACTTCAGCTCTCTGTTATCCTCCCTGGCTCTGTTCATAAGTCTGAATAAATGTAATCCTGTACATACCACTCTGTCAGAGCAATGTCTTTCTTGGTGGTGACTTCCCTGCTAACTATATAAATTTGGAATTTTTTTTTTATTTAGTTGTTTAACCAGGTATAGCACACTAAGCTGAAAGCTTTTTTACAGGAGCGACCTGGGAGCACAAGGAGGTTAAGTGACTTGGTCAGGGTCACACAGTATGCAAGAGGAAGCTGTGGGATTCAAACCCAGGTCTGGTCTGTTGGATGTTGCCAAACTTGCAGCTCAGAGCCTTAGACCACTGCACTATACTGCCTGGAGTGGTTTAAACTAACTTCAGCATAAAGAACATTTAGACTGATGCCCTGCCACACTGAACTTCTCGATTTACACTTCCTTCTTTTACTTGACAGGGTCATGCAAAGTTGGGCACCTAGTTTTGCAATTTCAAGCAGGCAAAAAAAAAAAGACTTAAAGGAACCACAGAAAACTTTTTTTTAAAACCACTACAACCATAGGGAGAAACTGTACTACCACAGTTCATGTCTTCTGTAGGTGGAGGAGCGGAGGGGATGACTACAAAGCCATGGTTCTGTTGGGGGGGGGGCAACAGCAGATGGAACAGCTCAAGGACTACTTTACAAAAAATACTTTAACTTCCTTCTTACTCTATTTTGCTATTTTTAATTTTTATTTTGTTAAATCCCATATAAAAATGTGACAGTTAACCCATTTTCTAAGCACACTAACACCCTCCAGGGGGGCTTGACTGGGAAATACCAGACCTTCCAGAGGTTATAAGACCCATCGCCTGTGGTATCTGGCCTCATTACACACCTTGGTAGTCCAGTATTTCCCAATAAAGCCCACCCTGTTGGGTATTATTGCTTACATAAAAACTCCTGACATAATAATACTGATGAAGCTTAAAGGCCAAATACTTCTTCTTGGACAGTCAGGGCTGTTTTTTTTCAGACCACAGGTTTGATTGGGAAAGATGTACACTGCATTAGCACAATATCAGCCATGAGATTGTCTAATGGATCTCTTGGTCTCATTGGGCTTACCCAGCTAACAAAATTGAAATAAATAAATAAATTTAAAGGCAAGCTCAAGTCCACACTGGTAAAGTTTGCCTCTTTACAGACCCACTAAATGCCAGAAAATGGGTGGAGGTGGTAGTTCAACTGTCCAGATGCTGGGAGTAAGAAGACAACAAAGGCTCTAGCCTGGAAATCTAGACCCTAATAGAGGCACTTTACACATCTGTTTCATTCATTTACTTTTTTAAGTAGTATTGGTAAACTTCCTGTTAACTTAGCTGGTCAGATGATTGCAAAGAGCCCATTACCTCTAAGTGCAGTACTGTTATTTACTTTCAAAAAGAAGATTGGTTATGGTCTCTTTATTTCCAGTATTTCTGTTTCTTCAGCTCAACTTCTAAATAAGATAGTAAACTAAAAATTCAGTTACACTGCATGCTTTGTTTTCATAAATTGTCTTTTCTGATTGGGGTCTAATTAGTTGAAATAAGCTTGTCAGTTTTTGGTGCATCATAAACAAAGGTTACAAATTAACTGAGATATAGTTGGACACCCACTTTTTTATGTTTGCTTGCAAATTGCAAAGCAAACATATTGGGATAGTGACGGGTTCTGTTTGCGCACCAGGGTGGTTAAGAGTGAAGGGTACAGAAACAAGCCTCTACCCTGTGGGTCCCTGGGTCCATTTACATGCATTAACATGACCATTTGTACAACCAGCTGAAGCCTATTGTATGGCAGAATCATCCACACTGCTGCCTACTGATGTTTTAATGTTTAATGGCATTTATTATTTGGCCATGATTTGTTGGTTGGGGTGTTAGTCTTACTGCCAGGCTGATATGTGCCTGATATGGAGACTCACAGTGAGTGGAATGCCTAGCTTGTTTTATGCAGCCACTCCCATAGAAAGAGCCTGCAACAGCGGTATGCACAAAACAGATTTTCTTTGCTCAGCGTTAGCACCTGGCTGTCCTACCTGATATTAACAGTCACTCAAGCCACTCATATCCCTGGGCCTGGTGGGGACTTGCAGTGTTTGGTATCAGTACTGTTGCTGTTCCCAGACCTACTGTGCATTTTCACATTATAGTGGCAGTGCTGTTCACATCCCTGGTCCATCCAGGTTTTTGAACCCTACAGTGGCAATAAAGCTTGTATCCCCAGCCTACGAGGCACTTTCCTTAAAAAAAAAAAAGAAAGAAAAAAAAAACCATCCAGCACTGGAGCGAGATGCCCTCTTCACTCAGTGTCTGGCAGAGAATAAATGAATGATGTTCTCACCTATAGAAACATTGGATTTACTGACAAGCCAAAGCACTGGTAAGCTGACAATTGGCCCAGTCAGGTAAGGACATCATTGTTCATTCATTCATTCATTCATTCATTCATTCATTCATATATTCATTCATTCATTCATTCTATTGCTGAACATTGGTGAGTAAGAATGTTGCCTTTATTGCAGGATAATTTTCATTTTTTACAGTCTTTATTTCTGTATCCTTCAGACTACTTGTGGGGGAAGTGGGTGGTGGGGTGTTTTACTGACTTGGCATGGGTGAGGGGAAGAGATCTATTATTATTATAAAACTTCATCTAAACAAGAGAGCTGAGAAGGTAGGTGGGTGCTAGAAGGTGAAGAGTGGGAGGAAATAGTCCTGGTGGTGGGGGTTGGGCATTGTAGCTCAGATTGGTTGTAGGTTACTGCTAGGCTTAAAATATTTTTTTCCTAAAATAACTGATGAAGAAAAAGTTTGCATAGATTTTTCTGCTGAAGTACTACTTCACCTGAGAAATATTGCTCTTAGTTTCATTTTGCCAGCACTTTCACTGGGTGAAGAATTGCACCAAGTGTTACATAGCACTACAAGGAGAGAGGTGGTTTTGTCCCTATATAGATCTCAAGTAAGACCCCACCTTTAGTACTGTGTCTAGTTCTGGAGACCACGTCTCAGGAACAACATACTGTGAAAGGAAACAGTCCACAAGAGGGCTACCAAAATGACACAGTGTCTGCATCAAAAGCCCTATGACGAGAGGCTAAAGGAGCTCAATATGTACACCCAGTAGGAGAAGAGGAAGGAAAGAATATGATAGAGACCTTTCTATACCTCACAGGTGTTAATATGGTACAGGAGGGGAGCATTTATCAGAAAAAAGGTGGTTTAGAACAAGGGGACATGCTATGAAACTGGAGAGGTGTGGATTAAGGAGAGATGTGAGGAAGTATTTCTTCACAGAAAAAGTGGTGGATTACTGAAACAGCCATCAAGCTGAGGTGGGGGGGGCAGTGATGGGGTTCAAACCCTTGGCATAGGCACGAGGGAATCATAGGGGTAAGGAAGGGGGGAAGAGACCGCACTGTAGATCAAGTGGGTATGCAGCAAAAATGAAGAAAGAAAAAAATGAGCAGACTGGGTGGGCCAAGCAGCCCTTATCAGTCATCAGATTCTGTGTTTCTATAAAAAGCTGTGCCCCTTTGCACAGTTCTATAAAATCAATGTGCGGTAACTGTTTACATCTCTTGTTGGGGGGGGGGTGTAAGTAGCCCATACCAAAATCTCGGAGTTAAAATATGAAAAAAGGTTAAAGTTATGGGTGATGGAAAAAAAAAAACAGTTGGGGGTCAGGGGAACTTTAAGTCTCAGCACATGTGCAGTTCAAGTTTTTAGAAACTTCATTTATTTGGAAGATCAGTTAATCACAAATTACTTTTTTATTTATTAATCTTTTTTCAATTTATGTTTTCCCCTCACCCACCCAACCACCTAACCAGGAATATAACCTGTTCAGGCTGTATGAGCTGTCATGGAGATGGCAAGTCATTTTTCACATGTTTTTCTCCCCTTATGTCCTCCCTCCTCCCACTGGTGTAAGTAGTTTCATAATAGCATCACATGCACAGTGAACTGCTGCATGAAGAGTAAGCTCCCCGGCCCACCCAGAGGGAATCACCTCCCCAGCCAAGCCACACTGCCTTTATGCAGTTGCACACAGCCTGGCTTACCCCTCAGGTGCCAAGTGACTGAGCACCAGTTGCCTACAAAACAGCATGATGTGCTGCCACTGTTTCATCAAGGTGGCTTTTTTTTTATTTTTTAACTGTTTTGTAAATATGAGAGTCGGATGCTTACCCTTACAACTATGCAATTTCTAGTGGTGCGTTTGGCCCCCAAATACATTTTTGGGAACACCAAAACCATTTTTTGGCTAAAAAATGAGTCTGCCCATTCACAATAGGTTATTTTAGACATAGGTTTTTGGCAAAGAAAAAATGTGTTGCTTTGCAGTCTTGAAATGTGGGCATATCATTCCCAAGATGGTTAAACATACTGGTCTAATTCAATATGTAGAATATAGCAACTCACTAACACAGAAATATACTTGTGCAACTTATATTGCTCTGCTGGAAAAGGATTGTTTTGTTAGGGGCTAGAAGAGATTCAATGAAAGGGGTGGTAATATGTTACTTTTTGCTTGAGTGACACAAAGTTATGTAAATAATAAGACATTTATTCACTTGTTAAGGATTTGTTGACTCCAAAAGGATGGCTACACAATACAGTTTATTTTCAGCCTCTTCCTGGGGTGGGGGCAGATGCAAACCATCAGAAATTGAATCAGATTAAGCTGTTGGTGGTATCTTAGTAAATTGTGACAATCTGGTAGGATACTTAAAAATTTCCCTGCTCTTCTTGAGAACTGCAATGGGATCTTTAAAGTCCACCTGAACAACAACCAGAAAAGGGATTCACCCCAGGATTCTTAAAGAACTAAGGGAAGAACTAGTAACACCAATGACTACCATTTTTAATAAATCATGGGAGGATAGTGTGGTGCCTGAGGACTGGAGGAGGGTGGATGTGATTCTTCTTCACAAAAGTGGGAGCAAGACACAGGCAGGAAACTACAGACCTGTCAGTTTGACCTCAGTGGCAGTGAAAATGATGGAATCACTTCTGAAGGAAAGAATTGTTGAGTACTTAGAGGCCAGTGGGGCACAGGAACCAAGGCAGCATGGAATCACAGCAGGAAGATTATGTCAGACAAATCTAATTGATTTCTTTGGCTGGGTGACCAAAGTAGTAGACCAGGGAGGGGCTGTGGACATGGCCTACCTAGATGTAGGCAAGGCATTGGACACAGTCCCGCACAAATATTAGTAAACAAATTAGCCAGCCTGGGAGTGGGTCCCAGGATGGTAGTCTGGGTAAAACACTGGCTGGACAACAGGACACAGTGGGTAATAGTAAATGGAGTCCACAGTGAAGAAAGGGGGGTTACTAGTGGGGTGCCACAGGGTCAGTACTGGGGCTGGTCCTTTTTAATGCCTTTATAAGTGACATTGTAGAAGGACTGCAAAGTATGTCTCTTTGCAGATGACACAAAGATCTGCAACAGGGTTGATATGCAAGGTGGTGTGGAAAGAATGAAAAGGGACTTGGCAAGGTTGGAGGAATGGGCAAATGTATGGCAACTTAGATTCAACGCAAAGAAGTGCAAAGTAATGCACCTAGGAAACCAAAACCCAGGGGAAGAGTACACAATGGGGGGGTGAGATACTGGCAACAATAAAAATAGAAAGGGACCTGGGGGTAGTCATATCAGATGACCTAAAGGAGGGCCAGAAATATGAGAAGGCAGTAAAGAGGGATGGGGGGATACTGGGATGCATAGGGAGAGGCATAACCAGTAAAAAACAGGAAGTCGTTGGCCCTCTTTACAGACAGTTGGTAAGACCACATCTGGTGTACTGTGTACGGTTCTGGAGACCCCATCTCCACAAAGACATAGACAGGGTGGAGGCTGTCCAAGGAATAGCAACCAAAATTGTGCAGGGTCTGCACCAGAAGACATATGAAGAGGACCCGGTGGTGCTGAAGGTTGAGGCCCTGGATGCCACACCTCGTGCCACGCCAGCGACCCAGGTTCAGGAATGAGCCTGGGTCATCAGGGGTCGGCAGGGGAGGACTAGGATCGAGCATCCGATGACAGCTCTCCTAGCCCTGGGGAGAAGGGAGGGATGCACGCCGCACTCTGCTGGTCCCTGGGGATGCCCAGTCATACTGCAGTAGCATGGGTGATAGTGGGGGTGGAAGCACGGCAGGCATCTGCACATTAATGCACTGATGTCCTTGCATGTCCGTGCTTCCAGGGAACCAATGGAGGAAAAAGCAACACACAGATCTGCGGCAGCTTGATAGCCGCAGTTTCACTGGCCGACGATGCCCGGGCATGTGCTGGTAATGGTTCCTTGTCGGGCGTGGGGGCTTCAGAGGGCCCCCTTCACAGATGGAGATGCGTCCGCCAGCTGGGCATGGAACTTCGGGGTTGGAGGTGGAATGGAGGAGCAGCAGCTGGAGGTAAGTCAGGACTGTGGTTGCAAGGGAAGGAGAAACTGTTAAATGATAGAAAAAAAGAGAAGACATATGAAGAAAGACTAAAGGAGCTTAAGATGTATAGCCTCAAGGAAAGGAGGGAGAGGGGGGACATGATAGAAACTTTCAAATACCTCAAGGGAATCAACAAAGTCCAAGAGGGTAGCTTCTTTCAGAAAAAGAGATGTGCAAGAACAAGGGAGCACAATTTGAAGATGGGGAGGGGACGGCTCAGAGGTAATGTGAGGAAGTATTTCTTCACATAGAGGGTTGTAGATGCATGGAACAGCCTTCCTGAGGAGATTGAAGAGTCCAAAATAGTGGGAGGAATTCAAGAATGCATGGGGCAGACATTAGGCAATTCTGGGGGGGGGGAGTAGGCTGTTGGATAACTAGGATCTTCGCTTATCCATTAGGTAAGAAAATGGGCAGACTAGGTGGGCCAAGCGGTCCTTATCTGCCATCAGATTCCATGTTTCTATGTAAGGCAGACAGGAGATTTTTTTAGCATCTCATCTGAAGAACATCACACCTCAACAGTACAGCATTCCTTTGGTACTGTACTCTGGTGCCAGTATTTATGATATGAGCCAAATCCACGTGTAGAACTAGAACCCATGACTTTCTGTCTCAAAGGTGCTACCAACTGACATCAAAAGACAGGGTGTTGTTTGGGTTCCCATAACCACACACCCTGGGTTGTAGAAAGACACAGGGCTGCAAGCTGAGTGCCATCAGTCCCCGGAACCATAGTTGTAGAAGTACACCCAAAACCCTGGATTGTCAAAATTGTGCATATAACATGTGTATTCAGTTAGATAATTGAAAAAAATGTCATTTGTTTTGATAAATAAAATAAGAAAAGTGGTAAAAAAGTGGTCAAATAGTAAGTACCTCTACTGTGCTGGAAATACCATAATATCTGCAAGGCGCCACTACAGAACAGCGCAAGTATAACCTTTTGCAACATAAGTTAACATTGCATTGCACTAAGGATTTGAACTACTACTCCCATAGAACACTATGCCTTGTCTTTGATCATTACAAACTAGACAACACATCTGCTAGTGGGAGTTATAGCTTAGAATCATGACCTTGGAGCAGTTATTTTTAAAGTAGTTTGTTTCAAAGGGGAGCATAGCTAGCAACAGTGGTAACTGCCAATCAGTTGTATAGGATTGTGTTAGCAACCAGGCAATATGAGCTAGTCATGGAGCAAGTGGGGGAGCAAGAAAGCTAGTGGGTGAGTGGGCAGTGGCCTGCTGAAAATAAATGCTATGGATTTTTTTTATTTATTTGAATTTTGATGGCTAGGTAGGCCCACTGAGACAAGACAGACCCTTTTTCAGGGGCGACCTGGATTTAGTTACAAGCAGTAGAAGAAAAATATATAACAGTTACAGACTGCATAACGAGTGATATACAGCACATACAGATACAAAGGCATTAGTTACAAACATTAGGTCTATAATTCACATATAATAACTGGTCAGCAATATTTTCTTTGGGCTGAACCAGTTATAATTTGCCACAATAACCAGTGGGATATAATGGTGAGCATGCATCCAGTCAGTCAAAAGAATCTGCTCCCTCATTAGCTGTTCACCTCCTCCTGGGTGGGCTAATCGCCTTTGGAAACATGGTGGATCCTTTTCCAGAGAAGCGAGTAGCCGCCAGACCAAGATTCTTTGTCATGTTTTTTTTTTTTAAACGAGCAGTTCCACCAGTTAAACATTTTTTTTTTTAAATGTATCTGGTTGATCCCGGCAGCCGCAGTGGACAAGAATTGCCACCGGGGAATGGCTCCAGTCTGGCTGACTGGGGTAAGCAGTGATCGCGTTTGCAATCTAAACTGTTCTCGAAGAAAGCACAAGTTAAAATACAAACAAAAAGTAAAAAAACAGCTATACAAAAAAACCCCACTAAAGCACAGGAAAAAAGACTATGTGTAAGAGATACTCTGTGTGTGTTTGTGTGTGTGTGTGCGTGCGCCTGTGTGTGTGTGTGTCTCTCCAAGGGTGAGACACATAGTAAATAAAAGTTGGAAAAAATTGTTGACCACCAATTATAACTAATAAAAGATGGGAAAGGGTGTCCTACTTGAATCTAATGGTCACCCTCAGTGTGGGATGCTTTAATAAACCCCTCGGGCTTTGCCCCTTGGGGTTTATGTAGCATCCCACATCTCGGGCGACCATTAAATTCTCATTAAACACACTTCTCCATCCATTATTGTATATAATATTTACAGCAAGTAATGGACTGAATATGGTAGACAAGTAATGATGCAAATTTGGTACACCAAGGAGCAGTTGTTCAACAAATTTCTGGTTGATTGAGTAGCACAAGATTTACTATACTGGAAAATAACAAGGAGAGTAACAAATGAAAGGAAATAAGACAATAATGTTTAAGGCTCATTTGAGGAATAATAAACATTTTCACAGTAGTGTGCCTGTGACACAAGATAGTCGATTAAAAAAAATATATCTTCTAACAGGACACAATAATGTGGCTGGTAAAGAGGCAAGTTAGCACTGGTACTTTTTCATACCTATTGATAGTGCTGTCCAAGTGCTATGGCTATAAAGACATTTTAGCCAATCAGGATGCAGTATTCTTAGTTCCCATTTTACAAGCAAAATGTTAAAGCAATATACTGTAAGCTTCCTGTCCTTCAAGTGATGGAAAAGTTTAGATACAGAAGGAAGAATAATTCAGAGAGGCGTATTATTTGCTGCACAAATGAAAATAATGTAGATACTTATGTTTGTAGCAGGAATTATTTGTCACTGTTATATCACAAAAGGCTGGAAGAGCTATTAAAGTACTTTAGCAGGTAATTGTTTGATCTTGACCAGTTGTCACACGACAGCTGATCGATACACACAAATTATTTGGTTGTTTGGGAGAAATGTCATGCCGTAGTGGTCAGACTGGTAGTATGTACTTTAATGTAAATTCAATATGAATTGAATCTTTTATTTTTTTATAATTTAGTGACAAAGTTAGGCAGACTGAGTCTTGGCTTATTTTCAGGTGTAACCTGAGGGAAGGGGAACAATAGGAAATGAAATACAACATAATGTACATAATAAAAGCTTTAACACACAGCAACAGAATGCATACAGTACAATATGCATAATGGTATAGATAAAATCAGAACATATTGTATGTGGTGGTTATGAAGTTCAGGCAGACATGAAGTGTTAAGAGTAATGCCATGAATAATACTATCCCTGAATTTAAGGGACAATGACACTTTCTCGCCTGCCCCAGATAATAACTATCGTAGCTGGCTTTAGCAGTGGGCAGAGTTTCCTCACCTTCCCTCCACACTAACTGCCCTTGTAATTAGGTGGGCCTGGCTTGGATCTCTCCTCAACAGGCATGCAGTGTGCTCTAATTTAGCACTTATTGTCCTACTGGAGGACATGTCTGGTACTATCTGACTCCCATCCCCCCTTATAGTCACCCCCCCAAGTCGACTTTTTTCAGTCCCCATCCCTGTTACCAGGACAAAGCCTGTACTATGGGCTGCTGAGGTCCTTGTCTCTGTGTTCCCCCATAAGCTCATAGTCACACTTTATTTAAAGTTTTTGACAGTAGCTTCAGCAGCTGGCTACTTGTTATTCTGTACTTATATTCAGCATTATGTATATCTGTTTGCATTACCATTACATTGTTTAAATGTTCCCTGAGTTGTTCGTATTGTGTACATTTCTTCCCATGAAGTGTGAACCACAGAGGGGGCAATTCCCCTTTTGATGTATTGTATATGCCATGTACTTGACGTAGAACCTTTGCAAAAGAGCTTTCACTCAAAGTTTTTTTTCCGAACAATGAAATAAATAAAATCAGCTGTGCAAGCTAAATATGATGCCAAAGAGATGAAGACAGGGGAAAATGTTGCAAATAAGAGAGCAAAAGGTGAAGCAAAAACAACAAGCATTTGTCAATGCCGAATGTTGATTATGCTGGTCTGTTGAGCTCGCTCAGTGGCCCTGTGTCACTGGCTCAGTGTGTTTGTCCTGGTGCTGCAGGCTGCTCTTTTGTACTGGGCTTCTGCCTGCGCTGGCATCTTGTTCTGCTGAGGAAGAAATCTGCAGCTGTCCCGACAGAGCTCTGTTGAGGTCACTCACTCCCTCCCCCTGTCTCACTCAGTCATTCTGGCTCTCCTGGCGCTGCAGGCTGCCCTTTTGTACTGGGATCCTGCCTCGGTTGGCACTGTTTTCTGCCCACAAAGAAATCTGCAGCAGTCCTGACAAAGCTCTGTTGAGCTTGCTCACTCCCCTTCTCTCACTCACTCATTCTACTCTGCCGGCGCTGCAGGCTGCCATTTTCTACTGGGCTCCTGCCTGCGTTGCTGCCTTCTTATGCCCACAAAGAAATTTGCAGCAGTTACAATACAGCTCTGTTGAGCTCACTCACTTGCTCATTCTGGTTTTCCGGCCACTGCAGGCTGCTCTTTTGTACTGGGCCCCCTGCATGAATTGTTGCCTTTTTCTGCCCGCAAAGAAATCTGCAGCAGTCCCAACAGAACCCTGTTGAGCTCATTGACTCCCCCTCCCTCACTTGCTCGTTCTGTGTCTCCTGGTGCTGCAGGCTGCCCTTTTGTACTGGGCTCCTGCCTGCATTGGTGGCTTTTTCTGGCCAGAAAGAAACCTGAAGCAGTCCCAACACAGCTCCACTGAGCTCGCTCACTCCCCCTCTGTCACTCTTGCATTCCGTTTCTGGCAGCGTTGCAAGCTGGCCTTTTGTACTGACAGCGCTTAGATGAGTTCGCTCACTCCCACTCGCTCTCTCGTTCTGTTTCTCCCAGTGCTGCAGGCTGCCCTTTTGTACTGGGCTCTTGTGTTGGGCCTTTGACTGAACACAAACAAATCCACAGCAGTCCCAACAGAGCTCAGTTTATCTCGGTCACTCACCCCTCTCACTCGGTCGATCTTAATCTATCCCAAACACTGATGTCCCAGAGTGACCATGTTATTGTCTGGCAGAAGTGCAAAAACATATTTTAGCCAGGATGTGAAAAATGACAGCTGTAGTGTTCATAAGGAGTTGTGAAAAAATGCCACTGTTGAAAATGTGGTGTGACAGTATTATAAATTTGCAAAGTTACAAGGGCATGTGGAAACAGTTCAATGCATGCTTGTAACACAGTCATGTTATGGACTTTCGTCACCAAATTTTCAACATAGGGATTTTTGGACCTCTGCTCATGAACAGTGCCACTGTCATTTTCTTAATCTGTCCCGAACACTGATTTCCCACAGTGACCACTTATTCTGCGCAGGAACTGTGAAAACACATTTCGGTCAGGATGTGAAAAATGGCAGCTGTACTGCTTATAAGGAGATGCGAAAAAATGGCACTTTTGAAACTCTGGTGTGACAATATTACAGATCTGTGAAGTTACAAGGGTGCATGGAAAGTGCGCAATGCACACTTGCAACACAGTCAATTGATGGGCTATCACCACCAAAATTTCAACATAGGCATTTTAGGACCTCTGCTCATGAACAGTATCATTGTCATTTTCTTAATCTGTCCCGAACAGTGATTTCCCACAGCGACTGCTCCATTCTGCGACGGAACTGCGAAAACACATTTTGGCCAGGATGGGAAAAATGACAGCTATACTGTTCATAAGTAGGTCTGGGAAAATGGCAATGTTGAAAATCTGGAGTGAAAATATTATAAATTCGTGAAGTTACGAGCGTGCGTGCCAACTGCACAATGCACGCTCGTAACACAGTCATTTTATGGAATATTGTTACCACATTTTCAACATAGGCATTTTAGGACGTCTACTCATGAACAGTGTCACTGTCATTTTCTTAATCTGTCCTGAACACTGATTTCCCACAGTGACCATGCTATTCTGTGCCGGAAGTGTGTGAAAACACATTTCAGCCAGGATGTGAACAATGACAGCTGTACTGCTCACAAGGAGGTGTGACAAAATGTCAGTGTTGAAAATCTGGCATGGAAATATTGTAAATTCGCGAAGTTACGTGCGTACATAGCAACTGCGCAACGCACGCTCATAAAACAGTAATTTTTTGGATTCTTTCCTCCAAATTTGCAACATAGGCTGTTTGAGAGCCCACCTCATGAACACTGGCACTGTCATTTTGTTAATCTGCCCTGAAGGGTTATTCCACACAGTGATCGTGAAACCACTTTTCGGGGCCGATTCACACCATGACAGTTCAAGAATTCATGAGGAGGGGTCCCAAAAACCCCATGTTGAAAATTTGGTGAAAAAGTTGAAAAAACCCTATTTATTACATTATACAGCTTACCGGCATTTCCTCAGTTCACGGTCAGCTTTGAAGAATTGAGCGTTTGATCACGAAGATCGTCGCGCCGGACTCAAGTAAGTATGGGGTGAGGGGTGTGGGAGGCAGGGTATGCAGTGGGTGGGTGTGGGTTGTGGGAGGGGGCCTGGGAGAGCTCAAGGGACTGTTTCCTTCTTTACAGGTTAAAAAAAATAAGACATCGGGGGACTATTTTCTTGTTTAACAGGTGTTTTGGCATGCTGGGGTGGGCTCCCAGTGTGCCACCTGTGTGGGTGGGTGTATTAGCCAATGGGGGATTGGGCACCCCCATCAGTAAACAAGGACAGGGGGAGAGGAGCTGCAGGAGCCGAGAGGGATTGGGCACCCCCTCGGCTATAGAAACAGAAGAGGGGCTATCATGATGCCGGCGAAGTTGGTCATCCGTCGGCAGGAAGGGGTTGTATCACTGATGCCCAATGGGGATTAGGCCCCATCAGCAGGAACAACATGGAAGTCATTATGCCGATGGGGATTGGGCACCTTGGCAGGAACAAAACAGAGGGGTTACAGAATGCTGACGGGGAGTGGGCTCCCCCGTCGGCAACAAGTTAACACGGTGAGGGGGAGGAGGTTATATTGTATGTGAACACAGCAGCAAGCCACTGTGTTCACAAACAAGATCAGGGGGTTTCACATCCCACCCTGCAATGATGGGTCACTCCCTCATTGCAGCGGATGTCTGACGCTGCAATGACGAGGCAGCCCCTGATTGCAGCAGCTACTTTTTTAGAAGGTTGTGGCACACTGGCTGAACTAATGTCAGCAGCAGCATGCCACAGCATTGGGGGATGGGAGAGAAGCCTCTGCAGGCTGTGGGAAAATTGGGCACAACAGTGCCATGCCTCCACAACCTGCTTGTGGAGAAAGCTGATGCAATATGTTTCTTGCGCATGCACGCAATCAACATAAAAAGGGAAAGGGTGCATGGGAGAGAGAGAGAGAGAGAGAGAGAAGGAGACAGGAGTAAGAAGAAACTAGCTACAAGAGCAGAATGGGGCAACAAAATGAACATTTGGAAGAGACTTGAGGGAGAGGTGATAGAAGGTATGTATTTGAACAGGGAGGCTGTTCCAGAGGATTGAGAGCTGGACAGAGAAGGTAGCCTAATGCATATAGATGTTGGAGGGAGAGTTGAAGAAAGAGTAGGCATCAACAGAGTGGAGAGAACAGGAGGAAGGAATAGAGAGGATGGGAACAGCAGATAAGTAGGAGGGGAATGAGGAGACCCCATATTTAGTAAGATTAGAGAAGCAGTGGAGGTGATGCCACGACAAGGAAAGGGAGAGAAAGGTTGAGACAAAGGGAACAGTAGTGTTTCAGAGGCAGGGCACCTTGAGCAATGTGATAAGATGAAAAGGGGATCCATTCAGGCTGATTTAGTCTTGGGGGCATCATTATAAGTCACATCTGCATAGTCAAACAACACAAGAAATAGTATTTTATTCTGAAAGTTACTACATTACTTAGTATGTGCTGTTCGTATTTCCTGCAGTTCCCTTATAGTGTAGCAGCTCTTCTGAACCAGGACTGCATTTGAGAAATTATCTCCACAGAAAGCTAAAGAGGACATTTCTACAATCAATGCATTATACTGCAATAGGTATCTACACCTTGAATTATATGTTACAGTAATCATTTTGATTTGGCTAGCTAATATTTATTGCTGTTCCTGTATTTGGATACCTTCCCCCTTTTTTGAATCAATAATGCTTTAATGGCTGTAACCCTTTTATTCACCTTCTATAATATAGCTAATGATAAATTTTATTACGATTATGCGTTCATAAGGTTTTTCATTATATTTATCTCACATAATGTGTTTTTTTCTAAGTGATTCCCTTTGTATTTCATATTGAGGACATTATCTCACTGTTTATATACTTTCTTATGTATTTAATTTCAATAAAAAGATAAAGTGGAAAAAAAACTATTTATTGCCGTTGACTGCTTTGTATTGATTCTTTACCATCTTTGTACATAAGAGTAATGTTGTCCTGCACTTGCATATTGTCAAAATCAGATCTTCGATATAATATCCACTTTTAAATAATGATGGCTCCTGTACAGTACTTTTACATTCGAGGTTTAAATAGCCATCACATTCTGCAGTCTCCCACCCCCTGAAGACACACATACAAGGGAAACTAGTAGGAAACATTTGTGCCCTCTACTTTTTTGCTGGTTGTAGTTTGACTACCTGAGTCTAATAAAATAGCGTGTTTCATTTACCATGGTGTGTGGTGCAGATTTTCATTCCATTTTCATTGTGAGTATTCAGACTGAGGCAGGGACCTGAAGTGGAGACAGGTTTATTTTTGTACTGCTGTTCCTGTTTTCCTAAGGCCCACTTCACTGCGGTTTTCATTACTAAGCCAGCTTTTGCAGTGTTTACTTTACATCTTTTTTCCCCAACTTCAACTGAAGAATGTCCACCATCTATTCTGAGGCTCTGATGCTGGGAGATGTGGAGGGGGCATTCTCAGAGGTAGCATTCAACACTACAGGTGTACAAGATCTTTGCACAGATGCTGAGCAGCCACTTGATGCAGTGGTTACCATTTTTATTGGTGAGCCAACCATAACTACTGAGAACATGCCTGACATGAATACTGCTTTTTTGAAGTTGGAGAGAATTGCCTTAAAGTCAAGGTGGCACTACTGTAACAAGACAATGCTGAAGGCCTACATTAAAGTGGGCAGAGCAGCCTGTGGCCTAAAGATCACCAAATTTCCAGACTATGGCCAGGACCACATTCCATTCATGACAAAATGGAAACAAGTTTGTGAAACAGCATCACTACAGTTTGTTCAATGCATTGTTAATGACTACCAGGCGCAGAAAACTGAATTTCTGAGGGACCTAAAAGCCACAGAAAGTGAGGTGGCCAGGTTCAATGACCACCCAGACGTTGGGGACCTAGAAAGGCAATTCAAAAATATTATTAATTCAAGAGTCACAGACAAGGTTATCTTGCTGATCAAGTATTCATGTGGAATAAAGGACACAATCAGAGATGTGGTGGCCATACACCTATTAAGCTTCACTCCACCCTGAAAAGAAAAGAATCACCTGCTTAATACATAGAAATATAAAAGTTGTTGGCAGATAAGAACCTCTTGGCTGCCAGCTCGGTGGCACTGAGGGTTGAGGCGGTGGACGCCATACCTCATGCCATACTGGTGACCCAGGTTTGGTGATGGACTCAGGTGGGCAGGGGTCGGCAGAGGAGGGAGAGGATGGAGCATCTGGAGAACAGCTCTCCTCTCCCTGAGGAGGGATCCAGGGTTGCTTGGTGTTCTGGTGGCCCCCAATGGAGATCAGGGACACTGCAGATACACCAGCCGATGTAAGGGGTGGAGTGTGGCAGACGCCAACAGGACAGCTGAGCAAAGGCATCATTTTCCACCACACTTCTGGGGACCAGTCATACTAAGAAAATCCCTGTCCTCTGGGATAGGTGATGGCACCTTAGCCCTGCCCAGCCACACTCCAGCACAGGGCTTCTCTCCCCACCAGGGCTGACCACCCAGCCAGCACATTAGATTGTAGAAAGAGCACCCTGGGCAGACAGGGTGGCCCCACCTCAGGGAGTGCAGAGCTGGGGATCTTCCGGGCTGGTGCAGGGTGGGGAGTGAGCTTTAGGTGTAGGTAGAGATCACAGCGAGTGGAGGTTGTTGGAGAGAGTTCCCCAGTGGTACGGTGCAAAAAAAGAATGTACAAAAAAAAAAAGAACCTCTTGGCCCACCTAGTCTACCCTATATTCCCTACCTGTTATACCACAACAGATCCTACTCGATCTCCGGTCCTTCCCCCCCTTGCCTTATTTTTAAGGTCTCCTTGTGTCTATTCAATGCATGCTTGAATCTTGTTACCATTTTAGCACCCACAACCTCTGCTGGGAATCAGTTCCAGATGTCCACCACCCTCTCCATGAAGAAGTATTTCCTCATATCTCCTCTGAGCCACCCTCCCTCCAGCTTCATAGCATGACCCTTTATCCTGGATCATCTTTTTCTATGGAAAATGCTACCTTCCTGTACCTTTCTAATACCTGTGAGGTATTTGAACATTTCTATCATATCCTACCTCTCCCTCCTTTACTCTAGAGAGTATATATTTAGTTCCTTGAATCTTTTCTCATAGGGCTTTTGATGCAGGTCCTGCATCATTTTGCTAGCTTTCCTTTGTACCACCTCCACCCTATCTATGTCCTTCTGGAGGTGGGGCCTTGACAACTGGACACAGTACTCAATGTGGTTTCTTACCAGTTATTTATACAGGGATACTACTACATCTCTCCTTTTGCTGGTGATGCACCTGAGCATCCTGGTAGCTTTCCCCACTGCCTTATCACACTACTTGGCTACTTTCAGGTCATCAGAAATGATTACTACAGGTCCCTTTCCTGTCTTGTGGTTGCTAATATTTCCCCGCTCAGTGGTATATTGCCCCTAGGTTTCTGTGCCCTAATTGCATGATTTTGCACTTTTTTGAATTGAAACCCAGCTGCCATTCACTTGCCCTGTCTTCCAGCTTTTCCAGATCATCCCACATTCTTTCCACCCCCAGCCCCAATGTATACATTCTGTTGCAGATTTTTGTGTCATCTGTGAACAGGCATACATTCACCTCCAGCCCTTCTGCAATATCACTAATAAAAACATTGAAGAGGACTGGGCCTAGTACTGACCCCCATGGCACCCCACTTGTCACCTTGCCTTCTCCAGAGAGGACCCCATTTACTACCAACTTCAGACTCCTATTATTTAGCCAACGTGTTACCCATTTTACTACTTTTCTACCTACTCCTAGGTTGCCCAGTGTACTCACCAGTCTTCTATGTGGAATAGTGTTGAAGGCATTAATGAAATCCATGTGGGCCACATCTACCACTCCTTCCTGAGCCACTTCCCTGGTCATCCAGTCAAAGAACTTGATCAGATTTATCTGGCAAGACCTACCCCCTGTGAAATCATGTTGATTTGGATCCTGTGATCCACTGGTTCCAAGATAGTCCCCAATCACTTCCTTCAGTAGCAATTCCATGACTTTGCCTACTATAGAAGTCAGGCTGACAGGTCTGTAATTTCCTGCCTTCTCCCTATTTCCAGTTTTGTGTAGTGGGATCACATCTGCCCTCCTCCAGTCCCCCAGAACCTCCCCTGTTTCTAGTGATAGGTTGAACAGTGCTGTCATACTGTAGGTGCAGCCAGCACCTCCTTGAGCTCCCTCAGTAACCTAGGGTACACCCCGTCCAGTCCCACTGCCTTGTTTACTTTTGATTGTGCTTGTTTCTTGAGGACTCTTTCCTTTGTAAAAGGACCAGTGTCCACCTCCCTTCCTCTAATGCCCTTGCCCCTCATCACTGGTCCATCACCTACACCTTCCTCTGTAAAAACTGAACAAAAGTAATTGTTCAAGATCTGCTTTTTTGGGGGGCTCATCCTCCCACACCCCTCTTCCCCTTTTAGTCTTATTATCCCTCCTTTGGTATTTGTTTTCTCTCCTATATATCTACAGAATGTTTTATCCCTTTTTTGTGCTTATTAAGCAATATTCTCCTCCATTTGCGCCTTTTGTGCTTCTAACTGCTCTCCCTGCCACTTTTTGTTTCTCCTGGTAACTACTTCAGACAGTGAGTCAGAAACTGAATTGGAAGTTGACAGTGATTTTTTTAGAAGAGACTGGACCATCATCAGCACCACCGTTACAGAGGAGTGAGAGTGTGGTGAAATTTGCAAACAAAGGCAGAGAACAAGGAAAGGTGGAAGGAAGAGGAGGAATACAAGGCCAGCAACTGAACAAAGCAGCACAGAAGCAGAGCAAAAAGAGATAAACTTGACTAATCTGTCACAACACAATCCGACATAAACTGAGTTGAGTATCCTGAGCAAGAGATTGTCCTTCATCCCCACTTTTGAATGTAAGCCCTTTGAGCGTTTCATGGACATTCAACACTTTACTAGGATTATAAACCTCAAAGCCTTTTACTCAGCAGAAAATATGTGTTGATTACCTGTCCATACAACCATGAACGCAGGGGGAACCCAAAAAGGCATGGGTAAAGATAAAGGATCTAGTCAAGCCTCTAAAGAACCATGTAGAGAGACAAGCCCATAATTTAGACCACCTTTCATGTTCATTCTACCATACATGGACACAGTAAAGGTTTTTGCATGTGAATTTAAGGTAAGGAACAGGAAAAATATTTGATGAGCAACCTAACCCCAAATACATCAATATTTTGGCTAAGGAAGTGACATCATTGAGGGGTTTGGAAAGAAAACCCTCAATTACTATATAACCAGCTGCCAATGGCAGGTCCATGGTGGTACTTGACACCAATGAATATAATGGGGAGGTACATAAGCAACTAAGCAATGTTAAGTTTTATGAAAAGCGTAAACTGGATTGTATCAAACTGTTTGATTCAAACAGTTTAAAGACAAAATCAATAAATTCCTAAAGGTAGCACGGAATGAAGGCATTATTACTATTGCAGAGGAACTGCAATTCCTCACAGCAGTATGACCTGTGCATGGTACCATATATGTTTTGCCAAAGACCCAATCAGAGGATCGATGACCCCCTAGGATGCCAAACAGTGGCTGGAATAGGGTTTTTAGTATGGAGAAATGAGAATTCCTCACAGTAGCATCACCTGTGCAGGCCACAATATATGTATTGCCAAATGTCCATTAGAGGTCGCACAATCCCCCAATATGCTGAATAGTGGCTGGGATAGGATCCCTTAATAGAGACTCTATCAAAATTCATGGATGCTTAGCTGAAGGATTTTGGTGTTTGGTCTCCTGCCCAATGTTAGGGGCACAATGGACATATTGGGTGTCCTGGGTGATTTTCCTTTTCAGACAAGCTGGTTTCTTGTCTCATTAGACATTGGATCCTGCTACACCAACATTCTCCATGAGGGTGGACTTTTGGCATTGCAGTACTGGTTGCACACCAAAACCACACTGCAGTCTGCCTTCATTGAAATTCTTGTGAAATATTCACAGCTGGTAATGATATTAATGCATTTTGGTTTCAGGGAGGACACTTTCTTCAGATGAAAGATACTGATGTGAGGCTACTTTTGCCCCTGACTTTTCAAATCTATACCTAGGGAAATGGGAAACAATATATGTCTATGACACCAACATCAACTCTTTCTACAATAGAAATGATTTATATTGTGGCTATACAGACATTTTTTCTGGTGTGCCAGGGTACGAGACAAGAACTTAGGGGAATGCATGACCTACCTGGAGAGTACTAATCCTAACATTAGGTTTACTATCCAAGTGGATAATGCAATGGTCCTTTTTGTTTTGGATTTAATGGTTAAGAAGAACAGGGATGGTACTTTCTGTACCAATCCCTATAAGAAAGAGACTGACAGAAACATGTTCCTTCACTCAACAAATTGTCGCCTACATCACATCATGAACAACATCCCAAAAATCCGAATTCCTAAGGATCCAATGGAATTGTAATAAATCTGTGAATTTTGAGGTTAGGAGTCAGGAGATTCAGAATAGGTTTCTAGATCATGGGTATAACCATGAGATTGTGGATGCAGGAAAGGCAGGAGATTGGCGTTACAGACATGCAGGGATTGCTTACTGTCAATAGAAGGGATAGGTTAGGGGGCATGAGATTATACTTTGTCACATCCCTCTCAAGACAGGAAAGGGCAATAGAAAGAACTGGCATATTCTACAATCTGACATGTATTTGTCACCAGTTATGGATCTACTGCCTATTATTGCACATTTATTTATTTATTTGCTTTTGATAACCGGGTGGATGCACTAGGTATAAGAATGCCTATTTTCAGGCACAACCCAGGAGAAAGACAGTTTGAAATACAAATGAGCATACATGTGATGCAGCACATGAGATATGTAACACAGTAAGGAGGGAAATCAACATACAATCAAACTTAAGGTGTAGAGAAAACATTGACTCAATATAACAATCACACTTGTGCTGTAGAGACAATTGTTAAGTATGAAGCAGACAAAATACAGTTAGGTCAAGTAACAACAAGAGTCAAAACAACATGAGAAACAGGCCTTGCAAGAGAACGGTATACACAGAGAAAATACAATAAGTGCCAAAAATCTGTGGGTAATGAAAACAGGGGAGAGGAAGGGAGGGTGGTAGAAAGCAGGGAAAAAGGGTAAGGGATGAGAGAAGAAGACATGTGAGGAGGTTATTTGGAGAGGCGGGGAAGTAACGTCAGAGAGGTAGATTGCCTAGGGAAGGCAGAGGGCAGGGAGAAAAAATGTTCTAAGGTGGATGAAAGCAAGTGCAGGGGCTAGTTGTAAGCAGATGGTCACAGTGAAGTTTCTTAAAACTAGCATGGGTGGGTGCTCCACGAACGGTTTGAGGTATGGAGTTCCAGTACTTTGGAGCCATGTATGCAAAAGCATGTGCACCCATATTAGTTTTACATCTGGGATGTGAAAAGGGGCTAGGTCAGCAGACTGGAGCCCATAGGAGAGAGGTTGTGAATGAAGCAGACAGGCAAGGGATAGTGGGAGGCCTGATGTGGTAATGCAGTCGGTCAGTGAGCCAAAGGACTGCAGTCAATGGGCAGAGGGGCTAGGCCAATTTAAGTCAGTATAGAGCTAGCAATGGTGTTTGTAATGTGGGGCTGCAGAGGCGTAGCAGCAGATGTTGTTATAGGTGGTGTCCCATTTATGGAAGGAGGATTTTGAGGCTGATAGGTACGTGACTGAGCCATATGCCAAGGCTGGGAGCTGAAAACCTTGTGCCACAGCTAGTCTAGCCAATGGGGTAAGGGCATAGCTAGTGCAGTAGGCACTGTCTAACTTAGCATTGACAGATTTACAGGTGGCAGTTATGTGTAGGTCAAAATCAAGGGATTCGTCAAGAGTAATGCCCAGATATTTAAAGGATCTGGTGCTAACCAGTGGAGAGTCATCTGCAGAAGAGATTTTGAGGGCGTTTTGGTTTGCTTTAAGTCTGGCAGGTGACCCGAACAGCACAGGAGTGTGTCTTACTAATAATGAGAAAGAGTTTGTTCTCTGTTAGCCAAGACTGAATATTTGAGAAGTCCTAGGCACGAGGTTGGTTTAACTTGGTGATATTTCTTGCGCTATGGTAAATGACTACGTCATCTGCATAAAGCAAAGATGAACAGGTAGGAGCAAGCAGCAGGATGTCATTAATGAAGAATGAGAATAGCAAGGGGCCAAGTATGGAGCCCTGGGGCACTCCAACATGTATAGATGAAAGGTCAGATATGGCTGAGTTGAAAACTATAACCTGTTTTCTTTTAGACGGATAGTTTTTAAACCAGGCCACTACATCAGTAGAGAAACCTAGGAAGAGTAGTTTAGCAAGAAGAAGGGTATGGTTAACCAGGTCAAATGCCTTTGTTAAGTCAATGAAAATCGCACCTGTCAGGAGGCCCGAGTCCGTAGAACAAAGATGTCATTTGTGAGTTTGAGGAGGGTGGTGGAAGTGCTGTGGCCCTTACGGAAACCATGCTGGGAGCGAGAGAGAAGGTTATACTTCTGAAGATATTCTATGGATTGGGTGGCCACTAGTTTTTCCAGGATTCTGCTAAGCAGAGAGAGGATTGCTAAGGGACAGTAATTCATGATTTTTTAGGATCACCCTTTTTAGGAATGGGTGTGACCTTAGCTATTTTCCAGATATTAGGGACTGTACCATGACATAGAGATAGGTTGAAGATTTTGGTTAGGGGAAAGGCTATGAGCGGGGCAGTGATTTTTAAGATCCTGGGTTCCAGACCATCGGACCCCGAGCTGGTACTGTCAGGAATGGAGAGGAGCAGTTTTAGCACTTCTGTTCTTGTAAACTAGGGGTTAACCTGGCAGGCAAGTTGGTAAGCTATCTTCAGCCCAGGAACAAATCAGGGGGCTAAATCCTGGTGTCCCCCACCAAGTGGTTATCACACATGTGGTAACTGTAAATTTTGCACAAACATTTTGAAAACTAAAACCTTCACTACTGAAACTATTAATCATAAATTTCAAATTCTGCATTTCACCAACTGTGTTACTCCCAACCATAGTCTAACTTGTGATGTGTGCATGCAAGGCATTCTACATGGGGAATACCATATGCCCCTTCCAATTTCAAGTGGGTGAACATCTGAGAAGTATCACTAGAGGGGATGAGAATAATGCATTGGCAACACACACAGAAGAATACAGGAAGAGGGAGGTCTGACATAGGTTCAGATTTTGTGTCATTGATATCACATTGGGTGGGGGGTGGATCTTGACCTTGTCTTTTTGAAAAAGGAATTGTTCTGGAGATACACCTTAGGGCCATTAGTTAGTCCAGAACTCAACAACATATTCAAAGTAGTACCCTTTCTCAGGAAATAGTATTTCATTCCATAAGTTACTACATTATTTAGCATGTGCTGTTTGTATTTCCTGCAGTTCCCTTGAAGTGTAGCTGCCCTTCAGCTCCACAATTGCATTTAACAAATGATCTCCACACATTGGTGAGAGTAGAGAAAGTTGAAGAGGGTGTCTGTACAATCAATGCATCATACAGCCATAGAGATCTGCACCTTGAATTATGTGTTGCAGTAAAAATTTCAATTTGGCTCCATAAATGTATTTTGGCTAGCTAATATTTATTGCCATTGAATGATTTGTATTGATTCTTTTATGCCTTTGTGTGTGAGATTAATCTTGTTCTGCACTTGCATCTTTTCTAAATTGTGTCTTTGACATAGTATGCATGTTCCCCGGTAAATGCACAGCTTAAATAGCCATAACGTTCTGCACTCCCCTTCCCCCTGAAGACACACATCCGTGTGAAATTGGTAGGGAAGTTTTTGTACCCTCCACTTTTTTGCTGGCTGTAGTTTGCCTATCTGAGTATAACAAAGTAATTTATTTCATTTACTGTGGTGGTTGGTGCTGGTTTTTGTCCTGTTTCGATGTCTAGCTACTCATCTGAGGTCAGGGGTTTCTCTGGGGACTCTAGGTCAATGTCGATTCGATCTCCTCTGGCCCCCATGGAGGAGTGGCAAGTCCACAAACAGTCCAGTTGTGTTCTGCAGGTGGAGTGAAGACAGGGATGAGCTGCACGCCTGTCCATGTGCCTCGCCATGCTAAACCCTCATTCAGCTCACAACATGGCCCATCATTCCACATACCCGTGAAGTCAACAACATGTCTCACCATGCCACACTCCCATGCAGCCAACAGCATGCCTCACCATATCCCACCCCCATACAGCTAACAGCATGCCCCACCATGCCACACCCCCATGCAGCCAACAGCATGCCTCACCATGCCATACCCCCATGCAGTTCCAGCCACAGGAACTGGGTGGTATTCACTATGGCTGGCTCTACTATGAACCAGGGCATCCAAATACTCATCAACATAGTATGAGTCTGTGAGCTCTAGACCTGCCTGTAGCCACATCCCTCTCATCAGAGCCACCATCCTTTGGGTCCACGACACAGCTGGCATATGGTTTCCAAGCCACAGGAGTTTTTCTGTTGGGCAAACCTGCATACAAAGCACCACCTGACCATAGCACATGGCAGTTCCAACAGCAGTAACACCCACACCTGCTTACCTAGAAGAGTACATGACCATCCAGACTCTGACACTGTCACCCTCTTAGTGTTAGGAGCTGTCCCAACCTAAGGCATAGGGGAGCTGCTGCAAAGCCATCCTGCTAGGTCCAGTTTCCAACATGCACAGATGGCTGACTGGGTGGTGTGCGTGTGGCAGGGTATAGGGTGATATCCCACCTTGCCCATCAAAACCTGTGGGATGCTCAGGTGCTTAATGGAAAACACACACAGGTGAGGACTAGGCCATAGACACAAAGGATGTGCTCCTTGCTACCAATGAACACCCTGATGTGGTGTACAGATGCCACCAGGGAGAAAGAATACCATGTGGGTTCCCAGAAATGCATTTTCAGGACCTATGTATCACCCAGAGACGTGCATTATACCATCTGCCTGGAATGAGTAAGACTTGACCATAGAACCATTGCCTAGCTGACTGACCTGATCAGGGATACTATATGCCTTTCCACCTACAGGTCCAAGGCGATGTCCATGGAGATGAAGGTGATATGTGCACTGGCATACTATGCCAAAGTGTCCTTCCAGTGGGTGGCAGGAGACATGATTGGGGTGGGCCATTCCTCAGTGTCCTGTGCTTTCTGATAGGTGAACATGGTGCTACTGGCACATATGGGGAACTACATCCAGTTCCCCATCAACTGACTGGGCATACAGGTGGTGCAGGAGGTCTTCTAAAACTGGTATGGGTTCCTGAAGGTTCGGGGTGCCATAGACTGCACACATGTGCCAATCCTGGCATCCCATGTCAATGAGAAGGACTTCAGGAATAGGAAAGGATTCCACAGCATAAATGTACAAGTGCTTGTGGATGAGGAGGGCATTGCTTTGACAGTCAGAGCTGTATACTCTGGCTTCAGAAATGACACCTTCATCTTCCACAGTCACAGCAGAGGACACTACTGACCACTGATGGTGGCAGGTCAGTGTGGTTGCTAGGTATGTATCACAAGGGTCATGCTGGCATGTGGCATGCCATACTGTGCACCTCTCTGTACTGACACACTTCTTTCTTGTATCTCTTTCAGGTGACAGTGGGTACTCCCTGAGGTCTTGCCTAATGATGACATTCCTTACTCCTGCAGGGAGGCTGAGCAGAGGTACAAAGATAACTACAGGAGGGCACAAAATGTTGTGGAACATACCTTTGGACAAATGAAGGTAAGTTTCCTAATCCTGGAAAGACAGGTAGCACAATGCTCTTGCAATAGGCAGGGTATGTCTGGTTTTCGTCATGTGCTGCATGCTGCACAATATGGTCACAAGGAAAAGACTGCCACTACATGAGGGCCTTCTTGTGGATGTGGACCCCCAGTGTCTGGAGAAGGTGAGCCAGTAGCCACATGTGGACACTCTTGGAGGGTAGTGGGTTTGCAAAAGGAAAACAGACATCAGGTATCAGGCTTAACAAGCAACCAGTGAGGTTTTATTTCACAATGTAAATTTTGCTTAACAAAGACAAATCTTTGCATCAGCTTTAAACATAATGTGTGCAGTTCTTTGTAAGAACAAATCAGGATAACCAGACTAACTAGGTTAATCAGCAAGAATTCCTATATCTCTCTCGCTGGCTCAGTGGTAGATCTCAGTTTGAAACCTGTGTTTTCTGAGAGCTTCAGACTTTTCTTTAGTAGTGAGATCTTGCCCTTGCCCAGACCAAAGAGTCTGACTAGCTTCAGTTTCACGGGGCTTATATACACCACCCCTCTGGATCACATGATTTGCCTCACTTTCAATACACAGGTGTAAATTCCCTTCATGCCTACACAGCTTCAATTAGTCTCTCCCTGGAACTCACTGGGAAGACCCTCTACCCATCCTTTTTTAATTTAATTGGTTTAATTTGCCTTTTGTTGATACTTGATTTTTTTGTACTATATAATTCACTGTATAATGTACTGTATAATTTATTTCTCTCATTATACATTATTATTATTATTATTGTTATTTTTCCTGTTGTTGTTTGTCATCCCCCCCCAGCCCCGAACACATCTGGAAATGAGCTGTTTCAGTTCAGTATGTATTTCCTGGTGAAACATTTGAAACACATAACTAAATAAATAAATAAATAAAAGGCTTCATTATATGGCCAGCTGGCTTCTAAGCAGCAGGACTTCCCTTGAAGTAAGGTTTCTACATTACTTCATACTAATACAATGGACACTCAGGGCAGGACATTATATCACACAAAAGGCATTTAACATAACCTTTAACACACACTACAATAACCATTTCCTCCCTATCACCTAGTGTGCATTTGTGCTTAAACTACAACTTTGTACAATTACTTTTATTTGCATTTGTCTGGCTTGGCCTACAGCCTTTCTACACTGGCAGGCAGCTATGAGTTCCATGTGAAAGGGACACCTTAGCTCGCACCAGACTTCTGAGGTGGGATAATCCTGGCATACTGGTCCCTTTTCAACCTCAGGGCTCATCCTTCCCTGCTGACCTGAGGAAACACTATATTTTTGAACTCTACACAGTTCTTGCGCTCAGACTGCAGTGCTGACCCTGAACGGGTGGAACACATGACTCCATGTTTCACTCGCTCCCTGCTGGCAGCAATGCTGCAGTCCGGGGGGGGGTGGTGTTGGGATCTGTGTTTTATTAAATAAACTCCTTCATTTAAGCTAAATAAATGTTTTTAATCCTGCTTCTTTTTGAAATGAAGGCTGGCAGGATTTTTGTCGGGTTCAGCGTTTTCCTTGCTGGCCCAAAACTTCTGAGTAACTGACTGTCTGCCAGCTGCAGTGCTAGACTCCTTGCATGCTTTCTCTCCTGTCCATCCAACACTCAGCTGTTGTGAAGGTGGAGAAGGGAGAAAATACGTAAATGTGTCAAAGGTGCTCCTATTTGTAAAGCTTCTGAGCTCACTTAACAAGCCACTGTTTAAACAGTAAGCTCTGTGGAGCTGAGCTAAACTGTCTCACCAGTATTCTTTCTGTTAAAACAGAGGCGAGCAGGGCCAGAAACAATAGGCAAACAACCCTTTGTTTTCTAGAGAGCCATTTTGAGATGTCTCCTAGAAGGGTCACCTTTTATTTACATTTGACCTCCCAGTAAGGAGGTCACTATGCATTATAGCCCTCCTGCCAGACCCACTTCTGTGGGATCTGAGTGCTCAGACCTAAGCTGTCCTGGGGAAAAGAAGAAAGAGAAGCAAAAGAAGAGATCACCACCAGAAGGCCAGCACAGGGTGAAGCCAAGGGAAAGAGAAGCAGCAGAGAAAAGACAGAATGAAAGTAAGTATATTTTCATCTACTCTATCTATCTATCTATCTATCTATCTATCTATCTATCTATCTATCTATCTATCTATCTATCTACTGTATCTATTTGTTATTTACAGAACATCCACATTCCATTCCGACTCTGCTTGCTGGTATGTACATCCTACATTCTGGAGGTAGAACAGGAGGGTGGATTTTATTGTGAGCCCAGTTTGGTAGGCTCTTGACTCTGGGTGTGGGACTGAAAGAATTTACAAAGGTGAAATGTTGTATGTTAGCCTGGGGTGATATCTAGGTAGGTGACATCACTACCTGCACATCCCTACAGGCTGTAACCTGACCATTACATGTGAAAGGTCACCTACTGACCCTGTAACAGGCACATGGCTGGGGTGACACTGGGCAGGAGGGAGGCTTATCATTGGCTGGTGTGGGGTGAGTTCTGGATTGGGCCTATGTGAAGGGGGAGAGGTGTGTGACAGTGCATATCCATGTACCATGGTGTACAGTGATTTGTGACAGTGCTAGGTGCCTGTGTTTGTAGTGTACCCATGTGTGCCTTTGCAAGGGAGGAAAACTTGATGGGTGTAGTGGCCCTGTCACTGAGTGAAGGTCTGTGTGTTGTGGGTCTTTGTAGCTGCCTGCCTCTCCACCTGGTGAACATCCATGCTGTCCTGTCCTGTCCATGCAGGGCTGGCCATCTTTGCCATAGATGGATGTGCTGGGGAGTAGACAGGAGATGCAGGTTCCATGATTCCAGTCTGTAAAGTTGCACACCTGCTTTACACACACTACCACGCATAACTGGCTCATTAGCGTGTAGGGCCCAGAATGACTAGAAAATTCATTAGTTCATTTTGTCAGCAGAATAATGTAAGGAGTTGTGAAATAGCATTCTGATGACATAATAAAATGCTGAGCTGACAAAATGTAGTATTACCAGAATGTCTGTTCCACAACTACTCCACACTTTAATTTCTGCTCCATAACTTTAACACACTACATTATCAACTCCCACAACCACACAACTTTCTTATCTCTGGTCCATAACTAACCTCATTCAAGTATCAATATTACAGCTACTCACTATTCTTTCAACTACCCCACACCACAGCATTGGCCTGAAATTACCCTACTCCTGTATCTGTTCTAGAACTATCCCTCACTGCTGTATCTGTCCACCAACTACGCAAAACACCATTTTCTTTTCCACAGATACCATAACACCACAGTATCCACACCATAGCAACTCCCACACCACAGTATCTACCCCAGAACTACGCATGCCCTCATATCAGCCATAACGACCATTATAGTCCTATATCATTCCCGCAATCATGATCATATCTCAGTGTCTAACATTCAACTACCACATAACCAAAACCTACACATAATCATCCCCCCCAGTATCTGTCCAACTACCCATGACCCCAGTTTATACCTCAAAGCTACTCCTCTGAAATGTAAGGGTTAGGTCTGAGGTAGACAATGTGATATGGGGGCATTTGAGTAGCTGATACCTGGATGTACAGTAGCTGTAGGTCAGATACTAAGGATTAGGGTAGTTGTATGGTAGACACTGCAGCATAGGGTAGTTGAGGGCAGATTCTAGGGCGTGAGGTGGTTCTATCGTTATGGGACAAATACTAGGCTACACATGGTTGTAGAGCAAAAACTGAGTAAAGTTATTATTGTGGGGTAGATACTGGTACATAGGGTAGTTATAGGGAGGACACAAAGGTGCAGAGACGTTGTGTGGCAGATGAAGGTGTTGGGGGTAGTTGGTGATACTGGGATGTGTGGGGTGGTTTTTGGAGCAAATACTGGAGTGTGATCAGATAATGGGGCAGATATTAGGTGTATGGTGATTGTAGGGCAGAAACACATCCTGTTGTTACCTGTTAAATGTACTGTATGTGCTATGTACACTGAATGACCCCAGATGGATAGGCTTGTATTGAAATTGTTTTCAAACTACAATAAAATATGTTTAAAAAAACTCCTTGCTTCATTCTGTTGACAAAATGTATTTTGTCAAACTGCTTAATTAATTTTGCTGACATAATGCATTTTGTCAAGCTGTTAACTTCATTGCATGGACAAAATTGCCTTTTGTCATGCTCCTATTTCCATTCTGTTACAAAATGTTACTGTTATGAAAGGAACCCCATATGGACTGGGAGAAATTTGGCCCCAGTAAAGAGCACTGGAGCTGTTTTATAAGTTCTGGCATCATTCTAAGCCCCACTGTAGCAGCCCTAGAAACCTGAGTCTCAATAAAAATCTCTTCAGAACATACAAACAGATGGGCTCAGTAAATGTCTACACTCTTTGGAGACTAACCATGATCATGTGACCTTCGTTAGTGAATGTAACATGACACTAAAGCTGACAGAGCGAGAGAAAGAGAGAGACAGACAGAGCGAGAGAGAGGTGCGATATTCTTAGAAGGCTTATGTTTTTTTCATATTCTTTTACTTTTTGTACAAAAGCAATTTACCCCTGAAGCTTCCATCCTCTCTGTTGTGCTAGAAACTAACCCAGAAGAGTAGTATTGTATACTATATTCCCAAAAGTGTCAGACCGTGAGCCTGAATTCCACTTTATGATCTGAACATAATGAAATTCCTGAGCTAAGCAGGGGACATTATTCTTTTGAAGGCAAATCTGTTAATGTACATTAATATGTGACCATAACATGTGAGTGTGAGCCAAGACTTCAGCATAGATAGATATTAGCCAAGAATACAAACTGTGAGGGATTACTCATCCTTCCCCATTGTAAGTATTTTGGTCAGCTGATCCAAAGCTACAGTACAGTACAGTACAGCTGTGAAATCAGTATTTACAAATGCCGGTAAACTGACACTGTGAGTCCTGAATGGCTAAAATAGTTATGCCCCATCCTCATTAGTTTACCTTTATAAAAAACAACCCCCTTAAAATGACATGCTGTCACACAACAAAACTGTTCTTTTATCCATAATATTTTATGCCACATATTAAATGATTAAATAGAAATACAACACGCTAAACACTTATTCAACCACTGAACCTCAGCATTTCAATTTTTATAACATATAGAACAATATATGAGCATCAGTGTGTAATGAGTCGTCTTACACATCGGTGTGTGATACCCCATAAATCACAAGCAGGAAGCTTGAGTGTTTTATACTGGTACAGTGTATAACATGCTGGATGCATATGCCATGATTCACAGTTCCAATTTTCAGAGCAATAGTTTTACGTGTTCCCATACTTGTTTTTCAATTTAAAACATATCATGTTCAGGAAAAAGCCTACTGTCAGGCCATACATTTATCTCAGAATGTTTAAAATATTTATTTAGTTTTTATTAACCAGGTAGGTACACTAGGCAGAACCTGCCTGTTTTCAGGTATGAGAGTTACAACAAGGGTGATGCAACACCAGACAGTTTACAATATATAGCAATATACAACATGTTCACAGGTGAAGGTGACAACAACAGGATGCAAGCAGATAATAGGGTAAGCAAGAGTGGTGTACAGCTTGTAATATCACCATTAGGCAAGTGCTAAACACAATAGGGAGAGAGTCACATGGCAACAGAACATCATTCTCTATGCAAATAGTATGCCTAGCTCATGCATGCATGAATTCACATCAGTTTAGGGCCCTCTTGCTCAGACTCATATTCTCTTGTCCTCTGCAACTCACAGAGACATCAGGTATGTGGAACTTTGGACACGCTATGAGATAAGGTGCTCAGGTGGAATAAAGTCACATTTTGATTTAAAAATAACAATTAAATAAATAAGGAAAAATAGGCAGCCTAGATATAGTCAGCAGGCATATAGTCTTTGACGGGCCCCAATGGACCCATAGGACCAAAACTGAATATTAAAAGCTGGCAGTTTCCCAATGTGAACAAAAAATACATCCCCCAAAGAAATGGGTGGCACTTTCCCTTAGCTAATTGGTTTAAAAACACAAAAATAAGCATCAATAACATGACATGCATATTTCAACATCATTCCAACAGAGAAATTAAAATAAGAGACAATGTTAAAAGTATCTGTATGCACCAAGTCCCATTGTCATAGCACGCATTCAGAATGCACATGTAACTGCTGCACTATGTATGCTAATACTGCGCTCAGTCCTTTAGTCCTCACCTACAGAAGGGCAGGGACAGGCTGGAAATGGTGCAATGCAGGCCCTTATAGAAACATAGGTGTGCTGTATACATGCAGAATGCATGCCACATGCATAATTGTGCAATGTTTGCATGCAGTTCTCATACACAAAGTGATCCTAAGTGAACCAGGTCTAAAAAGCAAATCAGGTTCGCATGCTGCAAGCTTGACATGTGTGCAGCAGGTAAGCTGGTAAAAACATTTTCTAAAAATCACATTAGGTTCATGTGTTGTACACTTGACATGAATGCAGCAGTTAAACTGGTGTGAACATCATTTAAACATCGCATCAGGTTCACATGCTGCATGCTTGCCATGAGTGCAGCAGCTAAGCTAGTGCAAATCTTATCTAAAAAATACATCAGTTTCTATTTCTTATACTATGCTAGCAATTAAAGTCATTAGAATACATTTTATTTGAATTCCCATAAAAATTAGGTAAACTCATTAATTCTGATCCTTTTGCAAGTTGTTCAATGGCTTTATATTTTTGTCATTAATTCACCATTTATTTGTAAATTATTGTTTGCTTACTGCATTAAATGCCTATGATATAGCTGGTCAACATTCCCCATTCCAGATGTACGAAGAGGGGCCTCTGTGTTGTGAAGCCTATCCTTTTTGTTTTGGACCATGCAAATCCCTTATGCAAAATTAGTGCTACAAATGTGTTTCTCCATAACTGTTTCATCTCACTTACTTTCCCTTTGTCATTCTCTATTGAGCATATACACTATGAATATGCTCAGCACTCTTTGTGATAAGTAAGTTCTTGGAAGCATGCACCATACCTCACATTTTGTTACTGAAATGAGGGACATAGACACTCAAAATGAAGGACAATGAGGACACAAACCCATGTGATGATCAGGACGCATCATGAAACATGGAGATGCAGTACCTCAGAACACAATGGAAAACACTGCATTAGCACCTGATAATTAATTTCTATCATTAAGCAGGGGTGCCATTTAGGTAGAACAGAGGGGGGCAGTTGCTCCCCCCCCATATGTGTGCCTAGGTTGTTCTTTTGGTGTGGCAACAATGGCTTTAAATTTGGATTTAATCTTTTGCAAAATAAGTGCCCATCTGGTCTCTGTGTGCTCACACTGCAGGTAATCTCCAGATTCAACTGTGTCTGTATTGTGTTGTCCACTATCTCCACCTATTAGCGGCAGCAAAATCACATGCGATGTGGATCAGCTCCAGCCAAGAAAGAGTGCTTGAGCCTTGCAAGTGCAACACTGTCTTTCCCACCACAGAGTAGACAGACTACACACTACAGCTTGAAGGAGTCAGTGAGCACTGAACTCTCAATAACAGTGTTGTGGCAGCATATTTTTGTTGTTCTACTCTTAGTGAGTCTCCATCTCCCTTGGCTGCTGAAGGGACAGAGGGTGAGCTAGAAGCTAACTGAAGACTAGGCTACCTACTTACTCTACTAGAGCCACCTTGCAAAAAAAAAAACAGCACAGACCCCCACAGCAGCAATCTAGGCTTAGTAGCAGTAGTGGCAGCAGTGTGGATGGCCTTCATAAGCCTTGATCAGTGCAGTGTGAGAGCAGTGACAGCAGCAACCAAGCAAGAAGCAAGCAACCCAGGTTGGGTGGGTTTGGAAGGTGAGGTGACTTGGTCTCAGATCACGTTGGGGACCTGTGATGGTCAGTTTTAGCATCCAGCTTCTGGTGGAAGGAGAGAGGGGGAGGAGAGTGAAAACTGGGCTGGTGGCACGCTGTCCGGCTGCAGGTTCTGGCCATATGACCAGGTAAGTAAAAGTAAATCTTTTTTTTTTTTTTTACAGGGGACTTACAGAAGGAGAAAGTACTGAAATATTAATGTGTTTTTCACATTTCTTCACCTTTGGGCAGTTTCAGGACCCATAGGGGATGGGTACTGAATGGAATGGAGTTGGGGAAAAAAATTGGGACAGAGTTATTTTTTTTGGGGGGGGGGAGAACTTCAGCCAAAATAAAATGGCTAGTAACTGGGTGGATTTAAACCCAAATTTGATGCACTGCTCCAGAGTATATACCGATGAATCTTATACATTTGAATTTTCATGATTTGCATGTCACTTTTCAGTCAACCCAAATAAGCTGTACCTTTTAGAGATGTTATAGACATTCTAGAGTTGTCCCCTGCATTCACGGACAGTTGATTGGTATGGTATGCACAGACTATTGGAGCCCCACTGTAGTCTGGCTTATGCCCCCCCATCCGTGAAGCTGACCTCCACATCCCCATGCTCAGGCACATTATGACAAAAGACAAAGGAGATTGCAGTGTTGTGTACTATTGAAATGTAGGTATTTTTTATTAATATTTTATACATTATTGATGAAGAGTTGGAGATTAATGAAGGCTACCACTCGATTAACAAGGGCCTTGTTAGTAGAACAGTGGCCTTCGTTATTCTCCAAATCACCATCATAATGTATAAAATAGTAATATAAAATAACTCCATTCATTTCAAGGGGGTAAGCCCAAGCACTCTGACCCATGGACATCATCTCTTAAAGACTCCTGCCTCTGGCTCCCTAGTATTCAAGTAAGGGACTTTTTACTTATATCTATACTTGGTGGGTTGTCTGTAGCAGCATGGCCATACCTGCTACAGTGTGTGTGCATGGAGTGGGGGGCTGCCCATGTGAGTATGTGTGTGTGTGTGTGTGTGTGTGTGTGTGTGTGTGTGTGTGTGTGAAGTTATTGCTACTTTTGTCTTTGCACTTTAAAGTCAGTTTATGTGGAAAAATTCAAAACTATGAAGAGAAAATAGTAAGAGTACAGGCCAGACTGAAGTAATTAAGTGGTTTTGTGGGTAGGTTTGTGTATTGGGGTGTGAAAAACCACATGTGTTTCCACTGGTATGTGTGCTATAGTTCAACTGTGAAAATGAAATGAGATGAGGGAAGGAAGAAAGCTGAAAAGCATTACAGTGGCTACAAGCATGCTGCATGTATGCAGATGTATTTAGATACAGTATGTATTGAAGTACAAACAAGTCATATGTGTGCAGACAGTAAGGCTTAGTGGTTAAAGGCACTGAACTGCAAGCCAGTAGATTATGAGGCATGAAGACCTGAGTTTGAATCTCATCACCCCCCCCTTATGAATGGAGTGATCCTGAGCAAGTCACTTAACTTTTACATGTGCAGTTATCAGTGACCACTTGCTCTTTTGCATGCCACATGTATGTAGTTTTTCCCAGTTTAACATAAAAAGCATGGTTTCCATACTTGCTTGCTTGCTACATGCATGCCATATGCATACAATTGGTTCCCATTTAACATTTAAATCATATTTGCAGCATGCCTATCACTTGGATAGTTTTATGTGTGAAGCATGAAAACATTTCATATAATTATTTCTGTAAGGGGGTGACCAAGATGATTCAGGGCCAGCAGGGCAGATCTTATGAAGATTGTCCGAAGGCACTGAACTTGTTTTCAATGGAGACCAGGTGAGAAGGGGGATATGATAGAAACCTTGAGTGGAAGCAACCACAATACAGTGTGGTTCAGTTTGGACATGGGCAAGGATGACATCCCCATCAAGACGAGAACATTGGATTTCAGGAGGCCATATTTTAAAAAGATGATAGAAGTGCTAAGGGAAATGGGGGTGGACCAGTTATGGGCCATCATTAGGGAGGCCATTCACAAAGCCACAAGCTATTGTATCAAACTGAGGGGGAAGAAATCAAAAGCCAGACCATCAAACAGGTTTAATGAGGAGGTGGCCAGAATGGTAAGGGAAAAGAGGGCAGCCTATAGAAAATTCAAAAGAACAGCAAAGGAAGAAAATGAGGAAGAATACCGGAGGCTAGCTAAGGTGGCAAGAAGGGAGATTCAGCAGGCAAAGGCACAGAAAGAGCTCCAACTAGCCAAAAGAATAAAGAATGAGGAAAATGCCTTCTTTCACTACATAAGCTAAAGGAGGGACAAGATGGATGGCATTGGTTGACTGAGGAAGGAGGCTGGTTGGGTTGATGAAGATGGGAACATAGCAGAGGTATTAAACAAATTCTTCTGCTCTGTCTTTACAAAGGAGAAGGGTGGACCAGTGTCACATGCAGGGAGAAGGAGGAGGAAATGGGGGTGGAGAGTTGTAGGGGTGATTAGGATTGAAAGAGTGAAGGAGAGACTGATGGCCATGAGGGTGGACAAATCCCGGGGCCAGATGAAATACACCCCATGGTACTGAAAGCATTAGTGGAGGATCTGGCAGGGCCACTGGCTGTTCTTTTCAATAGATCCCTGTAGTCAGGAGTGGTGCTACTGGAGTGGAGAATGGCACATGTGGTGCCACTCCACAAGAGCAGATCCAAAGATGACCCGGGTAACGATAGGTCAGTCAGCCTGACCTCGATAGTATGTAAACTCATGGAGACCATATGAAAGGAAAGGCTGGTGAGGTACATAGAGGAGAATGGTCTACAGAACAAAAGAAAGCATGGGTTTGTGGCAGGCAGATAATGTCAGACTAACCTGATCAAGTTCAAGTTAGGTTGTAAGGACATTGGACAAAGGCCAGGCAGTGGACATCATATACCTGGACTTTAGCAATGCATTTGATTCACCTGACCTTGGGCACCAAAAAGCACCAGAGCCCCCTCCAGCTTAGCGTACTGGTTGGCCTGTTCCAGCCGCAACCCGCGCTCTTCACCCCAGAGTGCACTACCAGGTTGCCTGACCTTGGGTGCCAAAATGCGCCGGAGACCCCTCCAGCTTAGTGGACCAGCGGGTCTGTTCCAGCTGCCACATATGCTCTCCACCTTGGACTGCACTCCCAGCAGGTCGCCTGACCTTGGGTACCGAAAAGCACCAGATCCCCCTGAAACTTAGTGTACCGGTGGGTCTGTCACAGCCACCGCCTGTGCTCTCCACCCCAGACTGCACTCCCAGGTATACTCACTACACAGACGTTGTCTGAAAAATGGTGCCATATCCCTGTGAGCCCCAGATTGGCTGGTCGCTGTCCCAGGGCTCTGCTGATTGGTGTGGCTTCTTGGTGCTATTTTCCACTGCTTTGAGCACCAGTATCTTACCCTAGCCATTTCTGCTTTGCTGTACTACTGATTTATTTGCATGTAACACTGTGTATGTTTTAGATCTGACTGTGTACAGATTTTTCTAAGAAGATTTGATTGTTTGACTGTGTTACTAATTCGCTAAAAGCTGTACTGCTTAGAGTCTTCCACTGAAAATGCTCTGCTGTACTATAGCCCTATACCTCTCTGTCTTTGCTCTAATCTAGTCTGTAAGACATTCCACAGACTCCATTGTCCTGAAAATTTCTCTTTTCACCTTCTACTCTCACAGTAATTTCTTCACTTACTACAGTTTTCTTCCTAACTAATCCTCCCTGCTGTGACTCTGTCTTCTGCTTCTGTCTGCCCCCACCCTCTGCTCCATAACCAGTTTAACCCCCCTTTCTCTTATTCCCAGTAGGTCGCCTGACCTTGGGCGCTAGCAAGCGCTGGAGCCCCCTCCAGCTTAGCGGGCTAGCGGGCCTGTTTCAGCTGCTGCCCACACTCTCCACCAAGGACTGCACTCCCAGGTACACCCACTACATGGCCATTGTCTGAAAAATGGTGCCATGTCTCTGTGAGCCCCTGATTGGCTGGTCACTGTCTCAGGACTCTGCTGATTGGTGTGGCTTCTTGGCTGGCATTTTCCACTGCTTTGAGCGCCAGTATCTTACCCTTGCCATTTCTACTTTGCTGTACTACTGATTTATTTGCATGTAATAATGTGTATGTTTTAGATCTGTGTACAGCTTTTTCTAAGAAGATTGAATTGTTTGAGACTGTGTTACTAATTCATTAAAAGCTATACTGCTTAGAGTCTTCCACTGAAATTGCTCTGCTGTACTGTAGCACTATACCTCTCTGTCTTTGCTCTAATCTATTCTGTTATGCATTCCACTGACTCCATTGTCCTGCAAATTTCTCTCTCACCTTCTACTCTCACAGTAATTTCTTCACTTACTACAGTTTTCTTCCTAACTAATCTCCCCTGCTGTACCTCTGTCTTTTGTTTCTGTCTGCCCCGTCCACTGCTCCGAAATCAATTTAACCCTCCTTCTCTTTCTCTTATTCCCAGTAGGTCACCTGACCTTGGGCACTGAAACCCACCGTAGCCCCCTCCAGCTTAGCGGACAGGTGGACTTGTACCAGCCACCACCCGTGCTACATGGCCATTGTCTGAAAAATGGAGTCATGTCCCTGTGAGCCGCTGACTGGCTGGTCACTGTCCCAGGATTCTGCTGATTGGTGCGGCTTCTCAGCTACTATTTTTCACTGCTTTGAGCACCAGTATCTTACCCTAGCCATTTCTACTTTGCTGCACTGCTGACTTATTCATCCCACACCACGCTTCCCGACCCCAGCCCCTATAAAATAGACGTTGGCTCCACCTATGCCTCTCACTATTGGCTTATCAAGTGTAACATTACAATTTGTGTTCCAGTTGCTTGCCCAATCACCAACCTTATCTCTCGGGTTATAATGAGGTTAAGCTCCCTTAGGGTAGGGTAGGATAGGTTAAGTTCTTTTAAAGTAGATAGCCAACTAGGTCTCTGTGCCTTGCCAAACCCTTCCTTTGATGAATCCTTAACTGCACTACTGAGCACGGATCTAAATTTGTAAAATCCTCTGGAAAGGATTCTTACACTCATACACTGCACTCTATTAAGCCCTTTCCATCAAGTGGAAAATCTGTTAGGGTTCATTCTCTATTCCCTCCTGTGCTTGTATTACTGCTAAGCCTTGTTACCTCCTACAATGAAGAAGGGTGTCACTCATATTAATGAGTAATCCCACTACGTGTTAATACTATCTTATATATTTTTCATTTTATCTTTTTTCTCTTTTTTTTCTTTCTTGGATCTGGTAGCATATAGCACCAAACATGGTATCCCAAATCCTTACCCTATTGGGCCTCCTAGCCCCCCTTGGATTCTGCTCCCTCCAGTTCCTAGTCTGTCCTACTAGTGTCCAGACCAAGGTGGCAATGTCCCTAACCTCATGTGCAACAGGCTTCTTTGGCTTCTACCAGAAATACTTTACTGACATACCTACAAATACAGGCTTGCATCAAATTCCATGTCCTGAGGTCCTGTCAAATCTCAGCATGTACCCTGTTATGCAGGGTGATAAATAAAATATCCCAAATAGCACTGGGACACTACCACACATGAGGTTCAATAAACAATGGCTGGTATCTTTTACCCTTATATACCCACTCTCGCTTTCTGCACGGGCACTCCTATACCTTCATGCCAACCCATGGTCAGCCAGAATTTCCTCCTTTCCTCCTATGGAACCAGGATGTTACAAAAGAGGTAAAAGTCACTTAACAAGGCTACTCTTGGAAGCCATCAAAAAACTTCTTTTATTACTGCTCATTTGTGCAGGTAATGTTGAGCTCAACCCTGGACCCATTCTTCCAATTGCAACCCCATCTCAAATTGGCTAGCTGAATGGAATGAGCCTAATCCATATCAATGCCTGTAGCCTGCTTAGGAAATCTGAGTCAATCCAAACATGGATTAATCAAGCCTGCCCTGATGTGCTGGTGGTCATTGAAACTTGGCTTAAGCCTGTGATACCGGATCATGAAATTACCATTCCTTTGTATAATTTGTTTAGAATGGAAAGATCCTCGAGAGGCAGGGGTGTAGCAATATACAGTACATCCAGGTCAAATATGTCACTCCCATAGCAAACTCTACTACTCTACCCAAGGAATTCGAATGTCTCATATTAAAAGTGTAGCTTATCAACACAGTCGCTATGCACATTATTGGCAGTTACAGGTTCCCTGTTGTAGGTTTAAAATTACTGAACCACCTAAGAGATGTCCTAGATGTATTATCCACTGAAGTCATATTAATAGGTGATCTGAATCTGCACTGGCTTTCCACAGTATCTAAACCTCTGAAAGAGTTATGTGACACCTTTGGTTTTACAGAAATTATAACTGAAACCACAAGGCCTAACATCAAAAACCGAAGAAAAGTACTTTGTTTGATTTAATATTAGTCAATAAACTGCACCTATTTACTCATGCAAATGCATTCTTCAGTGACGTCAATGATCATTGTGCAATAGCCTGTGTGAGGTCTATTCCCAAGGCAGTGTCATCCTCCAAGTATATCCACAAGAGATGCCGGAGGAATTTTGACTTCTGCTCAGACCTCCAGCATGCTGTCTGGCAGGACTTTTATCTGGCCCAATCTGTGGATACGGCCTATGAGGAATTTCACAAAATAGTGCTCAAGACCCTAGACAAACATGCTCCTTTAGTAAAAATCAGAATCAAAAGGAAAATGTGCCCATGGTTTACTGGTGGATTGAAAGCCACATTATTGAATCAAGACTGTGGAAAAAAGCAAGGAAAACTAAACTCCCAGCTGAATGGTCAGCCTTCAGGGCAGCTAGGAATCGGTGCACTAAGCTCACCAGAACTGAGAAAGCAAAGTATTTCCAAGCAGAAATTGATAATGCCTCTAATGACACCAAGAAATTTTGGAAAACTCTAAAGGACATCAAAGGTTACTTTTCTGCTCACTCTCTTCCCCTTAAAATCACTATGGGTGGTGCTTCCTTTACCAACAAACAACCTATTCTCGAACTTCTAAACAACCATTTTGCTACAGCAGAACCAGCCTTTGATGTCTCACTGGCCAGCTCACTCCAATCTCAGCTAGGTGTTCAAAAACCAGATTGACTTAATCATAATCTATTAACAGAAAAGGCAACCATCACCTTCTACCCATTACCTTAAAGCAAATTGAGGACCTTCTCCTGGCTCTAGATACTAGAAAAAGTGCTGGTGCAGACTAAATAGAGCCAGGTCTGCTCATGAAAAAGGGTTACCAGAGTGTGACATGGGAGTGAAATTTTCAAATCGACCATAGAAGAATTATGCAATACAGGTTAAGATACTATGACCCATATATGAAAAAAATCACAATGTTTAAAGATAAAACATTTTAAGGGTCCTAAGAAAAATGGGGTCTAGTGTGATGATTGTAACAACACACACCGTGATGAGTGTAACAATACACATCACACACTGTGGTGAGTGTAACAAGACACACCACACATCACTACAATTGTAATAAAGGGTGACCATAGATGAATTGCGTAATGCAGGCTAAGATACTATGACCCACATGTGAAAAAAATCACAATGTTTTAATTTAAAAAATGTCAAGGTTCCCAAGAAAATTGGGGCCTAGTGTGATGATTGTAACAATACACCGTGATGAGTGTAACAAGACACAGCACACACTGTGGTGAGTGTAACGAGACACACCACACATCACTGCAAGTGTAATAAAGGGCACCACACAACTGTTAATGAGTGAAAAGGTTTACTTATGTAGACTGAAGGCTTTTTAAACATAACATTACATTAAAAAACAGCGTGTTTACTATAATTACACTACATTAAAGTATTCTACATCGCACGGAACACTCAAGACCATTCGACAGGAGAGGAACAGAGCACTCATGGCCATTTGACGGTACCAAAGAGTCAGCATGCACACTCCACATGATCCTTCAATCAAGGGAGAGGCATGGAACACTCAGGGCAATTTGATGGAACAAAAGATGGGATATTATAAAAAGGCTTTCAGAAATGCTGCAATCTGATTGGCTGTTAGGAGTCCAAAAGCCTTACAATAATCCCTGTTACACTGTCATGTACAGCCTGATTGCCATGGCATACTTTTTTATAATTGCAATAAGGCACTCCCAAGAGTTAGATTAACAGTCTATTAAGTACCCCACCAGTGTCAAAGGCACCAAGAGTACCCCCCCAAACACAACATACTAGCAGGGAAGCTGCATTGTGCTCATGAAGGCTGAATATGAATGCTCACACAGGCCAAGTCAAAAGACTGGCTGGGACACGCTCCCAGGCCAGCATAATAACCACAGCATAACTACACCACTTTTTTTTATTTTCCCCAGACACAATGATTTGGACAATCGGAAGCATCAAGGTTGTGTAAGCATTCATATTTGCCATAATGAGACTAGTGTCAAAGTCAGCAAGCATACCTCCCCCAACCACAACCCACTGGTAGGGAAGCTGCATGGTGCTCATGAAGGCTGAATATAAATGCTCACATAGGCTGAGTCAAAAGACTGGCTGGGACACACTTCCAGGCCAGCATAATAACCACAGCATAACTACACCACTTTTTTAATTTACCCAGGCACAATGATTCGGACACACAGGCAGAGTCAAAACACATTTTCACTTTTTCTGTATACATTATTACGATATAACATTTATTCCAACATTAAAAATAAAAAAAACAAAGCATTCACAGTTCACAGTACATTAAGCCCCAACCCCACCCCTGTACAAAATGCGTGGACAGCAATTACAAAGAATGCCCAAAATTTTATTTCAGTCACTGCCCCCTCACACTTACTGCACTTGCAATGACAAAACAATGAGACCTAGCCCCTTGTCTGATGAACCCTTGCACCAGACCATGAGTAAAATGACTCCACTACCTACACAGTTCAGTTACAAGGAGGTCCTGGGAAGGAGATTGTAAACAATAACAAAATAAAAATAATACAACAGGACACAGAAGGTATATCAAAATATTTGGCAGCAAAAAAACAGTAACAAAAACATACCCTGGTAAAACAGAACATCAACTAAATTAATAGCACATTTAAAATGTATTTTATTCCATGGTAACCGGGTAAGGCCCACTAGGTACAGGTGCCTGTGTTCAGGAATGACCGGGGAGCACAGTAGAAGTTTACAGATTTAGGGATTTGCTCAGAGTCACAGTATGCAAGTGGAGGTTGAAGGAATCAAACTCGCTTCCGTCTGTTAGATGTACCAAGCTCATTCACAGCTTCTGCCTTCTAGACTATACATTGTTGCTGCATTGGAGCTCACACAGTTAGCATCTCAATGAAATTTATTACACTAGAACTCTGACATCCAGAACAAAACACCAGGATGCTTGAACAAGCATTTATATTGTTGCTGCCATGCAACCTATGCCTCTGAGTTAAAACTGTCCAGAGACCTCCACTACTAAACTCTCTCAAAAGTTCAAGTTCAAGTTTATTGCAGGAAAGACTCCGTTGAGCAAGCTCATTCACAAGAAGGTCCTGAGGCACATACACATACAGTTCACAATTACATAGACAGGAGATATAAAATGTAGAACAACAAAGAAAAAATATATAATACAAGAGGTATATACAATAGAAGTCCTTATGCTATATATGCAGTACATTCCAGCTTTAACCTTGCCTTAAATTATGCAACTCATTTCAGCTTAATAAGTAGAGGAACAGTTGGTACCTAGGAAGTTGACTTGGTGTTAGGGGCCCTAGTAGCACCTACATATGTCTTTTAATTTAGAGATAGCTGATGTTTAGCAGGAGTTAATTGATACGATGCTGGTTAGCTTCAGCATGGCTTGTAGTTGGTTCCAAATGCTTGGGAGGGCATATGAGACAGCTCTTTGGCCAGCTGTGGTGCGTGTCCTGGGAACATCTTGTAGGATAAGGTCGGATTTCCTTAGGGAGTAGGCACTATGCAAGATGTGTATGAGAGACGTTAAATAGACAGGCAGTTTGTGGAGAAGTAATTTGAGGGTCCAAATGCCAGCATGAAGGAGGCGTCTGGTGGCAAGAGAGGTCCACCCAACTGCTGCATAAAGATCATAATGGTGGGTCCTGTACGCAGAGTTAGTAATGAAGCAAAGAGCACAGTGATAGAGTACATCCAGTTTAGATAGGCTCAAGGTTGGGGAGGAGATAAAGATAATGTCTCCATAGTCAAGCAAAGTAAGGAATGTTGCTTGGACAAGTCTTTTGCGGGTGGCAAGAGAAAAGAGGGTCCTATATCTAAAGAAGAAACCCAAGCGTGCTTTAACCCTCTTTGATAGATCCTCGATGTGGTCATTGAAGGAAAGCTTGTTGTCTATCCACATACCTAGATATTTAAATTTAGGTACGACTTCCAAGGGTTCACCTAGGGAAGTAACTATGAAGTTTTTAGGTGGGGTAGGTAGGGCACTAGACAAGGCAAGTCTCGAGAAAATCATTGTCTTGGTTTTTTTGGCATTTAAGAGAAGCTTGGCATTGATAAGGTTGCTTTCTAATTGGATAAAGTCAGCTTGGAGTGCTTCCCTGACTTCAGTTAGGGATGAGCCTGATGCGTACATAACCATATTGTCCACAAATAAATGTATGCTAGAGTCAAGGTTGTTGATGTACAGGGAAAAAAGGATTGGTCTTAGGATGGAGCCTTAAGGGACTCCTCTGGCAATTGGAAGGGGGGCAGATAGTAGGCCATCAGCTTTGACTTTTTGTATCCTTCCCGTGAGATAACTGTTAAACCACTGTAAGGTAAGTGGAGTGGCACCTATGTAGGCAAGACAGGTGATTAGGTGGTGATGGTCTACAGTGCCAAAGGCCTTACTGAGGTCTAGAAAGACTGCACCAGTAACCTTCTTGGTGTCCATAGCATGGGTCCAGTCATTACAGACTTTAGCGGAGGCTAAGATGGTACTGTGCTTTGACCTGATGCCAGATTGGGCAGGGTTTAGGAGTGAGTGCGCTTCAAGGTGATTTTTTAGTTGGTTGTATATAAGTTTTTCCAGCACTTTGGAGAGAACAGGCAAGATAGAGGTAGGACGGTAGTTGTTTATGTCACAAGGATCTCTTGATTTGAAGAGAGGAAGAACATGGGCAGATTTCCAGCAGGATGGAACAGTGGCTGTGGTAATAGAGAGGTTAAAGATGTGAAGGATGGGGGCTGTGAGCTGGGCATAGCCTAACCACAAGAAAAATGATTCAAGGCCATCGTCTCCTGCACTTTTCTTGGCATCAAGGCTAAGAATTATGTCTTCAACTTCTTTGTAGCTAAACAGGCATAACTGGAAGGGATGAGGTTGAGTAGCATGTGTAGAATCTGGGCTAGTGTTGCTATTCACTTGGCTAGCATATGGGGAGGAGTTGAATGCCAACCCGGCAGTGGCAAAGCGAAGGTTAAGTTCTTCGAGGATTCACAGTTTATTTTCAACCATACCGTCCTTGGCCAGAATCTTGGTGGGAAGGGAGGAAGCAGCAAGATGGCCTTCAATGGATCTCAGTGTCTTCCAGATTTTTTGGGAGTTCCCTTTGGCCTGCTCCAGAGCGGAGATGTAGAAGTTTGCTTTAGTAGCACATACACTTTTAACACAGGCATTTCTGGCAGTTCTAAATGCCTGCCAGTCTGCTGGGTTCTTTGTGTGCCTGGCCCTATCCCATAGCTTGTCTCTATTGGTAAGTACAGATTTGAGCTCTTGGGTGAACCACAGATGTGAGATTTTCCGCACCCTCATTTTAATAAGAGGAGCATGCTTGTTAATTAGGGTGGTGAGGTTGTCATTTAGGACAGAGATGGCGGCATCAGCAGATTTGGCAAGATATAGGTCTTGCCACCTGATCGTAGCTAGATCGGTTAGGAAGTTTACTGAGTTGAATTTACGGAACGAACGTTTGATTCTGAATTTAGGGTGCTGCTGGGTTTTAGATTGGAATCTTGTACATACAACAATACTGTGGTCGCTCATGTCGTTATGGAAAACTGCAGAAGGTGAGATTTTATGGGGATGCGAAGTTAAGATGACATCTAAGAGTGAGCAGTTGGCAGAGTTAGAAGCATTGATTCTTGTGGGTTCAATTACTATCTGTGTAAGACCCAGCTCATCACAGATGGCTTTTAGGGAGTGGGATTTAGCAGTGAGCCAATCCATATTGAAGTCCCCTAAGATTATTGTTTCCGTGTTAGCAGCCAAAGTTATGGATTTCAACACGTTAAGAATTTCTGTGCCTCCTGATGGGGGTCTATAGCCACCAATGATTGTGATGCACTCTGAGGATGGAAGGTGAGGTTTAAGTGAGACAATCTCGTATTCCTTGGGCTTAGTTTTAAAGGAAATGCTGCTAACAACAAATTTTGATTTGGCGTATACAACCCCCCTCCTCGAATCCGTATCAGCCCTATAGAGCTTGAAGCCCAGTATAGTAATTTGCTGATCAGTGTTGGTCTTTTTTAGCCATGACTCGGTAATTATAATCAGATCTGGGTCAGTGTGGGCTGCCCAAACTTGAAGATGATCACGTTTTTTGAGCAGGTTTAGAATATTGACTATCATCAGTTTCATCCCAGGAGCAGCTGCAAACTCCAACGGAGAAGTGATTTGAGTTGGGGGACCTGGATTTAGTTCGACATTGCCTGAACAGAAAAGGAGAATTAGAAACATTTTCTTGAGGGCATTTGTCAGGTAGAAGTGGGCTCTTTTCGTATGGGTTCTTGTGTGGTGTTCCGTCATTGAGGTACGTCTAGCCAGGGCATAGGAGATACTGACATGGCCATTCAAGGCTAGCAGAGGAAGTGCACAGAAAGACATTGGTGAAGGGAGGAGGGCCAGAGGAGAGGGATGAGAATTAAAATGAAAATCTGACAGATTAAGAGCAGGGAAGCAATATGAAGATGCAGCAGGAACTATGATTGTGGGTTGCCAGGCTGGGATGACTTCTGACTTAGCATGGATCAGTGCTTTATGAGTCATACTTTTTGCCAGGATTAGAAGTAGAATGATAATGCAGGCCATATTGTCCACGATTGAGTACAGGGATTTGTGTAGAAAGAACCAAGAATCCCTCTAGTGGCAGGTCTGTATAACCTGCTAATGGAATACTAGCCATTTAAAAAAAAAAAAAAAACTTCCATTGCACACTTGAAATGTGCCTAATTCTATCTAAAATCTATTTGTAAAAAGTGCCAGATGGCAGAAGCAGGGGAAAAGTCCTGGCCAATCAGAGAGAGTTTGCTGAAAGCGCTCGTGTTCCGATTGGCTGCACTGTCCTGTACCTTCCAAGGAGCTGCAGGCTGGCATCCTGGCTTCGGTTGGTGGCTGGTAGGGTGCCAGCCGACCATGGGGGAGCTGAAGCAGCCCCATTCAAGGGCAGGCAGCTTCCAAGGAGCTGCAGGCAGGCATCCTGGTCCCGGTCGGTGGCTGGCTGGGTGCCGGCTGACCGTGAGGGAGCTGAAGCAGCCCTGTTCAAGGGCAGGCAGCTTCCAAGGAGCTGCAGGTGGGCATCTTGGTCTCGGTCGGTGGCTGGCTGGGTGCCAGCTGACCATGGGGGAGCTGAAGCAGCCCCGTTCAAGGGCAGGCAGCTTCCAAGGAGCTGCAGGTGGGCATTCTGGTCTCGGGCAGCAGGGAACATGTACAAACAAAAATGCAGGTGAATGGGCTGGGATCTACCACAGAGTTTACATACTTGACAATACAGGGACATAGTCCTTTTAAAATGTATACTAACTGGCTCCATTTCTAACCTCACTAAAGACACTCATGAGAGAGTGTGATGGGCAATCAGACACACCACAGGTTTTGGTGTGTTTTACTAACTCCAGCAAGTTCAGTCGGTGAAATGAAAAGCCCCCCATCTCCAAAATTGGAGAACTTGCATACTAATGCCACCAGTGAACAATCGATCTTATAGGATTGATCTTGGTTGCCCAGTTCGCTAATTGTTACTCCTTCCCTATGATGGTTGAAATTAGTCACTCACCTCGTGATGGGTGTAACACTGAGGATTGGCAAAGACACCGCTCTTTAACTCTCACTGGATGTGAAGGAAAAGAGGAAGATCCAGTCACAAACATAACTTTTATACTGCCACCAACTCAAACTGCTTTTCTGGCACAGACACAAGACAAGTATCATACTGGGCTACCAGACTTGACTCCCAACCTGTGATGTGCAAACATAAGCAAATCTAGGACACCATGTCATGTGGGGGATCAAACGACCACATAGCGTCGTTGTGCTAGTAGCCATGGACAAATCAATGTTTTTTCTAAGAAGCTGAGAGATCCAAGGAGCAAGGAAAAGTGCAAGAATTTTAAATAACTGACTGGAAGTCAGTGTGGGGTTCACTGTGATGGGTGTAACAAAGTAGGACACTACACATTACACCCATCATGGAAACTATTGAGCATCTCTGCAGCCAAAGGGAATAAAGTAAAGGGCCAGGACAGTGTGGATATCTTAAAACAAGATGTTTTGAGCAACACAGTACTTTAGTTTGAATACTGTGAAGTAAAATGAGTTCACAGCAGCAAACAACAAACACGATGGTTTTGATGTCACATTTTGAGGCAAGAAAATCAGCAGTAAATTAACTTAAATTGAAAAAAATATGTATGTTAGGGGTGTAATTGCAAAAAAACATTATGTTACCTATCTCTACTACCAACTACCCTTAAAAAGCACCACTTGTATTAAGTAAATCTTTTTTTATTTTTGTAACACCATTTAATCAAAGTGACAGGTGCCTTGGTAACCCCATTTTGAAAATAGACCCAGCCGTATTAACTAAAGTTAGGAAATTATGCTCTAGCCTCTCTGATAGCTCGTCACTTTAACTAGTCCCTTATGCAGGGTTCCATCCCAACAGTATGAAAGACAGTGCAAGTGATTCCACTTTTAAAGTCTGGTGACACTTGTGACTTAAACAATTATTGACCCATTTCGTTACTCCCTACTTTGTCAAAGGTACTGGAGAAAGTAGTGAATTTACTGCTAAGGCACCACCTAGATATGCACAATCTTCTCAACAAGGTCCAATCTGGTTTTAGGCCAAACCATAGCACAATCTCTGTGCTTGCCAAAGTCATAAATGATTGGCAGATGGCCTTAGACAATAAAAAATACATATGCAGCTTATTCCTTGATCTGAGTAAAGCTTTCGATATAGTGGACCATGACCTTCTTATTACCACTCTGCATACTGTTGGAGCAGACCCACTGTCAATCAAGTGGTTTACTAGTTATCTCACTGGACGCCACCAACAAGTCAAAGCGGATGGTAATCTTTCTACACTGAATACTGTGCAAAGAGCAGTGCTCCAAGGATCCATCCTTGGACCCTTGTTGTTTGCTGTCTATATCAACAACCTAAATTATGGAATCTCAGATGCTACTATTCATCTATTTGCAGATAACACTGTGTTATACTTAACCAGGCTTTCTCTGGACCAGGCCTGCAAAGACCTCCAACTTGAGTTTAACCATCTACAGAAAAACCTACTGCATCTGAAGTTGCTTTTAAATGCTAAAAAAACAAAGCTATGCTTTTTGCTCCAAGTTCATGTATAAATACAACAAAGGGTCCCTTTACCTTCCCTGTCATACAGTCGCTGCTTCGTGAATCCCTAGAGCTTGTATCAGTCTTCAAGAACTTGGGGGTTTGGGTTGATGACAGGCTTTGCTTTTCAATTCACATTGAAAACCTAACCAAAAGACTAAGACAAAGACTTGGTATCATCTTTCACAAAAGGTATCTACTAACTCAAGAGGCAAAAATCCATCTAGTACAAACTACATTCTTACCGCTCCTAGACTATGCCGATATCCTGTATGGTCATGGGACAAGTGGGGTTTTAAGGAAGCTTGACACCTTCTATCATCAGGCAATTACATTTATCACAAACACACCATACTCCACTCATCACTGCACCCTTTACTCTATGCTTGGCTGGAACTCACTTAGTTACCAACAGCATAAAAATGTTTTCCTTTGGACACTTAGAGCATTAACAAATAAGCCTCCTAAATACATCTCTGACTGTCTACCTCTCTATCAATCAGGGAGTTACCTTCTAAGAAGTCTTTCGTATTCCTCCCTTATTATTCCTAAGGTAAATATGTGCTTCTGCAAAGTGGCCATAAGTCACTTTCTCCCTGTCCTTCGGAACAATATGCAAAAAAACCTTAAAAATTGTCCTCCCAGTGAAAGTACCCCTCTTCAAAACTCTCTTTGCTAAGACCTTTAAAAAACTGTGCAACTACCCTCATAGCTTAACCATTCTGGAGCTCTTCCTCTTCTCCCAGCGTCCAGCTAACTTATGATTTCTATTATCTGGATAATGTGGTTACTGGGCGACGTTTGCACTAAATGAATTATGTATTCTTCTGTATTTTTTATGTATATGATGTATAAACATGCATTTCTTTTTCTTTTGCATATGATGTACAAACTATAACCTAATTGCAAGATTGTACTTATTGGACTTTGAATTATATGTTCATCAAACTATACAAACTATAACCTATTTGCAAGAGTGTACTTATTGTGCCTCGTATTATATGTTCATCTAACTTTTTGTATATTATCTTTACCTGACCCAGGTGCACCTTGTAAATGAGCTGTCTCAATGGTGTTTCGCCTGGATAAATGTATTTATTTATTTATTGATACACTCAGATTACAGAACTTTTTGAGTCACGGACTCATTTCCAAAGGCTTCTCATCAAACATCAGATTAAACAAACATAGACAATGGAATGAATCAGCATAGCACATTTCATCCATAGGACTGCTGCTATAGAGCGAGCCACAGAGATGAGCGATATACAAGCCATTTGCACGGTGTGTCTGATGACACCAGGTGACCTATACAATTTGGTAGCTTAGCACTAAACACTACTACAGGTGCAGAGAGTGGGATGACCTATACAAGGTGGTATCTAATACAGTGCACAAGTTATACAAGGTGGTAGCTAATACAGCGCATAAATTATACAAAGCGGTAGCTAATGACATCGCAGATTCTATACAGAGTGATGGCTGCAAACAGTGTAGGTACAAAAATATTGGAAACTACCATAGTTGTGAGACATACTTGGTCAGGACAGCGAGAGCAGAAGAAAATAGGGCTTACAGAGCATGAAGGGCAATAAATAAAGACTGATTGATTGATTCTGTACCACACAAAATGTTGATAATGAAACTAAGGGATATAGGGGTAGGGGAGAATATGGTAAAATGGACTGAGAATTGGCTGAGTGGTAGAACCTAGAGAGTGGTTGTTGGGGTTGAGTTCTCCAGTAACAAGTAAGTCACCATCAGGGTACAACAGGGATCGGTGCTGCTGCCAGTGTTATTCAATGTCTTCATAAGTGACATCAGAGAAGGCATTACAGGCAAAAGTACCTGTTTGTGGATGACATTAAAATCTGTGGGAAGGTGGACACCAAGGAAGGGATACAGGACCTGAGGGAGGACCTCAACAGACTAGAGGGATGGTCAGGAATCTGACAACTTGGTTTCAAGCCAACAACTGCAAAGTGATGCACATAGGGGCCAAGAAACCTAGGACAGAGTATTACATAGGAGAGGTTCAGGTAACTGTTTCCAAAGAGGAAAAGGGTCTAGGGTTAGTGATTATGAGTGACCTGAAACATGCCTTTCAGTGAAAAAAGGCAGTGGCGAAGGCTAACGGGATGCTGGGGTGTATTGCAATAGGATTCAGTAGTTGCTGGAGCTAGGTTATTTTACCATTATACAGGTCATTGATGAGACCACATTTAGAATATGAAGTTAGGTACTGGCATCCTTACCGTAAGAAGGACATCAGCATGCCGGAGGGGATCCAGAGGAGAATAAACAAGATGATCAAGGAGGCTACAGGATAGGTCCTATGAGGATAGGCTCAAAGCCCTGTGGATGTACTCCATGGAAGAGTGGAGGCAGAGCGGTGATATGATAGAGACCTTCAAGTACATGAAGAGAATTAACAGAGTGAAAATGGAGGGTCTCTTTAAATTGAGTGAAAACAGCAACATTAGGGGGCATAGCCTAAAATTCATGGTGGGAACAGAAGGGACGTAAGGAAGCATTTCTATATGGAGAGGGTGGTGTCTTCCTGTAATGAGCTTCCAGATGAGGGGCTATCAGCAAGGATGGTGGGAGCATTTAAGGGAGCCTGGGATGAGCACAAAGGGAACCCTTGGGACAAAGGAAGGGGAGAAAGGGGGAGAGGGAGGAAAGGTTGAGGGGACAGGGTCATTGGTGTAAATTGTAAGGCCAGACCATGCATCACTTACTGAGCAGACATGATTGACCAGGCTGTCTTCTGTTGGCCTTTATCATGTGATCATATTTTTGTAAGGGAATAAACAAGGTAAATTGCAGGTGACTATTTAGCAGGAGCACAGAGCAAGAGTACAGAGTCAAGAACCGAAGATCCTGAGTGGAAACGGGAGGAGGGAAGGTTTGAAAGTGATTTGACAAAGTTCTATTTTATGAAACTAGTGATGGAGCCATGGAACAGTCTGCCAGCAGAGGTGGTGGGTGCGCAGACCATCAGTGGTTCAAGCACGGCTAGGTGAATATGATGAGAGTTTAGGGTGCCCTGTAACTAGAGTGAGAATCTGTTTGGGTCATCCGATATAGACTAGCCATCTCAATGTAAAAAGAACAACACAGAGCGACTCCACTGTCTAAAACATCATTCTTTAAACAAAAAGCACTGTTTTATTTCTAATTTACCATACTAATAGTGGGCTATATTTCATGAGCCTCACATTAGGCCCTTAAATATTAAAGCATTTCTAGCTAATGAAAGAAATACTAAAGCCAAATGAGCCACCTCTCTTCAGTCTCTGTGTCTGTTTTATACTGTTCATGTTGAGTTTATATATTCAGTGTTCCTTGCACCAGCTGCAGCAAGCTGCAGAACGGAGTTCCAGAGTGTCCTCTGGAACTAGAACTCCATTCTGCAGCTTGCTGCAGTTGGTGTAAGGAACACTGAATATATAAATTGAACATGAGCAGTATGAAGCAGACAAAAAGTTTGAAGTAATGAGTACATTTTAGCTTTGGAAAGTGAGCATTATCTTCATTGTGAAAACAGAAGTAAACAACACTGTTTTGGGGCCTGAGGAATTGGTGGGAGCCACAAAACCATCGCCCTTTGTTGTGGTGTGAATAAATTAAAAATATAGCAGTAGATTTTTGCTTAAAGAATGGTGTTTTGGACAGTGGAGTTCATCCTACACTTTATTCTTTTACATCAAGCATGGCTAGGACAGAGCAAGGGGTTTGCTGGTTGCTCAGGTTGGTAGCAGTAGGGAGGGGAGAAATGGGATGCATAAAACCCTGAATGAAGAGTAGGTAATGGGGAAGACAGGGAACTCCCAGAAGACTAGATCGATCTTTGTTCTTTTTCTGCCATCATTGTTTATATTTCTATGTTTCCAAGGAATAACAGATGGGATGGGTTAAACTGGCCACTACTTCAGAGAAAATGGATCCAGGGTCATCATAAGTGACTCCCTGAAACAAATTAGCCAATATAACAAGACCTATAGCAAGGCAATCAGAATGTTTGGGTTTACTGGCAGGAGTTTGGATAGAAGGAGGAAAGAGGTGATACTACCGTTCTATAGCTCACTCGTGAGATACCATCAGTACTGTGCCTAGTTCTGGAGTCCTTACCTAAGGAAAGACAGAGACAAACTGGAGAAAATGCAATGTAGAGTAACTAAAATGAATCAGGGCAAATAGAGCAGATCCTATGAGGATCAGCTTAAGGCACTGAACATGTACTCACTGGAGGCCAGAAAGGAGTAGGGAAATGACTGAAAACTTCATGTTCCAGAAAGGAATAAACAATGTAAACTTTGAGAAACTATTTTACAGAAATGGCAGGTCAAAAACCAGGGGACATAAATCTGGTGGGATGGTGGAGATTCAAGAACAGCACACAAGTACTGAGCACTAAATTTCAAAAATGATGAACAAGAATAAACAGTATATAGTGTAGAAAATGTTATTAAGGCAGAGAGTGTGAGCTAAGACCCCAGCACTTCAAGTCTGATTTGACCTTTCCTTAGAACTGAAGTGTCAGGCTTTTGGCTCACACTCACTGCCCTAGTAATGTTTTCTATGCTGTATACTGTGTATTCATCTTCATTATTTTTCAAATGGAGTGCTCAGTGCTTGTGTGCTGTTCTTGTTCATTTTGAATTTTTTTTACTGAGATCCCACTGCTAGTCTATGAGTGTGGGTGGATTTTTTGTATCCATGGTGGAGATTAAGGTAGATTGCAAGAATATTTTATTTTTCCAAGAGAGTATCTGAACTGTGGGACAGTCTGCCAGCAGAAGTGGTGGGCACAAAAGCCATTAATGGGTTCAAGCATGCCTGGTTCACAGTAAATGGTTTATTAGTTATGCAGGGAGCAGCAGTAAGGCAGGGAGCGAGGGGGTAGAGGAGGGTGAAAAAGTCATCTGGACAACAGGTTAGTCCAGTGTAAAACTGAGCAGACTGGATGGACCAATGGGGCTCAATTTTCAAAAGCCTGAAAATACCACAAGCCCTTGGTGTGCTGATAAAACGGTGCAAGGGGCTTATGACATTCTCCTGGTGCCAATCAGGATTTTCACTCCTGTGTGGCAAATACTGCAAGTTAGACAGGCACTCCCTGGTCTAACTTACGGCATGCTACAGATCATTTTTACAGGGCACCATATATCTGGCGCAAGCCACCGTAAAGTGTGGAAAGTGTTGCAACTGTGCCAGATGTACTAAAATTGGGAGAAGTTGCATTAAAGGCATTTGGTGCACCTGCGCCAAAGACTAGGGTTGATGCGGGGCTTGATGCAAGCCTTGTGTCAACATTTGAAAATCAAGCCCTTGGTCTTTTTCTGCCTACATTGTCCATTTTTCTATGCTCAAAAACAACACAGTGAATACCAGCAGGTAAGTATTGTTGGGTTGACCAATGCTTATTATTCTTTGGTAACTAGGTAAAGCCCATTGAGCACAAGGCCCATTTATAGGGCGATCAAGGAGCACTGGAGAGGTTAATTGACCTGCTCAGCATCACCCAGTGTGAAAGTGGAGGTTATGGGAATCAAACCCTAATCTGCTGGATGTATCAAGCTCATTTACAGCTCACTCCTCTGACCTCTAGGCTGTACCACCAGCCCAACAAACTTTGAGATATGGTGACAAAGCTCAAGTAACAGCAACACTGATCCAAGCATTTCTTCAAATCCTGAAGAACACTACAGCACTCACTTATGAAGACTGATGGAGATTGTGATGCTTCCCCATCAGTATGCACATGTCTGGGTTGAGGGAGGAGGTTGCTGGACTCAAGGTCGAGTTGTCTGAGATTCTGGAAACCTCCTTCCCCACCCAGGAGCCAAGTCTACCATTATTGCCTCAGACAATGCCAGAGAGGAGAAATGGATGGATTGTGGTGGGCTCAGAAAGGATGGGTGTGGTGGGTCAAAGGCACATTCCTCAAATGGTACCCCATGTAGTCCTCATACTGCTATGGCAAACTGGGACTGCCAGACAGAGGCTTCCATCGGTAGAGGCTGAGGCAGATGTGTGGATCCTCCCTAGTGGAGATCCCAAGGAGAGTGGAAGAGGACCCCTTAGGAGGAGGAGGCAACTTCTGGTGGGGGACTCAATTGTGAAGGGGATAGATTTGGGAATAGGAAAGGGAGGAGAGAGGGAAGTTAGGTACCTACATGGCCTCATTGCCCAGAAGGATGGGAATTGGACCCTAAGGACTGCTATATCAGCAGGATTAAAAGCAAAGCTGGAAGTCATTGTCCACTGATGGACTAATGACCTGGCTGGGGATGGGGCTAGCATAATGCAGGAGGAGTTTAGGGAGCTGGGGTGTGGTATTAATCAGGTAGCACACTCAGTGGCTTTCACTGAGATGCTATCTGTCTATGATGGTGGGAGAAAAGGAATCTTCACACCAGGAGCTTCAACTCATGGCTGAAGGAATGGTGCAGAGAGGAGGATTTTGATTACACTGGGGACTGGGGACCCATCTGGGACAATAAGGGCCTATACAGGAATAACGGCCTGTATACATTCAGAAGGGGAACCACAGTCCTCAGTGGATGGTTTAAATGTTACTTTGATGGACCTCTAAACTAGCGGTGGTGGGTGGTGGAAGGGCTAAGGGATGCAGAAACTGTCCCCCCCAAGAGGCTGAAGTAGAGAGTAGGGAGAACTTGAGAGGAATCCCCTGGGATACAAATTAATACAGGAAGCAGGGTGGAGGAAATATAGGGGAATGGTAGTGGGTGCATTAAAAAGAGAAGGAGAGCTAAAAGGAAAAAAGAGTGGGTAACAATTAGAGTGGTAACAAAACCTGAAAAGTCATGTATGCAAAAGTTAGAAGTCTAGGAAATAAGATTGTAACTAGATACCACAATGGCAGAGGCTGATCTGCATATTGTGGCCATTACCAAATCATGGTGCAGTGAGCACCATGAATGGGTCTTGGCCATACCAGCCAATACTCTGTTCAGGAAATAGATGGTAGGAATGAAAGGAGGGGGTGGCACTATATGAGAGGGAGGGAGGGCATTAAAGCAATGGAGATTCAGGGAATACAGTCTTGAGCAGAGGTAGAGTGGATCACCCTAGAGACAGGGAATGGAGCCTCTTCTCACACTGGTGTGATCTACAGATCACCAGCAGAGGAGAAGGAGTTACATAAGGTACTGATGGAAGCTATTGACAAGATGGCAGAAAAAGGGAAGGTGGTGTTGCTGGCAGACTTCAATCTGCTGGATGTAGATTGGAGGCTTCCAGCTGTGGCTTCAGCTAGAAGCAGAAAAATCTTGAACTTCTTGCAGGAGGTGGTCCTCAGGCAACTAGTCAGTGAACCTACTCATGATGGGACAATACTGGACCTGGTACTCACCAATAAGGACAGTGTTGTAGATGTCAATATGGCGGGCCACCTGGGGACCAGTGATCACCATACAGTGTGATTCAATATAAGGATGGCTACAGAATCGACTCACACAATGCTGAGGATCCTGGGCTTAATGAGGGCAGATTTTAAAAAGACGGGTGAATGCCTCTGAGATGATCTGCTGGGGGAGAATGAAATACATAGCATGGAGGAAGAGTGGGAGAAACTGAAAGGGCCATATTGAAGGCAACAATCCTCTGTATCAAGCAAGGGAGCAAAAAAGAAAGAAGAAAAAGAGACCACTACAGTTCTCAAAAGAGGTGGCAGAAAAGGTAAAAACTAAGAGGGGAGCATTTATAAGGTATGAGCAGAGGCAGAGTGAGGAGGACAGGGAGATGTATTAGGGGAACATAAGAAAGCATGGAGAGCAGTAAGGAGCACAAAGGCGAAAAATGAAGAGAGAATAGCTAAGCAGTAACAAACGGGGACAAGATCATTTTTAGTCATGTAAATGAAAAAAGGAAGGCGTGGGTGGGATTGTAAGGTTAACAAGGTAAGGGGGGACTGTGCTTAGGGGGAATAGGAAAAGGCAGACATCTTTAACAAATACTTTTGTTCAGTGTTCACAGAGGAAAGAGATGGGGAAAAGCCACAAAATTGTAACAGGAGAATTGGAGGGAGGGAGGTACACACTAGTCCATTTTCAGAGGACAGTGTCCTGAAGGGACTTGCAAATCTGAAAGTGGACTAAACAATGGGGTCAGGTGGGGTCAACCCAAGGGTTATGAGGTAAACTCAGGGAGGTACTGGTTACATCTCTGACAGCCCTATTTAACAGCTCATTGGAAACAGGAGTGGTCCCAGAGGACTAGAAGAGGGCAGATGTAGTCCCACTTCACAAAAGTGGTAGCAGAGAAGAGGCTGGCAATTATAGATGAGTCAGCCTGACCATGGTGGTTGGAATGTTAATGTAATCACTGCTGAAATAAAAGATTGTAGAATATCTCGAATCCAGTGGGTTACAAGAACCGAGGTAGCATAGAGTCATTTGAGGAGGGTTTATGTATTTATTTATTTATGCATTTATTTAATTATTTAATTTGTTTATGACTTTGATAACTGGGTAGGTACACTGATTCAAGGGACTGTTTGTAGGCATGACCTGGACCAACACAATGGCACAGGAGCAAACATAAAGCAAAATACATAGAACAGGGAATATCAAATTAATCTTATTTATTTAGTTTTTTGTTGACCAGGAAAGGAGATTTAGGCAGTTCTGTCTATTTTCAGCCTCATTTCCGGGGGTGTTGGGGAGATACAGATGAGAACCAACTGAAAATGAGCCAGATTAAGCTATCTGTGGTATTATTTTTGCAAGTGAATAGGGGATTCACCTTGCATTATATGTATGTTTTTATGTATGCAGGAAAACTTTGTAAATAGATCCTTTGGACCTAAAGTTCTTATCCTGTTTAAAAATAAAGTTTTAACTATTTGGCAAGGACACCAGGGAAATTCCTGTACTCTTCCTGCAGATGGAACCTCTGGCTGTCTGTTTGGCAGGATGGCTAACCCTGGTGGAGGAGGAAGAGGAGAATCACACAGCTTTGTGGTAGAACTGCATTCTACCAGTCTGGATACCTTGGTGCAGGGATTTCTTTCCTATCTTGTTTTTTCCTTCCTATTAAAATCTGGTGCGCAACAGTACTTCTGTATTCTTTCTATCCTAATTTCTGCCACTGTAGTAGGCTGGACACCTACATCAGACTTATTTGTTCTTAATATATCTTTTTCCGACTTACTTTAATATCTTTTTCAATATATCCATCCCTCACAAAAATCTCCCTACCTAAGCACCACACAGTGCCCAGCATGTTTGGTATACACCAAGGTGCTTTAATGGCATTACAGTAAGTGCCTGAGGAGGGAAATACATTTGGTTAAAATGCATGGTTGCATATAAATATATAAAAGCCATGTTACAAAGGAATAAAGTGCTGAAGTACTTTGATAAATAAATAAAGTGCAGACATGCTGTAGGCTGTAACACTGTACAAGTGATGAAGCAATCTATGTACGGCAAATCAATACTGTGGAAGTAGTTAGAAATAAAAAAATGTTAGAGAGTTGTTTGTATATGGTGACCTTCGTGATCTTTGAGAAAGGTGCAATGGACAGATTGAGGTATTTAAAAATAAAGCTGTTTAAAGTATTACAATATTTGCTTAAGTAAGCATCTCTAAGAAACCTTTATTTTTTTGGTTTTGCCTTGTTTAAAATGACTAATGACATAGCATTCCTTAGCCTTATGACATGCTTGCATTCTGCCTGACCTGCACGAGAGCTCCTCCTGAATGAAAGAATTCTATAGTGGGACAGCTGAGCCTAGTGGCCTATATTTATACAGAAATATGTTTTAAAACAGACTGACCAGTGGGAGAAGATTAGTTTAAATGCCTACTTATCTTTAAAACTTTAATAACACTGGTCAGGACTGTAATATTTAAGATGTTTCAGAAGAGTAATGCTCTTTAATAACCCAGGCTTAGAAGCAACTGCTTTCTTTATGTATAGGCGTGGTTGTGAGCCTTAGAGAGCAGAGAAATGTTTAATTGCCTTTTGCGGGTGGGATTAAAATTCAGTGGGAGGACTACATGAACCCTCTAGGAATAAGCAAAGCCAGATGAGCTTAGAAGCTGGTCTCACTTGCCTGAGGTTAAGGCAAAAGAGAGGACCTATACCTGAATAGGTGCTGATATCAGTGCAGCAGGAAAAGCTGATCTGCCTGGATTGGTGGTAGTTCAGGTGGATGTTAAAGATCCCATGGCACTTATCGAAAAGAGTAGGGGTTTTTATTAAACTGAAAAGTAAACCATAAACACAATGTGATACAACTCACAAAAATAATTACAAAACATGAGGAAACATAAAGAAGTATTATGGTATACATTAACGAAACAGTTTTTAAAGGGTCACAAAAGTACAAAATCCTAAACCTCCATTAACAGGAGTAGGAGAATCAACATAACTTGGAAAGTAAAACACATTCGAACTCATGATACAGCTCACAAGCTAAATCTAAATTAAAAGAAAAGGAAACATTGACAGTATAACCAATATTTTTAAGTAATTACAGTATATATTATTAAATTAACGGCACCTTAAGGTGTACAAAAAGTCACAACCAAGCCACAGAGTCCCATCTAGATTGAAATAAAGGTGATGAAACATTATGCAGATCATGAAGTCAAAAATTCTTCATAGCAGTATCCACCAAATGGAACAATTCTTCTGTAGAAAAGAGACGTTGCTGAATAGTAAGCCAGCAATGGACAAACCAAATATAAAATTTAAAACATACAAGAAATAACCACATAGTAACCCTATCGTGTTTAGTCCACAAAAAGGGTAAAATACCTACACACAATATTTCTGTGGTTAACTGAAAAAAAGGAAATGTTGGCCACTTAGATTGGACAGTACTCCAAAATTCTATAATAAATGGGCATTCAAAAAATAAATGTTCCATGGTCTCAATTATATGGGAGCAAGTTTCTCTTGGACAATATCATTCCGAAATCTGTTTGTGTTTCAAATTTCCTCTAACATTAAGTTTTCCATAAAGGGACAACCACAACACATCCCACATATTATGGGGTATCTGAGGGGAAGTCAGCATATTACCAATTGCCAAACGTTGATGTGGAGCATAAATATCAAATAGGGCTATATCTTGAAAATATCATTGTATTATAAATGCATACAATTCCTTTCTGGAAAATTGGATAAAGGAGCCTTTGGAAATTGCCCATAATTTTATTTTCCCAAAACATACTCTCATAGTGGGAGAAAGAGCAGCTATAGACCATTGTCTAGGGTTTGGTGCGTTCTCTGGCCAAATAGATGCCATCTCCCCCACTGAATCCTGAAGCCATGGTGTCCAAAATTTGGGAATTCTATTAATTATAGGCTGTAGATTTGTATACAGAAACATAGTAAAAAAAAATAACAGGTTGAATCATATTTAAACCTCCCTGGTTACAATCTCGTAGAAGTAAACTGCGTTTTATAGGGTTTAATCTGCTACCTCAAATGTATGAAAAAAAAACAACTATAAATCTGTGTTTCCAGACTCAAGGGGGGAGACTAAAAACTGAGGTTAAATATAAAAACAGGGGTAACAAAAAGGTTTTAACCATAAAAACCCTTTTAATTTGGATAACCGCCACTTATTCCATATGTCTACCTTAGCTTGGGCTTCCTATAATTTAATTTTCCAGTTGACATAATCCAAATCACGCGCTCCAAAATGCATGCCAAGAATCAAACAGGTTTCCTGTACAACTGTAATACCTATCACATGCGCAACTGAGGTATCTAAAACTTGAAGGGGTATACAGTTACACTTATTATAATTTATAACAGCACCTGTACATAAAGAAAATTCATGCAAAACTATTTCTAAGCAATGTGCAGAAGGGATGTCACTGATAATGAAACAAATATGATTGGCATATGCTGTACATTTAATTTCGGGGTCACTACTAGAAAACGAAACATTATGTATATCAGAAGAAGCATGTACAGTTCTAATTAACGGATCCAATGTAAATAAGTACAGAAGTGCACTTAAGGGACAACCTTGACCCACCCCCCCAAAACCAGAAACTTTTTACCCAATCAATCATTACAGTAAGCTTGGGCTGTAGCCTGAGCATAACATGTCCATAACCATTGTACAAAGATGGATGGAATACCATAGGATTCCAGGCAGTCCCATAAATAAGTATGCCTCACATTATCAAAAGTCTTAGCCTGATCCATACTAAATATTAAACCTGTGAGTTCCCCAGATGTTCCTTATTGCACAATTTTGTGGAGAAGGATCAAATTGTCAGTAATGCGCCTATCAGGAATTGAACAAGTTTGGGAAGAATGTAATAAAAACTAAACATGTACTAATAGTCGGTTGTTCAAAATTTTTGTCAAAATTTTAAAATCTGTGTTCAACAATGTAAGAGGTTTCCAATTCGACCAGTCTTCTCGATCCCCTTTTTTATATAAAAAAAACACCAAACCTTCATACATACTAGAAGGCAAAATTCCCATAAGTAAAGCATCAGTCAACATCATAGTAAATTCTGATAATAAAATAGAAAAAATCATTTTGTATAACTCATATGGAAGCCCATCCAAGCCTGGGGCTGAGCGAGACTTCGTTTGAGAAAAGGCAGTGGTGACTTCCAATGGGATGATGTCTGAAAGTAACATCCGTTTATCATGAACAGATAATTGGGGCAACACACACTGAGCCAGCCAAGGGACATGTGAAACCACAGGTGTTTCAGGTGGACTAAACAAATATTGTATATGGGACTCTGCAGCCGAAATAATATCTTTTGTTTTTATGCATCTCTGCCCATATTGATTTTTAACTATTGACATGTATTTTTGCTGCCTCTGATAAGCAAAAAAAATTAGAAGCATCCATAAGAAATAATTACTCACCTTAGGAATGTTGTTTCTTCCAATGGAGTCTTGCTATATTAGGACAATTGCAGTATGACCGCAGGTTAGAACTGCTCCGGAGGTGAAATAGTTAACTTTCCATGCAGGCATGGAACTTAGAGCGCGAACTCGGCTGAAAACTCTGTCTGTTGTGCTTCAAACGCAAACTGTCAGATCTTTATGAGCTAAAACTCACTAAGGTTCTGTGTGGAAGCTGTAAACCTACACTAGCCAACTGGCTACTAAAATAAGCACTCATTTTTGGCCTAAAACAAAGACTCAAGTCAGGAGACCCAAAAATGCAAAAACACAACACCAATTCACCCAAAAAGGTAGGTGAAAAACAACAAGGTGGGCATAAAAAAAAAAAGTGCCATCCCTGCACTGCCTTACCCAATATCCCCAAAACAGAGGTTCTGAAAGGGGCAGGCAGGGAGGGAGGTCATAATATAGCAAGACTCAATTAGAAGAAACAACATTACTAAGGTGAGTAATTTTTTTCTTCAAACATGAAGTCTTGCTATATTATGACAATTGAAGACTACACAGCAGTACCCCCATGGAGGAGGGACAGAACCTACCTAGGAAATAGGCTCTGAAGCACGGCTGTGCCAAACTGAGAATCAATCCTAGCCTGGATGTCCAGGGAGTAATGCTTGGTAAAAGTGTGAACTGTTTTCCAGGTAGCTGCTTGACATATTTCTAGAATAGGAATGTCTCTGGCAGCTGCCAGAGAAGCAGCTGTACCTCTGGTAGAGTGAGCCTTCTGGCCTGAGGGGGGAACTTTACCCAACTTCTCATAGCAGAATTGGATACAAGAGACAATCTACCTGCCAATGGATCTTTTAGTGGCTGGCTTCCCTTTACCAACTTCGCCATAGGTGAGGAACAGTTGAAGGGAGTCAAACTTATGACCCTTGGTACGCTCTATGTAGTAACTAAGGGCTCTCTTCACATCTAGGCTGTGCAGCATCCTGTCCCCAGAGGAGGAGTGGTCAGTGAAGTACACTGGAAGTGAAATAGATTGATTAAGGTGGAAATCTGAAACCACCTTAGGCAGGAACTTTCTGTTAGTCTGAAGGATCACCTTATCTCTGTGAAAAGAGATAAACTCCTGCTTCACTGACAACGCTTGTAATTCACTTATGCATCTGGCAGAGGTGATGGCTACCAAAAACACAGTTTTCCAAGTCAAGTACTTGAGCTCAGCTGAAGACAAGGGCTCAAAGGGGGGTTGCATAAGCTGAGCAATGCAAACATTAAGATCCCAGGCAGGGGCAGGATCCCTGAATGGAGGGTTGGTGTGAAACAACCCCTTAAAAAACTTGGAAAATACAGGATGAGCTGAAAGGGAAGAGGATTTACCTGCTAAAATAAAAGCAGACACAGCTGCCAAGTGCACCTTCAGGGTAGCTGGTCTCAGCCCCAAAGAATTCAGGTGGACCATATAATCCAGGACTGTGGGTAGATCAGCAGAGACTGGGGAAATATGCTTTTCCGAGCACCATATGGAAAACCTTTTCCATTTGGAACTGTAAGTAGCCCTGGTGGAAGGCTTCCTTGCAGCCTTCAATATATCCATTACACCTTGGGAAAGGTGTAAATCAGCAAACTCTAACTCTTCAAGAACCAAGCCTTGAGATTGAGAGATTTGTGATTCGGGTACCAGACCCTTCCCTGGGCACAGGTTAACAGATTGTGATTCCTGGGAAGGGACAGGGGTGGATGGACTGCTAAGGACAGCAGGAGTGGATACCAGGGCTGTCTGGCCCAATCCAGAGCTATCAGAATGACTTTGCATGATTGGGATCTGTTTTTGACTAGCACTTTGAACAGGAGAGGAAAGGGAAGGAAGGCATAGAGAAACTTCCCCTCCCAACTGAGGGCTAAGGCATCCAGTGGGAGTGAGACCAACACTGAGGGCCTGCAGCAAAAAAGAGGAAGTTGGTGATTGTCTGGGGCTGCAAAAAGATCTATCTGCGGGGTGCCCCATCTGGCAAATACTACTCCCAAGACCAGGGGATCCAGTGACCATTTGTGGTGGCCCTGGGAAATCCTGCTGAGAACATCTGCCAGGACATTGTCCTTGCCTGAGAGGTGAACTGCCGTAGGGGAGGTGTTCAGGGAGTAAGCCAGAGACCACAACTTCATCACTTCGGTGCACAAGGCCATAGACCGAGTGCCCCTTGCTTGTTGATGTACCACATTGTAGTGGTGTTGTCTGTTCTGACCTGAATACTCTTGTTCTGAACAGATTTGGAAAAGCTTGAAGTGCTAGAAAACTGCTCTGAGCTCCAACAGGTTGATGTGAGCAGAGATTCCTGGGGAGACCACAGACCCTGGGTGGTGAGGTCGCCCATGTGAGCTCCCAAGCCCAAGAGGATGCATCTCTAGTAAGGATTAGAGAATGAGACTGAGTGACAAAAGGAACCCTTGTCTCAGGTTGCTCTGATCCTGCCACCACTGTAGGGCTTGGATCAGGGTTCGAGTTACTGGGATCAGCTTGGTAAGAGGATCCTTTCTTTGAGACCAAAAAGCTCAAATGGAACTGGATGTCCCTCATCTGAAAACTTGCTCCTTGCACAACTGCTGTGGAAGCAGCCATGTGTCCTAGGAGCTGCAGAAAATGCCTTGCTGGCCGGGAGACCTGCAGGGTAAATGAGGAGGCCAGGGAGACTAGGGTCTTTGCCCTGTCCAGGGGGAGGAAGGCCCTGGCTTCCTGTGTGTTCAGTTCTGTGCCTATGAAGGCAAGAAGCTGGACCAGCTCTAGAACTGACTTTGAGAGATTCAGAAGGAAACCTAGAGAGGTAAGCAGTTGCTGCGTTATCTGAAGGTGTAAATTGACCTGGTCTGGGGACTGGCCTACTAAGAGCCAATTGTCCAGGTAAGGAAAGATGGCAATCTTTTGCCTTTTTAGGTAGGCAACTGCTACAGCCAGGCATTTGGCGAATACCCTTGGGGCAGAAGTGAGGCCGAAGGGCATTGCTCTGAACTGGTAGTGGCCTGAGGGCAGCTCAAACCTGAGGTACTTTCGATGGGAGCTTCTGATGGGAATATGGAAGTAGGCATCCTTGAGGTCCAGGGAAGCAAGCCAGTCCCTGGCCTTAGAGAGGGCTGGATAATTCCCAGAGTCACCATTTTGAACTTTGACTTTAAAAGGTGCTTGTTTAAATATCTGAGATCCAGGATGGGCCGCCATTCTCCTGTCTTTTTTGGGGTAAGGAAGTGCCTGGAGTACAAACCTTTGCCCTGGTGTAGGGGAGGAACCCTTTCCACAGCTCTGAAAGCCAGGAGGGTAGAGACCTCTGCCTCTAAGGCAAGTGCCTCTGATGGAGTTGCAGGTGGAAAAGATCTGGTTCTCAGCTTTGGAAATTTTTTGAAGCTGAGAACCAGTCCCTGGCTTACTACTTCCAGGACCCACTTGTCTGATGTTAAAGACTTCCAGTGCTGGACAAAGTAAGCCAGCCTGCCCCCTACAGGTAGAGGAGAATCGGCCCTGGCAATCCCATCAGGGTGCCTGCTTGGCAGGGGCCTTGGGCTGAGGGGTGGAAGCAGACCTGCTTGTACCCCGTCTGCCTCTCCCTCTAAAGAACCCCCTCTGAGCATAGGCAGAGGAGGAAGCTTGGGCTTGGTAAAAAGGCCTATGAAAAGGCCTGTCTCTGCCTCTAGGAAGCTGCTTTTGAGGAGTGGCCTGCCTTTCCTTGGCCTGTGCACTCCTATAGGTGGTCATATATTCATCCATTTTCTTGTAATTCTCTGTTTGCTCCCCAAATAGAGAATTTCCCACAACAGGAAAATCCATGGCCTTAGACTGGGTATTCTGAGACAGGGTAGTACATCTGAGCCAAGCCATCCTGTGAAGTGCCACAGATGTAGCCATGACTCTTGATGAAACATCATTAGAGTCCACTGCAGCATGAAATTGCACCTTGGATGCCTCAATACCATCCATAGCCACCTGTTCCAGCTCCCTGGCAAGCTGGTCAGGACTTGTTTCACTAGGGCCAGCACAGTATCCCATCTGGATTTCTGGTACCTAGCAGCATAAGTCATATAATTTGCTTGTCTGAGTCCCAAGATGCTGCCATGTACTGTTTCTTTGCCATAGCATCAATCTTCCTGAGTCCTTCTCAGGGGTGTGAAGCTAGGGAATATTAGCCTTGTCACAGGCTGCAGACTGCACTACCCCCACATGGCTGCATTGTTGAGTGAGAAATCAGTGTCGGAGCCCTATAAGGTATACCTCTTGTCCATCCTTTTATCCACAGGAGGTATAGTGTGAGGAGTTTTTAAAACTTTTACTGTCTGTTTCGAAAAAGATTTATGCAAAGGAACAGACAGTCTCCTAGACTCTGAATATCCATCATTTCTACATAGTCTGGCTCCTCTTGGTCATCAACAGCTTCCTCAACAGGGAGCTGGAGAGTTTCAGCAACTTTTTTATAAAACATGAAATGAGAAGGGGACTCAGAAAGCCTTGGAGGAGAAACCCCTAGGGGTCTATCTGTAGAGATGTCCGGATCAATGGGCACATCCAGATCTTCAAAACCATATTCACCCTCCTCATATTCCTCTTCCCCCTTCCCCAGTTCATAAAAATCCTCAAAATCATAATCTTGAACCGGTGGAACAGGCCGAACCGAACGCTTACCTGAAGGTGTCGGTTTGGTCGGAACCGGAGAGAGATACTGGACAATTTGAATTGCTTTAGCTATTTCCTCAGCAGTTGTGGAGAGAACTTTTGGCTCTACACTAGCTGACTTTCTAGTCCTTTTTGCTGGAACCGGCCCCTCAGAACCAGCTCTTCGTTTGCCTGAGGAAGTATTGCCCTGGTCAGAGGGCACTCCCTCCGGTTCGGTTGGCACTGAACCAGGCTGGCTATCCAGGTCAGTGGACTTTTTGGCCTCCCTTTCCCTGAGCCTACCAACTCTCTTATCTATGGTGGTAGCAGGGAAATTGTGACAAATCTGGCAGTCTGAATTGAGGTGGTCAAACCCCAGACAATAGACACATGTGGTGTGTGGGTCAGCCTTAGCAAAGCTTCCCACAAACACTACAGTGTTGAAACCCAGTGGGTCTGGTTTTTTTCTTTGGGTTTCTCAGACATAATGCCAACTAACCAACTTGCCTGTTTATGGCAATCCACCGAGCAAGACATCCTTATCGGTTCCCAACCGTGTCACGTGGTGGAAAAACCGAATGAATCCGCTTTTTTAGAACCGAAGAACCGGAACTGCACTCTAAAAAGGACTAGTAGATTTTAAATACAACCTGATCGGGTTCAAACCGAACTGATAAAGAATTACAAGTTCCACACAGAAAAAATAAATGTAAAACCTATCTATTACTTACATTACCACAGATAGAGCTTGAACCGACCGGTTGCAGTTTAATTTCGGCTAAAACCCGAAAAATAATACTTTTAAACCGACAAAATGAACCGAGCAGAAGGAGAAATCTCCGGAGCGACTGTTCAGTGAGGCGGAGTAAAGAATCTGACAGTTTGCATTTGAAGCACAGCAGACAGAGTTTTCAGATGAGCTCGCGCTCTAAGTTCCATGCCTGCATGGAAAGTTAACTATTTCACCTCCGGAGCAGTTCTAACCTGCGGTCATACTGCAATTGTTATAATATAGCAAGACTTCATGTTGTTTGAAAGGCTTTATCCCCTTGAGTCCCAAATCGCCTTTCAGTCTCCAAGGATTTAGCCTGATCAAATTGCATTTTGTTCAATCGTTCTCGGAGTGTATGTAAAGTGGAGAGAATAGAAACATCCCCTTGTACTGCTCGAAAGTGTGTGTCTAGAAATTGTGCCCTAAGAAGGGCATATTCATCGATTTTATATTTACCATTAATTTTACCAATACATGAAAAATAAAGTTGGATATTCTGTTTAGTATCTATCCACCAATCTCGAGAACAATCATAGAGGCATAAAAACGATTTCCTAGCTTTTAATAAAGCCAGAAAACCATCCTCAACCGTAGGAATAAGCAGTAGGTCTAAATTTAATCTCCAGTAACCTGGACCCCGATGCATCGTTGTATGACTGGAAACCGTAACTCTATAATGGCATGATCAGAAGGTGTCACAGGAATAGTTTTAGTATGAATAACTTTCAAGGAATCAGAGAGAAACCAAAAATCAATACGGGTAGCTTTAGTACCCTGAACAAATTTTTAACAGGTGGAACTTGAGCTGCCATAACATCTTGTAAACCAGATTGTGCCAATAGGTCATTAAGACAATGAGCATCACAAAAAATTTTGCTTGTACGATGGCCACGATCTTTCTGATATCTACTGCAGTTAAAGTCTCCAACCAGAAAAATATGTTGTGATGTAAATAAATATGGCAAAATTAATTTGAAGAGGCCAACTCTGTCAAATTTTGTCTGTGGGGCATACACATTTATGAAACGCCCCTGTAATCCATTCACTTCTAAATCTAACATCAAAACATGCCCAGGATAGAGATCTACCAGGTGAGTTAATTTAGCCATCGGAGTATTCACAGCAATACCAATGCCAGTGCGTAATATGTCAGCCAGGGACCAATATGTAATTCCCCACCTCCAACCAACCATTGCCATAGTCACATCTTCCCTGGAATATAAATGGGTATCCTGGAGGAATATCACATCATAAGCTTCGTTCTCAAATAAAGAATAAATCAACAACCTCTTCCTCTCTGACTGAATACTGTTAACATTCAGAGAGGCCACAGAAAGATTATAAGACACAGACATATACAGAAAAAGGAAAAAGAAAATAAATACCAATGCAATATCCAAATGAACATAACAATTTTCTTAAACAAGCCAACCAAAGAAACATCATCATTTTTTTTTGTAGATTTCCTCATCCCTAACTTAGTCCTTTTTTTTTTCCCCAGTATCCGGTTGCTCCAGGGGCTAGTCAACATCAGAGGCACCCTCTGGTTGAGATGAGAAAACCGAGGTAGAATCAGACTTGGTTCCTCCATCATCCAGAAGTACCTGATAGTTGTTTTGTAAAACCAAGTGTTCAATATCTGACGTAGGTTTCTCCACACCCTGAGAACGAAGACTATGGCGCCTAGTGGAAACCACCATAAAATCTCCTTCAGGAGGCATAGGTGGGGGCATAGGATCTACTGATATAGGGGTTACAACAGTGGATGCTATAGGAGGCAAAGAGGTCGGCACAGGAGCCAGGTCTACAACAGACTTATCAGCTTCAGTAAAAATCTGTACCTGGGGCTGCTCCTGTACCTGAAACATTTGTGGTCTTGCCCATTCAGGGTGGAGGCCGTTGTCTCAATGCAGCCTTAACCACAGTATTAATATAAAAATCCTGTATACAAAAATCCCCATTAGATTTATTTGGGCTGCAAAAGGGCAGTCAATGAAAGCATGAGCATCCTCACAAAGAGAACATTTCACTGGGTGATGATAATCAGTAAAAACATGTCCCCTTTCACCACACTGCACACACTTCACAATATCACAGGTCCTGCTAAGGTGCATAGGAGAACCACATTTGTAACAATGCCATGGTTGGCCTGGGTAGAATATAAAACCTTTATCTCTATCCAGGTAAAAACAACTCGGCAAATGCTATAAGCCATCCTCTGTCTGTAGTAAATTAATTTTATACCGCCACCATCCATTCCAAAACCCCTCAGAATCCAGTATAGGCTCAGGGTTACCCTGGATCGTACATTTGTGTCTAACCAATATGTAATGTCTTCAATGTTTACCCCCTCATTCCTAAATAATACAGTTATAACTTTAAAGGATTGTTTTGTCAGTGGAATCGCCTAAAAATGAGACCAAGTAGGGTTAGTATTAAGTAAAGCATACTTCATCCAAAATCTATTCAATAAATCAGGGGTGCGAAAGCTAATATCATACGTGTTGTCCCCAGGGGAGTGAATAAGAACATAAACTTCACCCGGAGAAAAACTCAATAACTAAGTTTAATAAAAACTTTGCCAACATAAAATCAGTCAGGCATATCTTCGGTAGGTCCCAAAAACCTTAAGCGAACTGCATTACATCATTTAGCCAGTGTCACTGGTTTCTTAAATAGACTAGCAAATGTAGCAGGAGGCACTGGCAAATCATTAGATTCTTCATTATGTTCAACAATCAACCCAGCCAACCCCATACTGTCTCCTGTGGCCTGAGTCATCGTACGGTGCGAATCAGTAAGGGGGTAGAAAGAAATTAAGCCATCAACGAGAACAGAGTCCTGAAATGCAATGTTTGTATTCTGTAAGGGATCAGAGTTAACCACTTTCAAGGTGGCTTCAGAGGCAGGAAGTGCTGTTTCCCATACCAAAACATCAGCGGGCAGGAGATCCTGTTGAACGGAAAACTCCTCCAAAGGAGTATCTGCAGATGCTGATGGCTCTCCCACCCCAGAACCCCCGGAATTGGGATCTCAGGGTCAGCAACCCAAACACCAGTTTCGGACCTTATCCAGCCTGCCTGCTGTAAAGCCCACTGAGGGGACCATGTATCTCCCGAAGAAGACTTCTGGGGTGGGGGAAAATCCTTGCTTTGTGTATTAGAATAACTTCTTAACACCTTATTAGTGTTACCTGGAGGGCCCGAGGGAGAATCCAATTCAGGCAGCTTGCATTTCTTTTCCTCCTCCATGGAAAGCTGAGCTTGCCGGTAGTCTGCTAGAGTGAGCTCCAAAACCTGACGCTTGATTTCTAGTTGCATAACAACAACCAAAGAGGAAGACGCTGCCTGGTCCTGAGGCACCATAGAAAGAACATCCTCTGATAGACTCAAAACTGGATTCACAGGCTCCACCCGATAAACTGTGCCCTCACCCATTTCTTCATTATTGATTACTCCTGCATCGTGAAACGGGGACACCTGCTGTGAGGGTATAGGTATGTTAAGCTGGCCCATCTTGTGAATGCATTCCAGCCATACCTTTCCCCTCGTAAACCGATTCTTGCAAATGCACAGCAACCATCCGACCTCCACTGCTATTAGCCGCCATCTTGGTCCCGCAAGAAAAGGGTTCAGCCTGCTCACAGGAAGAAAGAGTAGGGGAATTTCCCTGGTGTCCTGGCCAAATTTCCCTCATTCACTAAAAAAATACCACCAACAGCTTAATCTGATTCAAGGTCAGTTGGCATTCATCTGTATTCCTTCCCCCGGGTAGTGCCTGAAAATAGGCAGGATTTATCTAGTGCACTTACCCGGTCAACAAAAACTAAATAAAACAAATAAATATTGGAACTGTATTTGAAGCCTGAAGGAAGGTGAATTTGTGTATTGAAAATAGCATTGGGCTATTGTTTATTTTCTTTGTTTTTGTGAATATTATTGTTTTTATTTAGTATTTGTATACGTCTGTATAATATAAAAACCACAATGAGGTGTGTTGTACCACATATACTGTGTCCCATGTTATTCTTATCCACATATCTGCAACAAGCTTGGAGGTTAACAATGGAAACTTGGTTATTGCAAGTTCCATGGATATTCCTGACAGTTTGGAGGTTTCTACAGTTATGGCAATCCCAGAGATTCCTGAAAATTGTCAAGCATCACATTCAGAGAAGTTGAAGAAACAGAAAACTGCAGAGCTGAATTCAGCAGTCCATCTACCTCAGCAGATGAGGACTTCAGTACGACAACATAGCCCAAAGGCTTATGATGAGAAAGTATTATTGGCAGGAATACATAAAAGAGGAACTCTCCTGCTCCAGCTGTTAGCAGATGAGGAAGCTGCTCTTTAGGCTCTCACTGGAGCAGAGCAGAAAAATGTCAGAACTTCTACAGTGTTTCATAGAACTAGGCAGCCAGTATTCAGTGCCTGCAGAACAGATATGGCTAAAAAAGAACAAGAAATTGCTGGTACAGTGTTTCACTATGAAGAAGGGGCCCCCTGGTCTCTGGAAAGCACCCTCTTAGCAGCAGGCTGGATCCGATCCTCAGATGGAGCAGCTTGGAAGGCTGGCACGGCTCCAACAGCAGTAGACATATGGCAGCTTACACAAGTTAAACTGGATACTGAACAGTTTAAAAATACAGTTTAAACCCTTACATAACAGACTAGCTTGACAAGTGGGCCAGCAACATCAGCAAACATGGTTGCCAAGGCAATGCAGATGGCTGACAGGAGAACAGCATTTGAAACTGACAAACATATCACAGCTGAGAATAGCAGTGTTACTGTGGCTCTAAGTCTGGCTGCAATAATTTGAAATCTGAGTGACTCCTGCATAATTACTTCCTAATTATTGGGGAAGTTAAGCATACTTATTGATACTATGGCATAAGGAGCTAAGTAAGGTGGCAAGCCCATATAGGCTGCTATTACTAGATGTAATAGCAACAAGAGTTTCCATTTAAAATTTATTTGTCCAGTTTTTGTTTAAATTCAGCTTTAGTTTTACTACATATTATATCCACAGGGAGGCTATTCCATGGATAAACCACAAGCTATGTGTAAAAAGATTTTTTTCAGTGTGGAATTTGCATGGTTGCAACTGCTACTTTTGACTTCTGGTTCCTTTATTACTGTTCTTTAGTTTTATGTCTAACTCCCTGAGAAGATCCTTGTCGTGTAGCACTGAATACCATATAATCAAGTTCCCTCTGATACTTGTAGTGTGGAGAGACATCAGGTTTAATCTACTTAGACGGTTATCATATGAGCGGTTTTCACATTCATAAAACATCCTGGTTGCCCTCCTCTGCATTTTTGCCACACTGTCTTTTATATCTCCCTTTACTGGCCCCCACAGTTGGGAACCATAGTCCAATAGCGGTCTTACATTGGACCTATAGAATGGCATGATGACTTTTGCCTTTCTACTTTTAAAGTTCCTTTTTACTGTCCCTAAAATATTTTTTGCTTTGGACACCTTGTATTTGCATGCATGTTACATTTAAATTTGTTGGTAACCAGTACCCCTAAATCTTTTTCCTCATCTGATTTTTTCAAAACAAGGGTGCCTAGATTATACTCAAGATTATTATTAAGTCCAAAGTGCATAACACTGCATTTATCTAGATTAAAGGTCATCCCAGAAGAGATTGCCCAGCCTACAATATTGTCCAGTGCATCTTGAAGACCATTCTGTTCAGTATTACTGCATACCGGACTTGCTATTTTTGTATCATCTACATACTTTGTAATCCACACTGATTCCTGCTTTCCCATATCTGATATATATAATTGGAACAACAATGGTCTCAATACTGACCCTTGAGGCACACCACTAGTAACCTGAGTTACCAAAGAAGAATATCTACTAATCCTAACTTTCTGATATATGTTACTGAGCCAGTTTTTTATCCAGCCTACAACCCGGTGATCTAGGTCATGTTCAATTAACGTCTGCACAATAAGCCTATGTGGAACTTTATTTATTTATTTCTACAATTGGATTTACAACCTTTAAGTCAGAGACTCATTTACAAAGGCACCTCATCACAGTGAGGAACAAAACAATAATACCACATTCTAAATACAGACAGTGAGCACATAAAATACATAGATTACAGTGATAAATGCATTATTACAGTGAAGCAGAACATTATGTACAGTTAATTTCCATTGGTAACATGTGACACAACTGGGAGTCATAAGTCCCTACAATGCAAGTGAGCTGTCCGGAGGACTTTGTCGAGGTTGGAGAGAGCAGGATTTTTCCCTTTATCAAAGGCTGTCTAGATAAACACAATCAACAGGTTTCCCTGGATTCAGTGCTGTGGAGATTTTTTCATAAAAAGATAGTTGGTTAGTAATGCATGATCTTTCTGGGGTGAATCCATGTTTAGTTTTGTCAATATGTCCTCTATCTGTAATGTCGTTAACTACTGACTCCTTAATAATAGATTCTAAAATTTTACCAGGTACTGATGTCAAGCTGATTGGCCTATAATTGCTACAATCAGCCATATTTCCTTTTTTGTGTATTGGAATAAATACAGCATCCAACCAGTCTGAGGGAATTTCTCCCACTAATAAGGATTTCCTAAACAGGGTGGCATGGGGTGTTGCTATTTGAGGGATAAATAATTTTAGTATTGTTACTGATATATTATCCGGACCCACCAAGGTTGAGTTTCTTAATTTGTTGACCTTTCTAATGATTATTTCTGGATTAATATCAATTTCCGAAGGTGTTCCGTTAGGTATTAGATCAGTAAATTCAGATTTTGTTGTGAAAACAATACTGAAATATGTATTAAAAAGTATTAGCGATTTGTTGTGGTTCCTCCCACAAGTCATTGTTGTGTTTTAATGTATTGATTTCTTGTTTATTATTTCTTAACGAGTTAACACACCCAAAGAATGTCTTGAAATTATCTTTATTGTCCTTGTTTGCTAGATTAACTTCCATCTTATGTTTCCTTTTATGTATCTTATTTTTACATTTTCTCCAAAGCGTTTTGTATCTATTCATGTTTTCTGTAGTGTTATTTTCTTGAAATCATTATATGCCTTTTTTTCCTCAGTAATATTTTTATGTTATTATTGAGTCACTTAGGTTTAATTCCCTTATTATCATACTTTTTTATATGTTTAATATGTTTATTACATATTTGTAATATTTTCAATTTTATTACCTCCCACATTTGAGAAACTGTTTTGTCTTGTAATAAACTATACTGATCTATATTTTGGAGTGTTCAACAAATTACTTCTTTATTTGCAGATCTTAGGTTGTAAATAATTGTACATCTTTTAATAGGATTCAAAGTGTCCTGGATATAAAAGTGGACACTACCGTGATCGCTATTACCCAGCAATTCCCTTGTTTCACATTTCGGTACATCAATATCACCAGATGTTAAAACAATATCAAGAATTTTATTTCCTCTTGTGGGTTGTCTCTCATGCTGAATGAGACCGATTTCTTTAATGCAGGCAAGGAAACATTTGCTAGAATAAGTGGTAGTTTGTTCAGAATCCCAGTTAATATTACAAAAATGTAAGTCACCTAGAAAGATTACCTGACCTAACTCACTGGACAATTCCAGTTAATTTATTATGAGTGCCATGGTCTCTGAGTTTGTACCCGGTGGCCTGTAACATAAACCAATAATGATATTGAGTTTTTTACTAACTGCTATTTTAATCCATAAGCAGAGCAACAAATGGCAGCAAGGCTATAATAAAAAAGTAAATGCACATGACAAAGGGTGGGGTGGGGGTTTGGGTCAAGAAATCTCCACTGGCCCAAATCAGCAATCAGGGAAAAAAAGACTGCTGTATCACATACTGTCCATATTAAAGTTCCTTCTACAGGAGCCTCAATTTGTGCTGCACAGCTGTCCACTTATTGGGCAGACATAGTAGAGGTGGAAGAGGGAAGTCAGAAATACATAATGGAACTACTACAGTATTAGGACTGGTGGTTTAGGACATCATCCTGCTCTAGCCCCCCCACCCAGGTTGAAGTTATGGACACTGACAATATGGCTCCTCCACATCAAAGAAATTCCTCCCATCAACAAATGCAAAAGGAAGGCAACACAAATAGGACATGGTGTCAAAACACTGAAGAAAACAACAGCATGGTCAAATACCATGCATAAAAAACACCAAAGTGAAAAACAAGGTGGTTAATGATAGTGCTAAAAAACAGCAAGCACTACCACCGAATTAAACATAGAAAAACAAATGTAATTTTTGGGGGTTCTGCCCATCCAATCCCCTGCTGAGTACCTGTGCCCCCAACCCACCTCTAACTTAAAATCTTCTCCAGGGGGTGCAACTCTGGGATGGGGTAAAAATCTTGGGGCGGGGGAAGAACTGTTCAGGAAGGATGGGGAATCAAAGACCTAACACAAAGAGTAAAATAAGTAAAACAACAAGTGTTTCACTACCAGGAATCAAACCCTTGTCAGTCAATGCTCTGCCACCTTCCACTGCTCAGGCTGGCACCATGGACCAGCGCTGCTCAGCAGAGTTGCCCCCCCACAGCAGAGCCTTTATCCTCTGCTTCCCTGCATCTTGACAAATAGGTTTGCCACTCAAAGGCAAACCAAGTTGTCAAATGGTCCCTAAAAGAAATAAAGACAGAGAAAGGGGTGGAGGGGGAGGCATAGGTGGGGCTTAGTGATATCATCATGTGTCATTTGACACAGGGGCTGGAGCTCGCAGCCCCATTGTTCAGGAGGAGGGGTTCAAAGGGGTCTTAGCTAAGGGTCCTTTTGGGGTATATAAGGGCCAGTAACCCTTAAGCACTCATATTTTGCTGGGAACTTTCCTTGGGAGACCTCTTAGCACTTCATGGGCAACTTGTGAGGTAAGGCACAGTGCTTGTTGGTTTCATGGAGCCTATGGCCACGTGGAGCCCCTGCTATGTGAAAATTGAATGACTGTTTTAATATTGATTGCATATGGTTAAATCCCAGGACTGATTTTTTTTTGTGGGGCCTATGGCCATGTGGAATCTTGGCTGGGCACAGTAATTAGTGTTGTTAGTAGTGTTTTTCAATGTTATGTTGAAGTCCAGGGCTGACAGATTTAGTGGGGCCTATAGCCACATGGAACCCTGGCTGGGGCCTAGTAATGACATTGTTATGAGTTGGTTCATCCATGGGTAAAATCCCAGTGCCGATGGTGTCATTGGGCCTAGGGCAGTGAGGGACCTTGGCTGGGCCCACAAGTTTAGTGTGATTGGGCATGTCTAGTTTTGGTGTCGGTGCATGGTTAGTAGTTCAAAATAAAAAGAAAGAAAGAAGTAAAGACTGGTCAGTACAGAATCCCACTGTTTCAGATTTGAGCCCTATTCTCAAGCATTGGGGGAAGGGGAGATTGAAGGTAGAGTGGGGCCTTAGGCAGTGTGGGAACCAGGAGGTCAGTGCAGTAAGGGGCACATTGTCCCAAAGGGGAAACAGAGGTGGGAGCAGCTGAAGGAGCCAGTGGACAGCTTGACCAATGGTGGATGCATTAGAGTTTTCATTAGTTTGGGGAAAATTATTTGGTTCTTCCTGACAAGTGGACTCAGGCTTGCAAAGAGTCGGACGGTGCCAAGAGAAGCCTAGGAGTAAGGCAGGGTGAGGAGAGTGACTGCAGGGCATGGTGAGGGTACAGAGAGGTATTTTCCAAGAGAAAGGAGAATGAAAGGAGACATAAATTGAGGGAGAGAACCACGAGGCCGCAGGCTGTTTCACTAAGGAAGATCATATGTGAGAACAGGGAGCTGAATAGGGGTTTGGGGGTTGGGGAGGGCTGACTGGGGACACGTGGCTCTCCAGTTTTTCACATGGTGCTCATCATCCTCTAGGGATGCAGAGCAGAGTTTTTTGTGTATGGTCTGTTTAGCTGAGGTTGGACATCGGGCCTAGTCAGTGGAGTTTTTAAATGGGGAGAACCAGGGGAGATAAATAAAAAAATAAAAATAAAAACTTGTTCAGAGACACAGGAGCTAAGTGGGAGTTTTGGTCAGCACTTGCATGGTGGCAGTAATGGTGAGGTGAGGTACGGTTTTAAAAAGGAAGCAGCAGGGAATGATCAGCAGCTCCGGTGCCAGGGCAGAACCAGGCCTCAAGAGGAACAGGAAAGCTGCAGAGAGTTGCAGTCCATGAGGGTGGTGGGGTTGCAATGGGGGGTTTAGCAGACATGATGGGCCCAGGAGGGCAGGACAACCTCCAGGGGCCTGCCAGCTTGGTGGGCGAATGGGAGAGTGGACTCCCAACGCAAGCAGCTTGTGGACCTAGGTGGAGGAGAGGCAAGAGATGGGAGCCTCCAGACCTGGTAACAGAGGGCAGGGAAGACCTGGCGGTCAGGGGAATGGTGAGGCAGGCCTGGGAGAGTGCAGTGACCTGGAAGACAAAGCCTTATGGGTTCCCAGGCCAATGGGCCGGGCTTTCTGGCAGAAATGCAGTTCATGACATGGGAGCAGTGGGGGAAGGCCACTGGAGCAGCCGGCCAAGCTCAGGGACTGGGTGGTGTCAGGGGAAACTGGCACAGGGCAGAGAAGGCCCAAGGGGGGAACATATGGGGTGGGATGGGCAATTGGCAGGCTGACATCCCGGTTACCCCATTGGGGGTCCAAAAGGGGTTGAGCAGGATGGCAGATTGGACCTTCGGGTCTCCATTCAAAAAAAAAAAAAAAAAGAGAAAGGGGGAAAGGGTAGAGGAGCTTGTGGTGGTATCCTGACAGCTGGTGCAGGGTGGAGTAAGGATAATCACTAAGCACTCACGCTGTCAATTTATCCTATAGTATCTCAGCAGCAGGAAGATGGCACCTAAGAGATCCCTGATCTCCAGTGCCAAGATGATGAAAGCAGCATCTAAGCTGATGAGCAAGATGATGGAGCTGGTGAAATGGCCAAGCGGCAAGAGGAGGAGGAGAAGGCATCATAGAAGAGGAAGGAGATAGACAAATGGGCAGGCAGGGGCAGGGGAGGGAAGAGGTCATGAGGAGCAGGGACCAGCCCTTCACCCATCTCACCACCTGAGCCCACACTGGAGCCAAATAGACCAGGCCCAAATGGGGGTAAGGGCGATGTAGATGTCACAAATGAGTGGGACTTGAAAGAGTACTTGGAGGGTTTGCTAGGTGACATTTGGGACAAGGGCATGGAGAAGATGGTACAGACACTGCAAGCCATAAAGAGTGGGGGCAAAGAAGGGGAGAGGGCCACCAGAAATCAGTCAGGGAGGAAGAAGCTGTATGAAGGGCCCCCAGGTTTCACTTTGGGGGACTGTGTACCATCTTCACTTAAGGAAAACATCTGGACGGGGGAATACGATGATATTTTTGGTTTGGTGGATGAGGACACGGCCATGAAATAAGAACAGAAGGAGTCAGTAAAAAAAACAGAGATGGCAGTAGTACTTGAGGTGGTAGGACATAAGGAGGAAAAGGCAAAATACAAGGGTAAGAACCTAGACACATGGCAGGTAGGTTTCCTGATATACAGTGCATTGGTCCTGGAAAAGCAGCCAGAATTGGCAATTCTCCTCTTGACATACACAGCAGTCATTAGGGATACATACAAGGTGAAGATGGGATATGGATGGTTAAAGTATGATGAGGTATTTAGAAAACAGATGGTGGCAAAAGAGGAACTAAGATGGGACTGCACACATTCTGAGCTGTGGGTTCGGACACTATCGGGCCCAGCAAGGGGAGTGGGGGGGAGGCACAGTAAAAAGGCAGTCCCTGGCCTGGTAGTGAAGATATTTTGGTTGTACAACAGGGTGTCATGCACTTGGGCAAACTGCAAATTCAGGCATGTCTGCTCTCACTGCGTAGGCCCACACCTGGGGACAAGCTGCCATAAAGGGAGGGAAAAGAGTGTGCAACAAGGGGGTCAGTACCATGATCAGTCCTTTTGGCGGGAGAGGCAGTGGGGCAGGGAAGGGCAGGGGGTGACACAACCAGGGGGGATACAACACAAATTACAGCTGGAACCGATGGGAGTATGGGGGAAGGGCAATGGGGGCTTCCCTTGGTGCTCACACCCAAAGACAGGAGAATAGTGGAGGCATGGACACAAGAATACCCAGACACAACGAGGATGGATTTTCTGAGGAGGGCTTTCACCAAGGGTTTTCATTTGGCTTTGAAGGGAGCACAGAACCATGAAGGCAAAAAAACTTGGGATCTGTCAGAGGGAAGGAAGACAGTGTCTGGGCAAAAATCTGGAAGGAAGCACAGGCAGGGAGGGTAGAGGTCTCTTTCACCGAACCTCCCTGACCCAACTTCTGGGTGTCACACCTAGGAGTAGTACTGAAGAAAACAACAGGGAGAATTTCCACCACCTGTCCTACCCAGAGGGGACATTGGTGAACAAGGGGATCCCGGATGATAAAAACATAGAATTTGATGGCAGATAAGGACCGCTTGGCCCACCCAGTCTGCCCATTTCCCTACCTAATGGATAAGCTGCAGATCCTGGTTAACCAGCAGCCTACTTCTTCCTACCCCCACCCCCTAGAATTGCCTTATGACTGTCCCATGCATGCTTGAATTCCACCACTGTTTTTGACTCTACAACCTCCTCCAGAAGGCCGTTCCATGCATCCACAACCCTCTCTGTGAAAAAATACTTCCTTAAATTACCTCTAAGCCGCCCCACCTCTATCTTCAAATTGTGCCCCCTTGTTCTTGCACACCTCTTTTTTTGAAAGATGCTACCCTCTTGGACTTTGTTGATTCCCTTGAGGTACTTGAAAGTTGCTATCATGTTCCGCCCTCCCTCCTTTCCTTGAGGCTATATGTCAAGCTCCAAGCCTTTTTCTTCATGTCTTCTCCGGTGCAGACCCTGCACCATTTTAGTTTCCCTCCTCTGGACAGCTTCCATCCTGTCTATGTCTTTGCGGAGATTGGGTCTCCAGAACTGAATGCAGTACTCCAGATGGGGTCTCACCAGCTGTCTGTACAGAGGGATAATAACTTCCTGTTTTCTACTGGTGATGCCTCTCCCTATGCATCTCAGTATCCCCCTAGCCCTCCTTGCTGACGTCTCACATTGTTTGCCCACCTTTAGGTCATCTGATATGACTACCCCCAGGTCCCTTCCCATTTTTGTTGTTGTTAGTATTTCACCCCCCATTGTGTACTCTTCCCCTGGGTTTTTGTTTCCCAGGTGCATTACCTTGCACTTCTTAGCATTGAATCTAAGCCGCCATACATTTGACCATTCCTCTAACCTTGCCAAGCCCCTTCTCATCCTTTCCACCCCACCTTGTGCATCAACTCTGTTGCAGATCTTTGTGTCATCTGCAAAGAGACATACTTTTCCTTCCAGTCCCTCTGCAATGTTGCTTATAAAGACATTGAAGAGGGCCAGTTCTAATGCTGAACCCTGTGGTACCCCACTAGTAATCCCCCTTTCTTCAGAGTGGGCTCCATTTACTATTACTCTCTGTGTCCTATTCTCCAGCCAATTCTTTATCCAGGCTGTCATCTTGGGACCCACTCCCAGGCTGACTAACTTGTATATTAATCTTTTGTGTAGTACTGTGTCAAATGCCTTGCTAAAATCTAGGTAGGCCATGTCCACAGCCCCTCCCTGATCTACTACGTTGGTCACCCAGTCAAAGAAATCTATCAGATTTGTCTGGCATGACTTTCCCACTGTGAATCCATGCTGCCTTGGGTCCGTGCCCTCTGACCTCTAGATACTGACAATTCTTTCCTTCAGAAGTGATTCCATCATTTTCCCTACCACTGAGGTTAAACTAACAGGTCTGTAGTTTCCTGCTTCTGCCTTGCTCCCACTTTAGTGAAGGGGAATCACATCTACCCTCCTCCAGTCCTCGGGTACCACCCCATCCTCCCATGATTTGTTAAAGAGGGTAGTCAGTGGTGTCACTAGTTCTACCCTTAGTTGTTTTAGAATTTGGGGATGAATCACATAAGGCCCCATTGCTTTGTCCACCTTCAGTTTTAAGAGTTCTTTCAGAACCCTTTCTTCTGTAAATGGGATGGTATCAACTTCTGTATCCAGAGTGTTTCTACTGTTTGTTTTATGTACCTCACCCTCTTCCTTTGTAAATACTGAGCAAAAATATTTGTTTAGTATCTCTGACTTTTCACAGTCACCCTCTGCCCACTCTTCCTCCCCTTTATTAAGCCTCAGTATCCCTCCCTTGGTCTTCCTTCGCTCCCTGATGTACCTATAAAAGGTTTTATCCCCCTTCTTAACTGAGTTGGCTATCTTTTCCTCGGTTTGGGCATTTGCTGTTCTGACTGCCTTCCCAGCTTCCTTTTGCTTTAACTGATACAGTTCTCTGTCCTGCTTCTTCTATGATTCCTTGTACTTCCTGAATTCTTTCTTTTCTCTTGAATCTTCACTGCCACTTCCTTTGAGAACCATAGTGGTTTCTTACATTTGTTTCATTTGTTTATTTGCTTCACACAAAGGCTTGTTACCTCTTTGATGGCAGTTTTATTATTCCCCATTGTTCTTCCACCCTCCTTCCTGCCCATTTGCTAGTGCATTCCTTAGGAACTCACCCATTTTGCAAAGTCAGCCCTCCTAAAGTCCAGTACTTTTGCCTTTGTATGGCTTGACTCTATTGTTGTGTTTATTGTGAACCATACTGTTTGATGGTCACTAGTTCCCAGATGGCTACCCACTTCTACATCTGTGATCCTTTCTTCATCTCCATTTGAGAGATCCAGGTCTAAGATTGCTCCCTCTCAAGTGGGCTCCAATACTAGTTGTCTAAGGCATGCCCCCTGTAGGACATCTAGAATAACCCCACTCTTCGAAGTGGCTGCTGCAACTGTACTCCAGTTAACAACTGGCATATTCAGGTCACCCATCAGCAATATCTCCCCTTTTTCTGCCATTCCAAGAATATTTTCTATCATTTCCTTGTCCATCTCCTCCCCCTGAGAAGGGGGTCTGTATACAACCCCTGTGTGGATTGTGGTGCCATTGCCGGTCTCCAAATTTACCCACAGTGCTTCTTCTCCTCCCTGTTTACCCTTTTGTTCTGTTGCTTTGATTCCTTCCCTTATGTAAAGAGCTACTCCTCCTCCTCTTTAACCCTCCCTGTCCCTCCTGTAGATAGCGTATCCTGGTATGTTTATGTCCCAGTCATGGTTTTGTGTGTACCATGTTTCTGTGACTGCCACGATATCCAGATGTTCCTCCTCCATCAAGGCCACTAATTCAGGAAGCTTGTTACTCAGACTACAGGCATTGGTACTTTTTGCTCTCCATTTTTTGATGACTTTACCTTCAGTTGCAGCATCCCCCACCGACCTTTCTTCCTTGGTCTTTTTCTCATTTAGTACCCTGTTTTGTAGGGAGAGGCTGGGATTTTCCTGCTGCTTATCAGTGCCTCCCCCTTTGACTAGTTTAAAAGCTTGCCAATGTAGCATTTAAACTGATTGCTCAAAAGAGTTGTTCCCTTCCTGGACAGATGTAGACCATCCTGCCAGTATAGGCTGGTATCCCTCCAGGTGGAACCCTAGTCCCCAATGAAGCCAAATCCCTGTGCTCCACACCATTTTTTCAACCATTCATTAAACTGCATGGTTCAAAGTACCCTCACCTCACTCATGCCATTGACAGGCAGCACCTCTGAGAAGGATACTGTGCATGCTACTTGTCTTAGACCCCTTCCCAATTCTACAAAGTCCTTCTGCACTGCTCTAATCTCATGATGAACCAAGTCATTTGTCCCTAGGTGGACAATGATGTCCAGCTCAGACTCCTGTGCAGCTGTTCTCGTGATTCTGAGGATGCGCTTCCTGTCCCTCCAAGCCATGGCACCAGGCAGGCAACTTACTTCAGTTTTCCCTGCTCCCCCCAGTTCTATTCCCCTAATGACTGAGTCCCCCACCAGGGGCTGCTTCCTTTCCTTGTGGTGTCCTCTGCCTCTGTCCTATGGGCCTCCCTTGTGACAGTTGTCCTCAGACTCCTTAGTCTCCTCTGCGGGTGCATCCATAGGGGAGCTATGCTCCCCCAGAATGGTGTATGGATTGTGGAGTGGAACAACTGACTGGGTGTGCTTCTATTCCACCATCCTCACCCTCCCTGAGGCCACTGTGGTCCAACTGCTGTGCTTTCTTTGCAACCTCTGAGGTAGTGGTGGTGACTATGATGCTCCCTGGATGGGGTAGTCTCCCTTCCTACAGGTGGTCTCATATGCATCACTGGACCAGGCAGTGGTGCTGATCAGGGCAGTACAAGAGGTATCGTTAGTGAAGATGGACAATTAATCCACCTTCCAACTGCTACCAGTGATGCTCGAGGAATGGGATCTATTGGGTTTCCAGTTTGAAGGAGGGCTGTATTTGGACAAAGCCATGCCAGTGGGTTGTTTGGTGGCTTGTTCAACCTTTGAGGTTTTAATTCTTGGGTACAATGGGTGTTCAGTTGGAGATATGGGCACAGGAGGGTGCTACACTATTTGGATGATTTCCTGTTTATAGGTGGCAGTGAGGCTGAGACAGAGGGGATGTTGAAGGATTTTAAGGAGATATGTGGTCACATAGGTATCCCACTGACAAAGGGAAATATGGAAGGCCAGGCCCGACAGTTGGAATTCCTTGGGATTGAGGTGACACAGTACAAGAATGTTTCCGTCTGCCAGAGAACAAAGTGGGGCACCTTAATTTCACTTGTAAGGCCATAAGCCCAGGCAGAGCATTTACCAGGAGGTTGGCGAGGGCCACAGGGAAGGCAAAACAGCTACACCACTGGGTAGACATCACTAATGGGTATGGGAGGATCGGGCGTATGGGAGTACTTCCTCAAAAACTATAATGGGGTTACATTCTGGCAAGAGGAATGGGCTTACAACACTGATTTGGAATTGTACACAGATATTTCGGGGGTCCTGGGGATGGGGGTTTACTTCAGAGGTGAGTGGATATCGGAAGCATAGCCAAACTGGTATCCAGTGATGTGGGTGACTGTGACTGAGTGACCCCCAAAACAGCGACTCAATCAGGGTGCATGTTACAGGGGCATCCGGGCACCTAGAGTGACCCTCCAGGCACTGCAACAGTCCCGTAGTTCCAGACCTCCCATGTTGTGGCAAGCTGCCTCCCACCAAAAGGATTCTGAGTTGTTGGTCCTATGGGGCAGCTGTGAGGGCTGTGCCCACTTGGGGCCATTTCACTATCCATACCTGACAAGTCCCCAGAAAGTGGACCCATCCGATCACTGCATGGATCTGTAAATGGCACCCCCTCTGGGTGCCACATCACAACGTATCATGCCCACTGTCTCCCAACACCCCCTTGGGCACCCCATGCTCCTTCTGCCCCAGCCCCATCCTGGCATGCAGATTCACCCACAACCCACACAGTCCCTCTAGTGTTGCATTGGGTGGGGGACCAGATCCCTGAGGAAATTCCCACAGGTGTGCCAAATGTTTAGTGCAAGCTTGCAGCTGCAGCATCTCCTGAGTTTTTGGTGCATGGATCCCCACTCCTTTAATAAAACTGGGTGCAGAATCCCTGATGCACCGATAGGTCACTGCAGCCCTAGAGTGATGCAATTTGCATTGCACTAAGGGATCTTTGAAAATCGAGCCTAATGTAGCAAGATTTGTAAAAGATTGTATCCTCGACAGTGCACTGTCAGATGTTCCAAAGAAAATAGTAATACCATAATTAGTTATTAATAATATAAAGTTAGTGGTCAGTACTCTTCATGTGTCTCAGTAAAATTATTTTAGTAATGGTATGATCACTCAAACAAATGTTAACATATTTGATAAGATAATATGATCAGCAAATGACAGTGCACTGTTGAGGTTTATCTTTAAAGTGCTGTTTCTTACTCTAGGTCCACTTAACACTGCCCCAAGCCCCACCATGGACCTGCTAACCAACATACAAATTATGTACTACTTACAACCTGTATAGGTGTGTGTCCAGCTGGGTCAGTCATGCAAGAGCCCAACAGGGATGCTGGCATAAAGCAGACTAGGGTTTTTCCTCCTATCTCTAGTTTTCTTCCTGGGATGCTGGCATGCAGTGATGCATTCTCATGTGTGCTTTGGCATGCATACATGCTGGTATCCAACAGCTTTCTTACCGTTTGTGGTGCTCCCTACTCTGCTCCTGCCTCGTCTCCATCTGGTGACAGCCATACAGTGGATGCAGCATCCTCCCTGAATGAGGAAGAACAGCAGTCCTTGGTATACACAATCATTCCTCCCTTGGCCATTCCTTTATGGCATGCTCTCATTTCTGACTGTGAGCTGCTGGCATCATGATCATCAGCACTACAGTTGCACCAACAAGGTGGCCTCAAGGCAAAGGATTTAGCATACTGCTGAAAACAGTTAACAGATACTAGGCAGAAGTGTACATTTGTTTTAAATAAAACAGAATGACTCACGTGCTCACAAAGCATTGTTATTTGTGATATAAAGTGCTAGTATAAACCTGTGCTGCAGCTCCATAACTGTGTTTGAAATAAAACATATTGATTAAATCTTGACTTCAGGCTGCTTTTATCCTTAGGAGGACTTTACTTGTGTTTCTGTATAGATAGATAAAGCAGCTACAAACCACATTCATTTACAGATGTTCCTTAAGCTTTGTTTTTTGTAAATCAACCTGTGAGTTGTTTGAAATTATCTGAACAGGAATAAAGTTCCATGTTCTAGTAGTCCTACAGCCGAAGGTCTTGAGAACAAGGCAGGCCATTATAAGTGGTCTTCTTAAGAAATCTGTCTTAGAGTAACTAAGGTTCAGGTTGTTGATGCACAGATTCAGGTAGGAGTAATGACAGTTAAATGTGCCATGCTCAAACTAAGGATCTTGTGTTATCAGTGTATTATGTCTCTAATGAGAGCCAGATTAGCCCAGAGAAAAGATAAGAGTGGTCTGTGTGTTCATGGGCCAGTCATTTTGGGAAATCTGCCAATTTTTATTATAATGCAGACATTTCCTTCTGAGATCAGTACTAAGGGAAATAACACATACAGCATTAAGGCTGTGTAGTCCATTAGAGGCAGAAGGTTTTGTTGTTTAGTGAGTGTCAGGTCATGGCACTGAGGATCAAGAGTTGCGACTTTGCTTTCTGTTTGCCTGTTGTTCTATAACCAATCTAACCTCTGGGGCAAACAAGTGTTTAAGTCTGTATAATGTGTCAAATTTTTAATGTACTTTCTTGGTAATGATATCAATATGTTCAACAAATATGAGAGAGGTGTTTGGATAAATACCCAAACATTTAAAGCAGCAGCATTTGTTAGTAAAAAATAAATAAATAAAAATCATCATTATAGTCTTTTTTAGCAAAAATGTATTTCTGACATCTTAACATTCATGCTCAGTGTATTTTTAGTTTTCTCAGACATTGTTAAATAGCTTTTCCAGCTAATGTTATAAAGATGGCCACCACTCTCAATTTGTGTTGAAATTACTTGTTGAATGTAAATGCTAATGTCATACTGTAAATGCACGAGGATGGTGTTAACATGTTTCTAATGGTAAATAGCACAACACTTTACCAAGATAGTTAATTGTCATGGCTGCATAGCAGTGCTATGTGACATATTGCTATTACATAGTAGAGAGAGGGGACTATGGAATCACATGACTGGATACCTTGACTGTGTCCTTCCACAGTGGAGTTGAAGCACATGCAGTTCTCTCTATTTACTACAGTGCTGTTCCTCCCTTCCCCCATTGCACTATTTTCTGTTCCACACTCACTTCTAGTTAGCTTCTGGGGTTCAGAGCTACTGCATGTGGCAATCCCACACTGTTATGTTTCCCTGATGTCTAGTGGCACCGCCTGCCCTCCTATTGCCAGCCCTATATTTATAAAATGTTTCCCTTGTGTCTAGTGGTACCCCCACCCTCTGATTACCATTACTGTATTTCCCTAACTTCTTATGGCACCCCCACCTCTGATTTCTGTCCCCTTATCTATGTCATGTTTCCCTGGTGTCTAGTGGTACCACTCACCCTCCGATTGATGTCCCCGTACTTCCATAATGTTTCCCTGGTGTCTGGTAGCACCTCCACCCTCTGATCACAGTCCCTGTATTTTCATAATGTTTTCTTGGTGTCTAGTGGCACTCCCGCCCTCTGATCCCTGCTCCCTATTTTCATAATTTGAAAAAGAAAGCAGTCCCTTGCTGATCTGACCCCTGCCACCCTGACCTCCCACTTAGCAGTCGCCCCCCCCCACACACACACACACACCCTCACTCATCTGAACAGGTCACAGGGCAAAAACCCATTCTCTGATTGAAGACACACCTTGCTGCTAGAACCATCGACTGCAATATGAGAAACAAAGGTAAGTGCAGTTCAAGTGTATTTCAAAAGGACTTTGAACTTTGAAGCATAACTTTGTCAGTTTTGTATATTTTCTCTTCACATTTTCAACATGCTCTTTTTGGGACCCTACCTCCATAACAATTGTGGCGGAAATATGCAAATCTAGCCTGAAAAGTGACTTTGCAGCCACTTGTTGAAATCACCTTTTGGGCATGGTTTGAAACTTTTCACCACTCTTGAGGTGGGGGTCATAAAAAAATCTATGTGGAAAATTTGGGGTCAAAGTATGTAAAAATGACAAAGTTACTAGTGTACATTGAAATTTTTCTATGCTCACTCAGAACTTCCATAATTTTAAATATTGTGACCCCAAATTTTCAGCATAGTCATTTTTTCATGCCACCTTACACATGTGATAGCTGTCATTTTTCAAATCCTGGCCAGCATATGTTTTTCCACCTGTGCTGCAGAATGGCATTTCAGTGGTGTAAAATCACATTTCAGTAGGGATTTAAACACGTTCACTAATGTGGATCATGAGGCAGGGTAATAAGAAGGCTATGCTGCAAATTCATCATTTTGCAGCCATATTTGCTCCCACAAGAGATTGTTATACTGTATGTCTGGTGTAGCACGGGAGTAGGAACTTAACAATTTAAAATCCCTAATTTTTGTTCAGGAATGAAAGAAAATGAAAAGAAAAATGTATATCCTGATATTTTTGCCCAATGAACTTTACTGCAGAAAAAAATGCTATATTGTTACAAACAAATACTTTTGCTTTAAATGTTTCAGGCTTAGTTTTATCAGAGACAGACACACTGATGTTGTTCTTATACCTGTCAACCCAAGCATTCCTGACAAACAACATTGTTTTAGTTCTGTTTTTGTTTATTGGGAGGCTGTTTGTATTAAGTCAGCTTTTGATTTCCTTGAAATCAGTACCTGAATTAGAGTTTTCTACCCCAGTCCTATTCAGTTTCCTGATGATTAGGTCATCATCTACACACATACGAACCTTTAAGATCTTACAGATGGAACTGCTTGCATTAGAGCTATGCAGAATGTGGGATTCCACCAACAAAATTTGTGTGGACTAGCAATTGCACTGCCAAAATGCCTTTCAGAATTTATTTTTTAATCCTGCGGAATTCCAAAAAGCATTTCTATGTGAATGTTGGAATAATATTGCTCAGATGACATAATCTGTTAAGTATCATTCTGTCACTTGTGGGAAATGAAGCCATGGTTTACCTAAACTGTGGAATGCAATTCAGCAGTTAAAATTCCACTTTTGAAATGCTGGAATTCTGCTTCCATTAGAAATCTGTGGAATTAAGTAAAACTTCCAAAATTTCATGGAATTCCAGCATTATCAGAATTTAAAAATTCTTCACAGCTCTAGATTGCATTAATGAATAAATAGAATAGTTCTGTGACTAGGATAGATTGCAGTGGGACTCCATATTAGACATGGGGGGGGTATTTCTTGATGTTTAACTATCTGTGGCCTATTATCTGGGTAGTTATCTAGGTAGTCCCCAATGCACTTTAACAGAAGAGAGCAAAATCGAGTTCTTTCAAATTATGGATAAGCAATTTTTGCTCAAAAAGATCAAAAACCTTTGTAAGGTATAGAAATACTGCCAAAGTAAAAATTCTATTTACCATACCATGATGTATTTTATAAGCCAGAGTGACCAAGATCATTGATCTCCCATGATTTTTCCTAAAGTGATGATGGTTAGAGAACAGGAGGTTGTACTTATTTATTAAGGAACATAGTTGGGGATATAATAGCCACTTCTGTAGATGGGAAAGCACTGCGAGCAAGGAGATTGGGTGGTACTTTTCAATATTGGCAGTTGTCTTAATCCTCCAATTTAGATTGAGATCACAATGACCTGCTTTTAAACTGCAGGTATATCTTATGTTATAAAGGACAGATGATAATTAGACATTGTTCATCCCTACCTGGTCCATCTTGCAAATGAGCCCTGCTCAATGGTGATTGCCTTGATAAATAAAGATTTTGATTGACTGATTGATTGGTTGACTGATTGAATTGATAAACTGTTGTGAGTGCCTTAACTCCCACCAGTACTGTTAGTCAGGTGAGAGCTCATCACTAACAACGAATGTATCCTTTTCAGTTTTGGTAAGCAAATTTAGCACCTCTTTGACAGGGATCTTCCTTAGGTGAAAACTGAGCTGAGCTACACTATAATTATTGACTTTTTTAATCTATAAAAAATACACATGCATATTTCCCAGGGTCCAAAGAACTGTGTGAGTATTCTGTTTGCTAAATTTAAGTGGATGCTATACTACTGTATGATTCTTTCTGAAACCATGTTGGATATCAGTTTGCAAACTTTATTTCTGTACAGCATGTACTGTATGAAATCACTTGTTCATAAATGATGCATTATAGTCCATTGTATGGCAGAACAGGATAGAGATAGGCCTGTAATTATTCAAACTGTACTACTCTCTTTATGAACCAGAACTACTGTATCCTGTTTCCAAATTTACATTACTGCTTGAGTAGTTAAGGAAAGAGTCATTATTTGATAAAATATACAACCAATTAATTTATAGCCATTTTAATACATTTCAAATTAAACCCATCCCATCTCATCCACTGTAGTATTATAACTCAAGATTTTAAATATTATATCATTTTATTTTTGCATAAAGAGCCTTAAAGTAAAATTGTGGCCTAGTCTGAGTAAATTGGGTTAACATAAAAACATAGACAACTACAGGCAGATAAAGACTATGGGCCTGATTCTCAAAGCTCCCGGCAGGGCACAAGGGCTTACACCACAAAGAATAGTGCTAAGTGCCCCTTTCCCCAAAAGATGTCCTGGGAGCTATTCACATGCCTGCCTCTAACAGGTCTTGTACTGCCTGTGTGCCACAAAATGGGCTGCAGCCTGGTTCAAGGGGGGATAAGGCAGACACAAGCTGCCACATCCCCAAATGTCTGATTCACGAAACTCTCCCAGAGGAAGAATTTCTATTTACCCTTAGAATAGTCAGGGCTGGTGTAAGGGTACCTAAAAATATCTGTCAGAAAGAGCCTGGCACAGTGTGGCACCCAATCTTCTCATACAGCTTGCTGTACTTTATACATGTTTATCATGCCCCTCCCCCCAAGTCCTGATCTTCCCATACTGGTAGGTGTTAATAAAATAATGTATCACTGGTGATCTAGCTGTCCCTCCCTCCCATATGCTCATTCTTAAAACATGTATAGTTTCAGCTATCCTGGTGGTCTAGCTGACCCACCCTCCCAACCTGGCAAATGGTGCCCACCACTCCACTCCCCCAACTCAAACCCAAACCCTGAGCTGGGACCAGCACAGTTCTCCTCACACTGCCTCAGCTGGCCCTGACTGAACTGTCACTATGTTTGTTTGGCTTTGGGTTGGGGTAGTAGGGTGGTGGGAACTCCATGCCAGGGTGAGAGGGCAGGACTGCTAGACCACCAGGATAAATTAAAATATACTCAGTTTTAAGAACATGCATTTCGGGGTGGGGGGAGGGACTACACACCCAGCAGGATAAATTACAATATATTTGGTTTAAGAACAGGCATATTGAGGTGGGGGAAGGACTGCTACACCACCAAGATCAATTAATTTGTACATGGTGTATGAACAGGCATATTGGGGTAGGGGAGGGACCACTAGACAACCAGGATGACTTAAAGTATAGGAATGGGCATATCATGGTGGGAAGGCACTGGCCACTGAGGGCCGAGTTGGACCAGTGCACAGCTGCCTTACATCTTGTGGCCAAACCTCCTGCTGTGCTGTGTGTTTGGTGCATGGTCAGGGTTGCCACTAGCATAGAGATATAGCCACTTGGACCCTGACATTAGAGAATTGGGTGCAGGTTCTTTGGTGCACCAGACTTCAGTGCAAGCTGCTGTTTGCCACAGCCTGTGCCAATCTAAGCCACATTGAGAATCAGGTTCCATAGGTCCATCTAGTCTGCTGTGGTCCTATATGCCACTCCAGACTCTAGATTATCTCTGGGTTGGCTTACTATGATCTCCCTATAGGAATCTCAGTCTATTTTGCAGGTTTACCACTTTCCATTCCCATTGCTACCAGCCTCTTATACCTGACCTACCCCACCTAGAATCCCTTCACCATCTTGGCCTTGACCATTACTCTTGGCAAGCTATTCCACATGTTAACCAGACTCTACAGTATGTGAAAAAGTATTTCTTTCTCATATTTTCTGAACCTACCCAAGCTAATTTGTATCCATGACCCCTACTGCAGATCCCTTGACTGTGTTTGAACAGTTTATGACAGTCCACCTTGTTGAGTTCCTTAAGGTGCATATCATATTTCCCCTTTCTCTTCTGGCCTGAAGCAAGTACATGTTCAGTCTGCTGAAGCTTCCTTTGAAGGATGGTATCTGATTTCTTTTCATCATTTTTGTAGCTCTCCATTGCACTAATTTCAGGTGATCTCTAGCTATCTTGAGATGAGAGCTCCAACATTGCACACATTACTACAGAGGTGGTCTTACTAGAAACAAATGTAAGGTTTATGACTACCCATGAATGATTTGTAAGAGTAACATATGAACATGTACTTATGAAAGTACTTTGCATGCCTGCAAGAATTTCATCAGATCCAGAAACTGTCACTTTTCTTGCATGACATAAATGCAAGTTTATTGCAAGTGAACAAAAGGTTTCTGCAAAATCATAGTTTTAGTAAAAAATCCTGTTCTTACACTAGTCAAGAAACATACAATTATACAATATAGAGTTTAAGGATTATGGTACATAATGACACCTTGTAAGAGCTGTGCAAGAAAGATGTCTCTACTCAGTATGCAAGGAGGTAAGCATGCATGTATTCATAGCACTTGTACACATTTTTGGGCACAATCTGGAGACACCATTTTTTAAGTACTGTTGCGGTACTATTTAGCTAATATTACATATGTCTTTATTAGATTTCTAAATGTGTGGCTGCTCTGGAGGCAAGACAGCAACCAAGATCTAAAGCAGTGGAGGAGCTGTGTAGTTTTAAATGTGTTTAAGGCTTGATGGTATATTTTAAGCTGTATACCATTGTTGTCATAGTAAAGTGACAAGCTATATGATGTTCTGTTCCTTCTGTAAGATTATATCGTTCCACAGAAGTTTGATTTTATTCATCCTACAAAGCTGAAGTAGACCAGACCTATGTTACCAGATGACTTTGGGTGAACTGTGAGCTTGGAGGCAGAGTGGAATGATCAGTGAATGAGGAGGGCCACATTGCCAGGCCAGGCACAAATTACAGAGATCATAGAAGAGGAAAAGATCAGAGACTGGAAAGCCTGTACCAGCATGAAAAGACCACTGGTGACTCAAGACTAAATTAGAGAGACTGATTTTCAGGTGTAAAGAAAAAAAGATTATGGGAAAGGAATAAGCAATCATAGTTTGGAGAGTATTTCCTGGATATTTGCACTACCCACATTAACTGTATGGTGTACTCAGCCTGCCATCCATGTACCAAACCCTATATTAAATTCTCAGAATGAACTTGGTGAGAGGACAGAACAGCAGAATTAACTTTGACAGTTTGTACAATCTACCAATAAATGGAAAAGTTAGCTTAAAAAAGAGGAACATTTTATGTCATTGGCATTGAGATGTTCTATGAGCCCATAGTCTATTTTAAGTAGTTTCTCCTTTAAATGCTTACATTTGGTAAAATCTATTTATATATTATATATTTTTGTACTTTGAAATCTCAGGCAGAAAAAAGAGATCACCTGATTGACTCCGTTGTCAGTAAGTAAACACTCCAGGCACATAATAATTTATGCAGATTGATAATGTACAGAAGGATGTATTCCGAGTCTGTCAGCATTAAGAGTGAGCAGCCAAAGTTAAGGCTTTTATTTGAAAAAAAAAAATCAGTAGAATAAAGGATCCCCCATGAAAATGAACAAACAATAGGAAGAGCAGACCAATAAGATATTAAAAGTGCTCGTGAACAAAAAGCGGTGCTTGGGAGAGAAACCAGAACTGGAATGAAAAATTAACCTCTGAACTATACACAAGCCAGAGAACAGGTGGCTGCAAAGTATAAAAATGGTGCAGAAAAAGGAAAGAAGTACTCACAGAAATGCAGAACAGCTCAGCAACTCTTCAAGGCCTTGAGAAAGCACTGTTTGTCAAGCGAAATCATTCAGCATGTTTGGAGTGTGGGGAGGGGCTATTGTATCCTGTTGCTAGTTAAAGAATATAGTTTGTTTTCTTGATATCCTGATGCATTGTGGTTGTAATTACTTTTATTATGAACAGTGACAAGTTGCTGAGCCTTTCTGCCTTTCTGCCTTTCTGTGAGAACTTCTGAACTACTCCTATTCGGTTTTTGTGGCTGTTTAATAGTGAGGAAGTTTATGTTTGATTTGAACTATTGTTGTAAAACGGGGGATTTATTTTTCTGTTGTTATTTTTAGATTGAACAGATAATAACAGGCTGCCAATCCCCCCACACACACACACACACAATATACACACACATTCCTCCTTGTTTCTGATTAAATGCCATATAAGTTTATTTTTATTATCTTACATACATTTTAAAAATTTGGTGTTTGTAATGTTTGTAATGTTCTGGGGACATTTGCACTGAAAGTGATTGCACAAACTGCTAATTTCAAATAATTACTCAAGTAAAAAAAAATCACAATTGCAGTATAGATTTTTTCTACCACTCAGAGGATTACTGTTTATCTCATACACAAGGTTTCATAGAGTAATAACCAGAGCTCCCAATAATTTTTTCTTCATTTTTTTTATTTATTTTATGTTTTATTTGAGTTCTCTGATTATAATAAGAGAAGGGCAGTTTGAACTTTTATTGAACTTTTTTCTAGATGGACATAAATAGAAGCCTATTGAAGACTTGTTACTTGATGACATTCACTGTAAGAGACAGAAACTGGGGAATGGCGATTATTCTGTTTAATAACGTTTTCCCTTAAGACTTTATCACTCAAACAGAAAACAAACTTGGGATGGCTGAACTCCCAGGACTGTGCCAGTGGTATTTATGATTGCTGTACTCTTCCTACTTTTAACTATTAACTGTTACAGATGTTATGGTGTTTTAGCTATGTAAACTATACAAAACTGTGTGCTGGTTAAGAAAATGGAGATACTGCTCCTGGTATGCATAATACAGAGATCAGAACTAGATGTGATTACCTCCATTTATATCATGTATACTTATAGCGGTCAGCTGGCAACTATTTTAAAAAAAAGGCTGCCAACATGCCGTACATGAAAAAGAGGATAGATACGACAAATGTGATCACTTCAACCCCTATAATTAAATCTTTGACAAGGGAAATTGTACAGATTTTAGATATAAGTCTGGAAATAATCTCTGATCTGAAGGCTGTTCCCCTCAGTTAACACAGCCTCTAATAATATTGATACGAGACAGATTTATTCTACTTCTTTACAGGCTAGACCACACCTAGACTACTGTTCATAGTTTCCGTCACCATACCAACATGCATTTGCAATGCTGAATGTTTGCTTGCTGGTTTTGACATTGTTAGTGTGACAGAGTATTGAGTTATGTAGGTGTAAGTATTTATGTGGCCCTATCAGAATCAATGACAGAGTTTCCTGCATTTCTGTCTCCTCTGCAAAGTGTAATATTTCACAACATCTTGCAAAAATTAGTCTGACAGGGAGCAGTTATTAACTGCTTAATTGCAGGAAATCCATCTACTTACAAATTGGGTTGTATACAGTGCAGCACAATTGTTAATGGAGATTTGCTGTGATTGCATCCGTGTCCCTGGGTTGGGGAAGGGAGCTCAGGAAATGCAAATATCACAGGTAGAGTGTAGAAAAGAAGCAGAGCAATGAAATCTCCCCAGCACCCATAAATCCAGTATGCTTTATAAGAAGCTTGGTTTCTGACTGAAATAAAATATTGAGCTAAATACCAAAAGCTGCAAGAAATTTGCTAAGTATCCTATAATGTTGCATATTGTTTCTGTAAGGAACTGATAAAAGGTAGACAGATTGTTTAGCAACAAAGTTTCAACTCCTGGTAACAGTGTAGCACAGTCTTTATGTAATAATAGAGGGTAGTTATAGGTTTTTTTTTTTAGTACCGACTCTGATGTGATGAAGTATCACTGCAAAAAGCTATCATGGATTCCTGTTGTGTTTTCACATTTCTATTTCTTACCTGTGTTACATCCAGATTAGTAAAACAAGGAAGTAAAGCAAGTGTGCATGTTTTATTTTTTATCAAAAAAATTGTAACTGTTGAAACTCTTACTGATTTATCAAATAGTATGCTGTGCTAAAACATTAGTCTGGCTATGTGTGTAAATGGCAAAGGACAGGCTGAAATACATTGGAACACACTGTATGGCACCCATCTTAACTTACATGACACAGACAAAGGACAACAAACTGCAGATCTGACTGTGTATCCTCACATCTGAGTGTTCGCTACTATGATGCATTTAAGTTGTGATGGTTATGGTGGATGGGGGGTTGAGGGAAACTAATGGAGTGTGCAGAGTGGCTTCCCACAATCTCCTACTTGCATGCTGTGTGACTGTGAGCAAGTCACAAGGAACAAGGAGGTGCTACTTCACTGAGAGGGTGCTGCATCCCTGAAATGTGCTGCCCAAGGAGTTGGTGGCTGCTGCTACTGTGGTGTGGTTCAAGAAAGGCTGAGATAGATGTAGAGGGTGGGTGCATCCCTGAGCCTTGTTGGCAAATGGGGAACCTTTCAGGGAGTGAGGGGGGCTATCAACAGTGCCCTGGGAAGGAACTGACCATTGAGCAGACTTGATAAAAGATAGGGCCTAATCTGCTGGCTTTGTAGTATGTTAGTAAGTCACTTAACCTCCTCAGTGCTTTCAGGTTGCCCATGACAACAGGCAGCAATGACTAGTGGGCCCTACCTGGTTAACAAAGAATTACATAAATAAAGAAAATAAAGACAGCATGTTTAGAAGTTATGCATGATCAGGAAATTACTTTTGTGCCTTGGTCAATTGCAAGGTAGTTTGAAAGGAAATCAACTTGCACTGGAGTTCATCTCCCATGTGGGGCTGTGCTCTACACGTTGGCACTGCACTGTTGCCACAATGCTGTGTAAGTGTAAACACTGTTCACAGTAATTGCACTTTAACTCCCCCCCCAAAGATATCTGTCCACACATGGGGAAAGTGTACTCATTACTTGTTATTAACTACACCATATAATTTGCACACTAGTGAGAATTCGATTTCATTTTCCATGCCTCTGTGTGTGTGTGTGTGTGTGTGTGTGTGTGTGTGTGTGTGTACAATGACCTAGGGACTGCTGGTAAAATAAATGGTATTATTGTGTTATCTAGATTAAGGGGGGGAGAGAGAGAGAGAGACTATGTGGGGGCTGAAGTGAAATTACATACACACCGACAACTTTAATCAAACTTTGCTGTCTTTTCCAATCCCCTTTCTGTATATGTGTCAAGTACAGAGCAATGCAGGCTGCCACCCATCTCTTCCCCCCCAAAAAAGAAAGATGACAGAGTGAGAGAGAGAGAGAGAGAGAGAGAGAGAGAGATAGTACTAGGGGATAACAAAATGTTACAGTCATAGTCACTTAAATCCTACAAAATCTATTTACTTTTCTTGGCCTCACTGTGGCTATGTTTACAAGGCAGTAAAAGAATGTTGAAAGTAATATTGGACTTCTGTCATCCAGGTATGAGAGACAGAGAGAGAGAGAGAGAGAGAGAGAAGGAGGGTCCAGAACCAAGAACCAGGCTAGGCAGAGGAGACAACAGGTGTCCCTAGAAAGACATCTAGGAATATATATATATATATATATATATATATATATATATATATATATATATTATAGTGGTGCAGTCACACCACTATATTTAGGGTTAAGAAGCACGTCTATGTTAAAATCTAAATTTTGTGTGTTAATAACTTTGGAGCCATCTAATGGATTTGCCTGAAATTTTATATGCGCAGTGGGAAATGATAGATCTCTTGATTTGCCAAATTGTGTTTTTGATGGACTTAAGGGCTTTGCACACGAAAATGCTGAAAAATGCCAAATTATCCAGTTTTGGAGGCAGTTTGGGGGATTTTGTCCATGGCCCTTGGTGGCCATCATCTGGCATGCCACTCTGCAAGATGGATCATCTGAAAGAGGTTGGCTTCCTGAACATGCCGCTTTTCTTTTGGTGAAAAAATATTAAGACATTCAAAAGTTATGCCACTTTTAAGTTCCCATTATAAGTCAATGGAAACATTTATATGGCTGTTTTGCAAACAAACAATGGGGTTCTGGCCATCTGGTCCCACCTGACGTTCAAAGAATTTGCAGCCTCGTGGTTCAAGAATCTTTGTCCCAGAGAATTCTTTGACCGCAAGGTCCACCATCTTGTTTTTGCTTTTCCGACCCAACAAATTCAAATATCTCGGCTCAGGGGTCACTCCTGAAGTAAAACTTGGATGGGTTTTACTCAGGGGGCCTCATTCTGTCAAGCCATGCCTTTGGTTTGATGTAAAATGGTCAATAAAATAGAGTTATACCATTTTAAATTCTTTGAGCACAGCTCACTAGCGATCTTTGATTGCGAGCCTGCAAATTCTTTGATCGTGAGCTTCTTTGACCACGATCTTGTATCGTGAGGTAAAAATACATTTTTCTCAGCTCAGGGGTGGCCTAGAAACACAAATGAGGGTGGGTTTTGTTCAGGGGCTGCGTTCTATTGAGACATGATTGTGGTTTTATTCAATTCTGCCTAAAAGTCAAGTTTCATCATTTTTTATTCTTTGATCACGAGCATGCAATTTCTTTGATCGTGAGCCTGCAAATTCTTTTATTGCAAGATTCTTTGATCACGATCCTGCATTATGAGTGAGGGACAAAATGGCCCTTTGAAAAATACAATATTCTCTGCCTAGGGGTGGCCTAGGAACACAAATGAGGGTGGGTTTTGCTCAGGGGGCTTTGTTCTATTGTGGCATGATGGTGGTTCCATGTAATTCTGCCTAAAACTTGAGTTTCAGCATTTTTTATTCTTTGATCATGAGTCTGCAACTTCTTTGATCATGAGCCTGCAAATCCTTTGATCGTGAGATTCTTTGATTGCGATCTTGCATCACAAGGTAGGGACCAGCTGGCCAGATTTTATAATGCACTAGATAGTACAATTTCACCAATCTTTAAGTTTAAATATCTCGTAAACGGTTTGATCTTTTTACTTTAAATTTGGAGGGTGTTCTTGGCATATCCTGCAGATGAGAATTATAGAGTTTACATGTTGGAGAACATTTGTTTTATGGAGATATTGCATTGATAGTACTCTAGGATCGAGTGGACCGTGACCACCTGAAGTGCATAACCTCGCTCTTAATTCATTAAAAATAAATCAAAATGTGCAATGAGAGTCTCTTCCATGGCACATTGATTAAAACACCCATTCATTCAGTTCCCCATTTCTTTATGGTCTTAAATAAGAAGCAAGTATTGTATTAATTCAAAGTGACACACAATGCCCACAGCCCTTCTTTGCACCTTAAATGTCCTGCAATTTGTTATGCAGGGCACCAGTCTCCTCCTACCCCAAGAAATTGCAAGCAGGATGTCACTGTACAGTGTTTCAATTTGGACTTGTCCACAACCATAGTCCATACAACTGCATACATCTTCCTTTAGTTGAGTTGATCCAAGTTGCCATCTCAATTACTGCCCAACTCTTTGTCTGTATTGTTTTTGGGATTTAAATATGTTACAGGTACGAATCATTTTTATACATCAAGAATGAGCCTGTAATGTTTGAAAATGTTTTTCACACAGCATGAGGGCTGCTTGTCTTTGAACATGTTTTTTTAATTAAATATTTGTGAATCTGACATATGGTTCTACTCTCCCTGTACTAGCCTTAGCACTGTTTTTTTTTAACTTGTTACTTTTATTTTAATATTAATAATTTATTGATGTTCACAATATGGGCATTACTGTGGCTGCTTCACTAACCTTTCTGGTATTTACAGAGGATAAGTGAGTGTGCTGGTTTGTTCATGAGGTGCCTGTTCGAGTTTTGGCATCATACGCAATACTCATGCCAAGCTCGCATATTCTTAGAGTGCTGTCAAATGGTTATGTGGCGACTTCTGGTGACATCAGAAAATCTATGGCTGCATAATCTTGGAGCTCCGGAATGGCCTCATCATAATCTAAATTCATCAACTGCTAAATAGCATGAATTTGCCTGCCAAAGCAACCAGATAGAAAAACATAAACCAAAGGCACTCTGAAACCCAGTTTCGCGGCTATGGAAGCTTCTAGACAGAGAGAAAACAAATGGGATGCCTAGTGAGGAGGCTGCAGGGGAAAGCATGTCACCAGAACTTCAATCTGACATGGCAGATAAAGACCTCATTGCTACCATTATGCAGACAGCCCGAACAGTAGAAAAGATAGACAAAACACTAACGGAAATAAGAACGGACATTAACAAAGTAGAACATCGTACCGACCAGCTCGAACTTGGCCTAACTTCTGTCTCAGAGCAGTCTGATTGGCAAGACCGACCTTTTCTGTATGTCCTAGCAAGAGAAAGGGAACTGAATCACAAAATTGACAACCTGGAAGGCCGCAGTAGGAGGCAGAACATTAGAATTTATGGCATCCTCGAAAGGGCAGAAGATAAGGCCCCTAATGTAGCTTCTTTCATTCAGACAGTCCTTAGAGAAGTGCTGGGCCTCTCGCAAGACTACGATCTCAGTATTGATAGGGCTCATCGATTGCTAGCCCCCAGGCCTTCCAATGCAGGCACCCGACCTCGTTCATTCATGGTCCACCTAACTTATTATGCCACAAAAGAAGAACTCTGAACAAAGCCTGGAAAATGAGAGAGAGAAACTATAAACAGAACCGCATTTCTCTTGACAACGACTACACTGCGCAGATACAAGAGAAGAGAAGAAAACTTTGGCCTGTCATTAAACAACTGAGAAATAAAGGGCCAAAAGCACAAATCCTATATCCAGCACACCTCTGAGTGGAAACAGATCAAGGACCCAGGACTTTTGAGGATTTACTGTCTGCTCAATCATATCGGCAAAACCTAGGGATTTCTTTACCTGCATTATTTAAGTAGCAAATGGAAAAGGAACTGCTTCGAGCAGCGTGGTCAGTGGCACAGAGAGGCAGTAAATGCAAGGGCTCCCAGCAATTTGACCCACAGACAAACCTCCATGCAGACCTGGCTGCAATCATGAAACCATTCAATTCCCCTACGGCACAGCTGATTCTTTCCACCCAAGAAGATGAGAACATCGGAAACAATAATACGAAAAACAGACCAACACCTGAAATAGAATGTGAAGGCGCCACCTGAATAACAGTAAAGTCGAACACGTAACCCATACCTTTTCTCGGACTACACAGTGCCCTAAGACCAGAGGGCATTGGATGTGTCCTGTGACATTTGTTCAGACTGGGACACCTGCTACCTCATCTGTTCTGACTGTTGTCCTCTTCAGACATGCTCCTACACTACATCCATGAGCAGAATACTGAAATAAGGGGTTGGGGAAAGATGGTATCTTAGTTACCTGCACCGGAGCTCCTGCTGCTTGAGTGACTAGGCCTGGAATCATCTGTCATTTCCCCCCCCCGAGGAGACTGATCGATTAACCTGCTACACATATATCCTTAAACATTGCAGGACTTACTTATACTTATAATTTCTAACTTAATCTCTCTTGATACAGTCAAATTTTTGATATGTTAAGCTCTCAAATTCTCTAAAGGGTTTAAAATGTTAAACGAGGTTGGGGGTTGTACTGGATGCCTACCTTTAGTCAATTAGGCAGTTCCTTTTGTTATTTTAGGGCTGGGCTACTAACTGAGGTTGGAATTGGGGCCCATACTCTCAATACAGTGAACCATTTATAACTTGGTCACTGAATCTTTGGTCCATGTGCGCGAGGTGACCCCTTGTGACACGCAGCCTAGAATAGGTCCACAAGCAGCCCTTTGAGGTCCAAGCTTTATGTTTTTACTTAGATTACACCCCAAACAGAACCTTTGTAAATAAGCATGAGGTCGAAATAGTAAAAGGGGATTTTTTTTTTCCCTAATATCACCTTAAACTGTGGTCACTCTGATCTTGGGCAAGGCGGTTTCAATCACTTAGCCTTGGAGTCTGGACGTAGACTAAACTCAGTGGAATCATTTTGTCATTCTCTAGAGTGAAAGTATCCACTACACCTGTTGGGTACTAGGCACATAACTAAATGCCCGCTAGTAGCCAAATTTGGCTCTTGAAACCTTGGAAGACTATTTATCTGCAGAACAGGACGTACTTAAATACTATGTAAATAGTTTACCTTGAGCCAGGATAGCATCCAAGATACATTTTTTCTGGAATTTCGATTATACATATAGTTTAGATTGAGTCTGCCAGCCTCTTAGACAATACTGAAGCAAATTACAGTCTAAGAAAAGTGTTGTGATTTCTGAAAGCTTTGGGAAGGGAACATGTCACACATAGGAACGAAAGTTTTAGCTTATAATGTTAATGGGCTTAATAACCCAATTAAGCGAAAAAGAGTATTTAAGCATATTGGTGAATAATGCAGCCATTTCGTCTTCTTACAAGAGATGCACCTCGCTCCCCATGAAGCTACTAAACTTAAGTCTAGGGCCTACTCCAAAATCTACCATGCCTTGTTAGATAGAAAGAAGAAGAGGGGTGTAGCATTATTAATCTCGACTCCATCCCATTTGAGGAGGAGACGGTGGTGGCTGACCCAGGAGCGAGATAAATAATTGTCATAGGCTGTATTCAGGAGGAATATGTAACACTAGCTAACGTTCACACCCACCCCCCCCGGGCTCTTCCTTCTCCTTGTACTCAGAACGTATCCAGACGATACTAAAGAAACCCAATGGTATACTGCTTTTGGGAGGGGATTGGAACCTCACCCTGGATAGACACTTGGACACCACATCCCAGATCCCCACACAGAGCAACAGGATTGCCAAACTTTTTCTTCGGCTGTTGAGGGAGATGGGACTAAGAGACATATGGAGGGAAAGATACCTCCTAGCTAGGGATTACAAGTACTATTCCCCCCGCTACAAAATTTATTAGAGAATAGACATGTTTCTTACTCAGACCAGAGACCTCTCCAATTTTGGGCACCTTAAAGTGGGAGCGGCAATTTATTCAGACCATCAACCCCTAATCTTGCACTGGGACCTTGGTCTCCCAAAAAAGAAATCTCAGTGGCGATTAAACACCTCCTTGCTGACAGATAAAGATACCCTAAATAAACTCTCGGAGGTAGTGTCTCAGACACTATCACATAACTCTAAGAAAGACGTCTCCCCGCAGATACTCTGGGATACAATTAAAACAATGATGAGGGGGAAGCTCATTGCTATAGGGACATACAAACTGAAGGAAAGGAGGGTGCTATTAGAGCAACTTAACCTCCAACTCTGAGACCTAGAAACACAGCAAAAAGTAAGATGGACAAAACAATTAGATGACCAAATTAGAGACATCAAGTCCCATTTGCATAAGCTTCACCTAGTAGAAGTGGAGAAATCACTTGGCTATTTATGGCAATCGTATTATGAGGGATGCTCATGGGCAACCAAAATGCTTGCTATGAGACTTAGGCAGAGACAGGCCAGGGCCACCATTGTAAAGATCAAACATCCTAAAACTTGGGCCATGACCTGCAATCAGGGGAAAATTATGGAGGCATTTGTACATTACTACCAGCAACTTTATAAACCCCAACCAGAGTCCTCTAATGAGGAAAAGACTAATTTCCTTAAATCTCTGAACCTGCCCACTCTTTCCCAAGATCAAAAAGAGACCCTGACTACCCCCGTAAAAGTGACCTAGGTGGACCAAGCTATCACAAGACTTAAACCCGGGAAATGTCCCGGAATTGACAGTTTTAGTGGAGACATCTATAAAAAACTGAGAGGAGAGCTTGCTCCACACCTGCTCATAGTTTTTAATGAAGTCTGGACGGGTGGGGAGGCACCCCCATCATGGAACTATGCTAATATTTCAGTTTTAAACAAGCTGGGCAAGGATCCATCTGAGTGCACTTCTAACAGACCTATCTCCCTACTAAGCGTTGATTACAAGATTTTTACCTCCATCATAGCTTCCAGATTAAATGCCCTTCCCCCATCTTTAATAGATAAAGACCAAACAGGATTTATAGCCGGCCATCAAGTCCCAGAGAGCATCAGGTGTACCATCAATATTATAAATAAAGTCTCCATAGATAGAACTCCAACATGCCTTATGAGCCTTGACGCAGAAAAGGCGTTTGGCAAGGTATCCTGGCCTTTTATTTTTACCACCTTGGAACATTTTGGTATCCCCCAGAACATGATTGATACCCTTAAGAGTCTATACACAGCCCCATAAGCCTATATAAGGTTAAATGGTAGCATCTCGGATAGATTCTTCCTCGGCCGTAGGACTAGACAGGGATGTCCCCTCTCCCCCTTACTATTTGCCCTATATATCGAGCCTTTAGCTTCTGCTATACGGGGGAATCCAGAGGTGGAGGGTATTAGGATCGGAGATACTGAACATAAGATCTCATTATATGCGGACGATGTCCTCCTATATCTCGCAAACCCTGACAAATCAATCCCAAAGATCTGGAATCTTTTGGAAGAATTTGGCTGACATGCAGGCTACTCACTTAATAAAGAAAAGACAGAAATCCTGAAATTCTTTTACAACCCTTCACTGGCGGTAACTAAGTTACTACCCCTTAAGTGGAACAAACAGAAAATTAAATATCTGGGGATACAACTGACAAAACACATAGGGGGACTCTTTACTGCAAATTATGGCCCACTGCAGTCGTAAATTACACAAGACATAGCTAGATGGCAACTTCTCAATTTACCATTATATTCTAAAATCCAAACAATTACCTTAAACATCCTACCCAGATTTCTGTATCTCTTCCAATCTCTACCAATATTTATTCCAAAGAAGTATTTTAAAGAATGGCAGAGACTGATTGGCAGATTTGTTTGGCATCCGGGCAGACCCAGGGTAAGAATGACACTACTCCAGGCAGATATAGCTGATGGTGGCAGAATGGTCCCTATCTTGGAAGATTACTGTATGGCCGCTTACCTTAAGAATGCGTTGCTCTGGTCAACTAAAATATATGAGGCCCACTGGAAAGATATTGAGTCTCATTTAACTGTATGATCTTTTTAAGGAATAAGGCGAAGATAGATCACTCCTTCAGAAGGTGGGCCAAATTGGGATTTACCAGTCTGGGTCAGATGATCTTGGGGACACAATACTAGATTTTCACTCCATTAAACAAACATACCATCTAAGGAACCAAGATCATTTTAGATACCTACAACTTACAACACACATATACACACTTAAGAAATTATAAGAATTGAAACCAGAAGTAAAGAATCTCTTGGAGGTCATAGCATCTATTCAGGAGGGGGTCTTTGTGAAAGGATGCATATCAGCTCTTTACAGAGCATTAAAACAACTGCACCCTAGACAATCCCTTAGAATTAAAAATAAGTGGGAGCAGGAAATGGGACTAAAAATAACAGAAGAGGAGTGGAGGGCAATATTCCAGATTATAAATAAAACCACACTGTCACCTAACTGGTACAAATTTGCCTGGAAAATAAGAATCAGATACTTCCATACACCTGAAAGCTTAAGCAAGTGGGATACAGGAATAACCCCACTTTGTTGGAGGGGATGTGGATGTCCAAGTGGCTCATCATTCCCATATTTTTTGGGAGTGTGATGCTATACATCCTTTCTGGCAGGGGATCTCCAGAATTCTGGAAAATACATTCTCCTGTAACACACAACTAACAATTAAGCACCTAGTTCTGGGAATACCTCCTGATGAAATTAAAAGAGCTGATGGTATGTACCTCTAGGGGGTACTATTGGCAGCAGCCCATAAGTCAATCACTAAAAAATGGCTCTCCCCGGATGTGCCTGACTTACCCCTTTGGAACTCTATTATAAAAGAAATAAGAGAAATGGAGGAATTAACATATAAGATAAATAACAGGGTCAACACATATGTGAATAAATGGACCAGATGGGACCTAGCTACAGGAACCTAGAGTGACCTGAGGGCCGGGGGTGGTGGGAGGGAGACATGGGGAAGATAGGAACATAAAAAGACTATAATAAAACTGGGGAATAAGTAGAAATAAGCTGCTGTCTCTGACATTATAGAAGAAGAGTATATATCCCAGAAAAGAAAATTAATTAAGTTTTGGAAAAACAACTAACTCTGAACTAATGTTATACATCGCTTATGAAATCTGTAAATATTTGCAGTATGTATGGCTTGTGATGGTATGCAGACACTGGAGTTTCGATAAACTTGAATTATAAAAAAAATGGTTATGTAGCAACTTTTTTTTAATAACTGGCTGTCATTGCCATTTTTTAGCACAATCTGTTTTACTGACTCTGAATTACCGACATCGTTTCTGCACGACCTCATGAACCCCTTGATTCCTGTCAAATTGTTGACTTTGCTTCTGCATGGACCAGCTATCAGTACCACAGTTACTCTGCTTATTCTTGTATAAAAGTATCATTTATGCGATTGAGCTAGAAAAAAATAAGCCTGTGTTCTCAGTTAAAAAACAAAGCCACCTTCTAGGTTCATATAAATTGTATTACCATTACTGTACAAGAAAGATATGCAGAGGTGTCCGTGCCTGTGGGGGCAACCAGGAAACAGAAGCGGAGACATTTGACTGTGAATTAGTTTGATCTATAAATGCTGTAGTTGCTGTCAATGTATATATATTTTTAAACATCCAGCTGTCACCAGTTAATCACTGGTTAGTCTGTTCTGAGGCATATATTTTTTTTTTTGTACATTACAGTGCTATTGGATTAACCGATTTAACCCAGAAGGGAATTTTATGGGTTTTTTTTCTAAAAGACAGAGCATACACTGACTGGGGCTGGGCATTGTGGTACAAAATCCTAAGCCCTACCACAGTGCCCAGCTTCAATCAGTGAAAGTTCCATCTTTTACAAAAAAACATAAAACTCTCTTCTGGGTTAAATCAGTTAAATCAGTATCACTGTAATGTCAAATCAAACAATATGCCTCAGAACAGACTAACCGGTAATTAACTGCTGACTACTGGATGCTTAAAAATATATATACAATTTGACAGCAACTGCAGAATTTATAAATCAACAAACTAACTTGGGCAATGTGCTACAGAATAAAATGTCTACACACCCGTTCCTGGTCTGCCCCGTCTCCCCCCTCCCCCCACTGGTACAGTCATGCTGATGGCTGCAGAAATTATGGGTTATGGAGCATCTGATGTACAATCTGCTTGTTGTTTTTTTAACAATTCTTCACCTATCCCCCTCTCTCGCTGTCTCTTTCAGTTAGATTCATCCTGGGATACAAGCAGGCTAGTTTGCTTAGGGGATGTGCAAGGGAATCAGATGTTGGCTTTGAGATCAATTACTTTGATTACACAGAGGGTTACCATGGATATTGGAAACTGGGATTATTAGTTTGCATATGTATCCCTTCTTTTCAATAAACCTTCAAATCTATTTCAGTTTAGATTTATTCTGGGATGCAAGCTAGTTTTGATTCAGATATACATGTTTATTGTGCTGATCCTGACTAGAGATTCATGTGCAGGTAGAATGCATAAACTGTCATCGATAGCAGGCACTTGCCACCAGCAGGCTTGAGCAGTAAAACATTGAGAAGCAGTTTCACCATTAGTAGCCATAGCATGTATTGAAATTATAAAAAAGATATCAAGATACAATAAATTGTAGATTAATGGTTTAAGTCAGCATGAAGACACACACTGATTAACCATGCTGGAGCTAAAAGCTGCTTCCCTGTCCCCTTTAAGTAATTAATTTGCTGAAATAGATTTCTTGCAGTGAGGAGACCCGCTCCCAGACATCAAGCCTTCTTGTCAGCATTAAATATTCCATGATTGGCACATCTCTCATGTCACTTCACCTGCCAGCCCCTGTCTGACAAAAGAAGCAATCATTTCTTCTTTGAGGTTTGTGTTTGACTGTCAGCAGCTGACAAAGTGAATGAAGGGCTGGGTCGGCCACTGAATATTTGCTGTGCACAGTAACATTGTGATTAAATTCTTTGATCACGAGGCTGTAAAATAATCAGCTGCGACTGCACTCAAAGATTTTGCAAGCTTGTGGCCAAAGATCGTTGATGAGCCATGGCTAGTCTGAAAATCAGCAGTCTATCAATGTTACTATAATGTCATGCACCATGAGGAGATGTTTCCCTTCCTATAGTACAAAAAAAGGAAAACATAGTGAGACCTCATGTAAATGAAGTTCTTAGCATATGAAATGTGTGGTACAGATCTTATCATGTTAGTAAACAGTGTGGAAATTGGCAGCATTTCCCTGTTATTGATGTATACTTCATCATGAGTACTTTAATAGTGATTTCTCTGTTCCCATAGTTGACAAAAAAAGAAAGAACAAAAAAATGAGACCCACTGTAAATCAAGATTCTAGCAGGTGGAATGTGTAATGCTTTGCCAACTGTGATTAGGTGACATTTTCCAGCAACAGAGAAAATAAATAAATATTGTTCCAGTAAAGGTTGTTGATGATTTTTTTTTTAAACTTCTCTCATGTTTACTTCACATGATTGATCTGATGCATGGCTATGTGTGTGTGTGTCTGTGTGTGTGTTTGCGCATATATGTGTGCACTGTATGTGTGTGTGTGTGTGTGTGTGTGTGTGTTTGTTTGTGTGTTTGTTTGTGGAGACATACATCGTAACAAATCAAATATTTCAGCTCAGGGGTCACTCCTGAAGTAAAACTTGCACAGGTTTTACTCAGTGGGATTCAATCTATTGACCCATGCCTTTGGTTTCATGTAAAATGGTAAAAAAATAGAGTAATAACATTTTTAATTCTTTGATCATGACTCACTAGCGATCTTTGATTGTGAGCCTGCAAATTCTTTGATCACGAGATTCTTTGAGCGTTATCTTGCATCGCGAGGGAAGGACAAGATGGCCAGATTTTATAATGGAATATATAGGCCAATTTTCACAACCTTTAAGTTTAAATGTCTTGGAAACAGTTTTGTCTTTTTACTTGAAATTTGGAGGGTGTTCACAACATGTCCTGTAAATGTGAATTACAGTGTTCACATGTCAGAGAAAATATGTTTTGCGCAGATATTGCGTGACACAATTTACATTTTGTGGACAGTGTTTAGCATTGGGGTGGTGGCTTGAAATTGATAGGGTACCTAGCCTTAGTGTCATGGATGAAGTTTTCAGTCATTGTGCCTGTAAAATGTTTACAGGTGCGGAATTCTGCAGCTCCGACGAATGAAAATCTCAAACTATAACATGTTATATCTCGGACACGCTTTGGTCTTTTACATTGAAATTTAGAGGGTGTTGATGGTAGAGACATGTTTACAAGTTGGTGGGAGAGTAGGGCCCAAAGGGTATGCAAGTGGCAGATTGCCTCTGAGCAGGTCACTTAACCTTTTTGCCTTTAAGCAAGTCACTTAAGCTCCCCAGTGCTCCCATGTCACCCCTGAAAACAAGCACATATGCCTAGTGAGCCCTATCTAGTTAACAAAGAATTATGTAAATAAAATAAATACAAAATGTGTAGAGTGATTCCACAGTGACAGACATGTATTATAATAGTTTATTTTCTTTTACTGGCATTAGTGTGGCAATGTGTGTAAATGGTGAAGGACAGGCAGGCAAAATACATCCATGGAGTCACAGAAATCAGAACTAAAAGTTTTGCCATGAATGAGCATGGTACATCTAGCATACAGATCTGGGTTTGATTCCCACAATGTCCCACTTGCATACTGTGTGCCTCTGAGCAAGTCACTTAACCTCCCCAGTGCTGCCAGGCTGCCCTTGAAAACAGGCACATATGCCTATTGGGCCTACCTGGTTAATAAAGAATTACACAAATAAAATAAATACAGAATGTGTAGTAGTTACACATGATCAGGAAATGACTTTTATGCCCTGTTCAGTTGCAGGGTAGTTTGGAAGGAAACCAACTTGCATTGCAGTGCAGCTCCCATATGTGGCTGCGCTCTACACATGGGCCTTGCACTGCTGCCAGAATGTTGTGTAAGTGCAAACACAGTTGAGTAATTCCACAAACACAGACAGCCCTTATAATAGTTTATTTTCTTTTCCTGGAATTAGTCTTTGGTAACCAGTAACCTGGTAAGGCCCACTAGGCACAAGTGCCTGTTCACAGGGGCTGACCTGGGAGCACGAGGGTGGTTAAAGTGACTTGCTCTTAGTCACACAGTATGCAAGTGGAGATTGTGGGAATCAAACCCAGTTCTGCTGGATGTACCAAGCTCATTCTCAGATCATTACTCTAACCTCTAGGCTATACTGCCAGCCCCATCAGTGTGACAGTGCATGTAAATGGCGAAGGACAGGCTGACAAAATTCAGCCTTGCAGTCACAGAAATCAGAAGTGAAAGTGTATTTTATTTCTTTAAGCGTCAGTGTGTCTATGTGTGTAATGAACAGAGGAATGGTAGACTAACAAAAAAATACATATGACTTTTCTATCAATAATCCAGTTCCTGATGAAAAAGATAACAAACGCTCATGGCCCAGTATAATTTTACAGTCAATGAATCCCAAATAAAATATTTTTGTAGGCATCATATGGCAGTTTGTACAGGGTATGGGCAGGCTGGCAAAATAAATAAATATTGTACCAGTGTCATCCAGATCTGGGGAGAGGAGAGAGAGAGAGAGAGAGAGAGAGATACAGAGATACATACACAGACACACACACACACACAATGGGGGTCCCTACACACATACAACGGGAGTCCCTACAACAGTCTTAGAGTAAGACACATTCCTAATGCACCTGTCAAAGGCAGGCTGGCAAATTAAATATTTGAGTTGTATCTTCTTGATCATGTTTTTCATGCCTCATTGTGGGTATGTGTACAATGTGCTAGGGAATGCTAGTAAAACAAATATTAACATTGTGTCATCTAGATAAAGAGGAGAGACGTCGAGAGAGAAAGAGAGAGAGCACTAGGCTACAATAAAATTTTACAGGCACATAAATCTCTCAAAAGGATTTATTTACTTTTCAGGGCCTGATTGGGGCTGTGTTTACAGGGCAGTAAAAGGATACTGGAATAAATATTTGACTTGCCTGTCCAGATTAGAGAGATGGAAACAGAAAGACTATCAGGGAGAGTTTTTTTACAGCCCAGAATCATAGTAGAGAGAGACAGAGAGAAACCACAATGGTTCCTAGAGCATTTCCACACAGACATCCCTTGACAGGCTGGCAACATACATTACATTGTGCAGCCGCCATCTTAACTTACATGCCCTGGACACCGAGCAATGAACTGCAGATCTTGTCTGTGTGTGGATCTGCACATTGAGAGATCCTTGCTGTGATGCATTTTAGTTGCTGTGATGGTGATGGTGGATAGACGGGTATGAGGGTAAGTAATGGTGTGTGCAGAGTGGCTTGTAAAATGTGAATGGGGATAAATTCATGGGAGAACTGTTGGCATTTTCAACATCAGCCACATACTCAAAAAAGTAAAAACAAAGGTAGAGCACAAATTTTGTAGTCTGCAATGTAAAGTTTTGAAATAATAGATCAGGATTTGGGTCCCTACAGTAATTCCACAGGCACAGACATCCTTATTAAAGTTTATTTATTAAAGTTTATTTTCCTTGCCTGGCATTCATGTGGCTATGTGTTTTTATAGGCATCAGCATGGCTGGGAAGGGTCAAAGGAGGGTGGGATGGAAGGCCAGCTTCAGAATAAGGGGTGCGAGCTGCACATTCAAGAAGACTTGATAGACCACTAGGCCTTTATGTGCTGGCAAATTTTGTATGTTTGTATGTCCATATGGTTGATTCTACAGGGTAAGGGTATGTTGGAAAAATAAATAAATATTAGACTTGTATCAGTCTGATATGAGAGAGGAAGAGAGACAGAGAGAGACAGAGAGAGAGAGAAAGATTCACAGGGCAGTAAAAGAGTGCCAAAATAAATATTTGACTTGTGCCCTCCAGATTAAGGCTAAGGCAAGGCTTGCAAAATAATTACTGTAAGTATGGCATCCAAATCCAGTTTACAGTGCACTATGTTTATTTTCTTTGTCTGGCATCAGTGTGGCTATGTGGGTAATTAGCAAAGCTCAAAGAAACAAATTGAAATGCATTGTACAGTGGTTATCTTAACTGACATGCCTCATACACAGAACAACGAACTGCAGATCTGAGTGGATCTGCACATTGGTCAGAGTTTGCCACTGCAATGTATTCGAGTCAATGGTGGTGGTGGTGGATAGAGGGTTTGAGGATACGTAATATGGTGTGCAGAGTGACTTGTAAAATGTAGATGAGAGATAAAATTGTGGGAGAACAGATAGCATTTTGAAAGTCAGCCACAAAAAAAAAGTTAAAACAAAGACAGCACAAATTTTGTAGTTTGCAATGGGAAGTTTTGAAAATTACAGATCAGGATTTGGGACCCTACAGTAAATCCACAGGTAAAGATATCCCTATTAAATGTATATATTTTTTTTTGCCTGGCATCAGTGTGGCTATCTGTGTGTAAGTGGCAAAGGACAGAAGACAGAGCACACATTTTGTAATCTACAATGGATGTTTCAAAAATTACAGATAGGGATTTGAGCTCCTTCAGTAATTTCATAGGCACAAACATCAGTATTAAAATTGTATTTTCTTTGCTTGGCATCAGTGCGGCTATGGGTTTTTTTTAGGCTTCAGTATGGCAGACTGTATAGGGTATGACAGGTTGGCAAAATATATAAATATTAGACTTGTGTCATCCTGATCAGGAAAAGAGAAACAGAGAGAGAGAGAGAGATAGAGAGAGAGAGAGATACCTCTCAACTTCAGTAGATCAACAACAGTAGAGAGAATTATGTGTTCAGGGCTAGGCAAAGCTTCCAAAATTAATACTTGAATTCTGTCATCTAAATCCCATTCACAGGACAGCAAAATGATGCTGAAATAATATTTGACTTGTGCCATCAAGATCAGGGCTAAAGCGAGGTTTGCAAAATAATTACTTGAATTATGGCATCCAAATCCAGTTTACAGTGCAGTAAAAGGATGGCAGGATAAATATTTGACTTGTTTCATGCAGGTCAGAGAGACAGAGTGAGAGAAGACTGTATCAGGTGGGGTGGGGGCGGAAGGTCCTCAGCCCAGAACCAGAGTAGTGAGAGAAATAGAGCGTGAAAGAGACAGCAGGAGTTCCTACAGTAATTCCACAGGCACAACCAACTCTATTAAAAGTTTATTTTCTTTGCTTGGCATCAAATAATTGCTGTTTTTTTTATTTTATTGGTTTCTGTGTTTACATGACAGCTTTCACTTCTAATTGCTCTTCAGAAACTGGTTTGCAGCCACTTTGTGAGAGTAAGGAGTTACAGAGGTATCCGTCCAGTACATGCACGTCACAATCTACTCTAAATCGACTCAGTATATTTGGGTTTTGCAGACTTCAGTGGGTGGTGCCAGCATTGAATAAACATGGTGATTATAGCAAGTAATGTTACAAGAAATGTTTGCAACAGATGTATCTCACACTCTGTGAAGGTCCTCATAAGATTTCCCTTTCAAAGTTGGTCTCAGAGTGGCGGGTACATGGACCCAGCCTGTGGTGGGCAGAGTGGGTGTTATCCCTTGTCCAGAAGCACTGTTTATTTCTATGTGTGGTACTATATCTGAGTTAGGCTTTAGCATTCATCATTTATTATGGATTTGATCTACATCCATTTGAAAACATGCCTAATGTTATTAAATGTAACCTAAATTTCTATTTACTTTCTATTTCTTTGCTGGTATTGTTTGTTGTACAGGGTGATGGAGGTTTATCAGCCAGATGAGCAGGTTTCCGCAGCAGAACAGGCAGCAGCCTGATACATTTACAATTGCGTTTTCTCAAGTTAACAACAATGTATGTAATGCCTGACCTGCCTGAATCAGCCATGATACCTTCACTATCCGCAAAGGTCAATTAATGGATCAGAGGAAAAAAAATAAAATAAACACTGGCATTAAAGTTCTGTATAGAAAGATGCTTGTTGGGGAAGCATGTTAGTGATGCCACTATATTGGAAAGTGGGGTATGTAAAAGATAACTGGAGCCACTAAATGGAACAAGGAGTGATGATAGCAATCACAGTCCTAAATGCCTTTATTGAGACTGTAAGGAGGTCTTGGAGGTATACAATATTTGCAATCTGATATATCAGAGATACATTGGTATTTGCCCTGTTTAGATTATTAGGACATACAGAAGTATTTTTCACTTGCTTTTGAACATTTCCAAGTGTGCTTCAGTAAGATAAACAGCAGATGCATTTTTTTTATATTGTAAACATAAAGCTGCACCTCAGTGGTCACTGTCCAGGGAACAAGATACTTCAGTATTCATCTAAGGGATACTATGCGTGACTGATCTATCTTTCAGAATGTATTTTCAGTGTCACTATATTATTTTTGTATGAGGTCTGACAACAGAAAATGACAAAAAAGTGTTTGTTGGAGACAGTATAGCACAGTGGTTAAGGGTACCGAGCTGCAAACCTAGAGACCTGGGTTTGAATCCCATCAACCCCCACTTGCATACTGTGTGAACCTGAGCAAGTCACTCAACTTCCTTGTGCTCCCAGGTTGCACCTGGAAACAAGCTCTGGCTTAGTGTGCTTCTCCTGGTTAAACAATCCCTCTCCCCTTATGTCATGGGCAAATTTCTGAAAATGACACTAGTGTCACTAAACTAAACTCTGTCTGTACAAACAAGTCACCTTGTTAAATGTTTAAATAAAATGCTTGAAGACTATTTTGTTCATTCTGAAAATAAAGTAAATAATGTTCCCTCCTTTTACAGGGGTCAGAACACCCAGTAACCTCATAGCAGTTAGTCACCTTTGTCATACAGCGAACACCTCAGAAGTAGTTTGCCAGTAGCCATGACAGATCCCTGTGTCCAACCTTTCCACGAGTGGGCTAGGAGTAGGCACAGGGTGAGTGGAGCAAAGGGTTATTGAAGAACCAGGCAAAAGAGGAGGATGCACAGCAAGGAAGTAAACAGAATGAAGACCTCCATCTTACTGGATGGGACCCTAAGTTAGTTCTTTGTCGGGTACAGTTTGGAGAAATTGATCCAGATTGCATTTTCCTGTTAACTTCAGATGGGGTCTGGCACAGTTATTGTGAGGCTGACTTCTGGTAGAACAGAAAGGATCCAATGTGAGAGGTTGGTGTATTGTCTGTTTTGTTGCGGTGGTATTGCTGTGTGAAATTTATCCCCCCCATCCTTTTGTGTCTTTCATCATTCAGCTGTTCCAAGCACGGTAACCAGTCACAGTGTAGCCACAAAGGTGGGGGTAATTTAGTGTGGTTGGGGAGAATGCGTAGCATGGGTTCTGGAGATCGGAGCTGTGTCACAACTGTCTGTCTGGCTTCTTGGGGGTTCATACAAAACTAAAAAAAATGGAAGAAGAGCTCCAGTTTGTGATGGGTCCTAGCCACCCTGCCTTTGTGGGTTTCCCACCAGCTGTCTCTTCTCATGGGCACATAGCCCTACGGAGAGCAGGCATTAAAAAAATAGAACAAACTTTATAGCCGTGAAAGCCTCAAAACATTGACTCAGAAGCCTGTCATTTGGAAACACCTTTCCCATAATCAGTCATGTACAGTTGACAGAAAACTTTAAATTCTACTTTAATAAATATTTTCTGTGTGCTGGGTGGTTGGAATCATGCAGCAGCTGTCACTGCCACAATGGCTGAGGAGGGGATAGGGAAGTGTGACATTGTGCCTTCTCAACTATGCTCACCAGCAGGATACATGACTGATAAGGTGACACTCTGCATTTGGAACTGGAGAGGTGGGGGTGGTACAGCACACAGTGGGCAGTAGCGGGAAGATTTGTTTTTGAAAGTCAATAGTGAAATGTTAAAAAGGAATACAAACAATAAGTTGTGATATGTGTGCAAATGATTTTTGTATGTCACTTAAATGACTTCATAAACACCTGACCACCACTGTGCCATTCTCTATCAGTTACCTGGCTGTTTATGTTGCTAGATTCATCAGTGCTCACCTACACTGACAGCCTAATGGTTAATAGTAATGGAGTTTGCCCTTTAAGGGGCAGACCAGGTTGTCCTGGTGCACCCCTTCCCTTTTCATCAAGATGGTGTGCTCAAAAGGGGAGGGGAGAGGGAAGGGGAAGGGCAGGGGTTAGAACAATAGCCAAGCAACAGGAAGGGGAAGGGAAAGAGGAGGTACATAATGGGCAGCACAGGGGTGGCTCAGCCACTTTTGCTGGAGTTTTGATTTAATTGAAACTGCAGCACATCAGATTGGCTGAATAATTGGAGAGGTTTGTGCACCAGGTACAGCAGGCAAGATAGTTTTCAATGAATGAAGTTTAAAAAAATATATATATATAAATAAATAGTTAATAATAATATATAATATAGTATAATAATATATATTATAGTATTACTTTACTCAAAAAAATCATTTAAGGTACATTGTTTGTGACTGTTTTTCAATAGGATTCTGTTTGAGGGAAGTTTTAGAATTGCTGGCCTGGATGAATGTGTTTCTAGTAGTTTAGAGAAAATCGCAGTGGTACTGAGCTTGTATGCCTTGGATTGTAGGTGACTGGTTCATTAGTCTTCGGTTTCAGGGAACATTTTAGCATTGCTGGTTGAGGGACATGCGTTTTAGTGGTTGGAGGAATTTTGTAGCTGTACTGAGATGCATACCTGGTTTTTAAAATCGCTAGGCGATTAGGCACAGATAAGAGAAGTTTTGTTGGAAAAGTGCTTTTGGCCCAGAGAAGGGTCATTTATCTAGAAAAACTGAGGTTGATTATAAGGGAAAGCCTGAGATTGCAAGAAGCTGGGTTGAATGGGGCCTCCACTGGCCTTTAGCATTGCTGGTTAAGGGGAATCACAAAAGCGATGGAAACAGGTTTCGAGGCCTTACAGGATGTGGTAGGCTCCCTACATAACTTCTTTGTACTCGTTTTACCTAAGAGGCCCCAAAAAAGTGGCAAAATCAGGGGAGAAAACTCTTTTCTGATGCTTCCAAATAGCTGAGCTGAGCAGCTCTCCACAGAATGGTTTCCACACACCAGCTTTACCGCATGACCTTAGAATAAATCCCCACCCCCTCCTTCCCACCTCCCTGCTACTTCCTCACATCCCCAAGTGGAGACTGCATCACCACCCTCCGTTTTCCATGGGGGTTTACTGCCTGGCTTTCCACACTAAGGAGGCTGATCGGATGGACAGCATCAGTCTCGCTGCCCCAGGTGGCGGCATTGCAGGAGCCATCCTGCTGGAAGAGGCCTATGCATTGGCCAGGTGGTAGGGGTATAGGGACGCGATGAGACATGGCGAGCAGCACTTTGAAATGGGGAAGGATCAGGGAGACATTTGCCTGCTGTGAGCTAGTAGAGCAAGAATAGGCCTACGAAAGGCCTATCAGGTAGGGGCAATGAAGCGGCCATGTGGCGTGATGTCACACGCCAACGGAGCAGGCTGAACAAATGAGCAGCTGGCCGATTTGTTCTGGTGACACTATTCAGGGACTAGTGCTTCAGGGGGAGCGCTCGCATGTTGCAAACTAAGAGAGCAAGGAGAAGACTATTGGAAGGCCTAGCAGATGCGATTGACGAGCAGCCACGTGGCGTGACATCACACGCCAAGGGGAACAGGCTGAGAGTAAACAGATGGGCGATTTGGCCTAGCAGGAATGGGGCCAGGCTAGCACTTCAAGGGGGGGGCATTCACATACGGTGAAGCTAGCAAGTGGGGATGATGAGTAGCCATGTGGCGTGATGTCACACGCCAAGGGAATAGGCTGTAACCAAGCAGCGGGCATGTTTTTGGGACAAGGGAAGGTTGCCAAAAGGCAAGGGGATGAAGTTTCTTTTGGGGTGGGATACAAGGCAGATGGCCTTTGAGAAAAAGGACTTGGGGGACCCACAAGACAGGGACGAGTAGGAGCAGGTAAGAGGTCTGGTAAAAAGGGACCAGGCCATGTGGCGTGACGTCACATGCCTGGAGGGTCAAGAAACAGAAGGAGATCCAGAAGAAGTATGTTGGGGAACAGGGATGAATGAGGGGAAGAGGAAAATGAAGCAGAGAGAGAGAGTTTTTGGCTACAGAAAGAGATCACGGTTTTGGGGGAGGGTCATAATTTTGGGGGCAGCCAGCACCTGGCAACAAGGCTGGGGCCAATGAATAATCCAACATCCAGGAGTATAAGGGGGTATATAAAAAAAAGGGGGGGCACGTTTGGCACCTTTTAGGCAGCTGCCTCTGGAGGAAGTGGGCCTGGTCACTTGAGAAACTGTCCCATGCAGAGTTTTAATATTGAATTTTTCTTTCCTTATTCAGTTGTCTTCACAGTTTGCAAGAAGCAAGGAACATGGCACCAAAGAAGAGCAGGCCTTCGAAGGAAGATGCCTACAGGGCTGTGATGGAACTGGCGGAGAAAGCCAATAGAATGTGGGAGTTGGTGGAAGGGGAGGAACCAGGGAGATCCAGGGAGAAAAGGAAAGTGGTGAAGGGTAAGGAGAGCAGAGGGAAACGGCCTGCTGAGAAGCCACACAGCCCAACCAGGGTACAACCACTGATAGTGGAACCTACCAAGATTGCAAATCCAGTACCTCTGCAACCAATCGACCCGGTACAGCCAGTACCTCCCCAGGACCAGGTTGTGGCTCCCCCAGTGGAACCCAGACAGGATCCACAGCACACAGTGGTTCCTCCACAGCCACTAGTAGGGCAACCAGCCCTTCAACCAGAGGTAAACATACTGGGGCACCATGAGGACAGCAGGCAGCAAGGAGCAGACAAGGCCACAGGTAATGCACCAGGCTCTGTTGGTGACAGCACCAAAGAGTACATAAGCCAAATCATTTCGGCACTTGGCTCAGGGGGTTTGGGCCAGATGGAATCAGCACTGGCTAAGATTAAGGTAGAAAAAGAGGTGCCAAAAGAAAAAGAAGGAGGAGTAGAGAAAGAGGGAAAAGGAACTAGGGAGATAGGAGCTGCTGGGGTGAGAGTTGGGGAACACGTCCCATTGGCCACAAAAGAAAAATATGGAAGGGGAGTATGTGGATATTTTTGCTTTAGTAAGCCGGGAAGTGGCTGAAAAATACGAGGAAACAGAGAATATAGGAAAGAGTGAGATGGCAGCAGCGGTAGTTTTGTTAGGCAAGAAAGAGGAGGACAAATTCACAAAAGGGAAGACTTGGGAAGGGTAGTTTGTAGGTTTCACCACATTCGCAGCCATAGTATTGAAAAAGAGGCCTAAGTTGGGCATCCCACTCATCACATACTCCATGATAATAAGGCATGCAAAGGCAAAAGGGGGTGTGGGGTGGATATACTATGATGAATTCTTTCAGCAGAGAATGGTGGCATATGGGGATGTAAGATGGGACACGAAGCAGCTAGATTTGTGGACAGACTATGTAACCGATCAGTCCACCCTCGAAGGGGATTTGGGGAAAAAAGGTGCCACACCACAGAGGTGTTGCTGGGCTTATAATAGGGCTTTTTGCTTGTGGCCTCAATGCTGCTTTCGGCACGCATGTTCGAAATGTGGGGGATCACATCCAGTGAGCAGATGCAGGATGACATGGGTCCAGGGAGGCCAAGGATCTGGGGGGCAAGGATCAGGTCAACAGTTTTTTCATGACAGCTGGGATATAAAGGGCAGGCATGGAATAGAGGGAGGAGGGGCAGGGGACATTCAAGGAGAGGGAGCCAGAATCACTGACCACCAAAGCCAGACATCGAGCAGAAGGGGAGATCTGGGCAGAGGAGAAGGAAAGAAGACAAGGGAGCAAGTTAGAGAAGTTAGAACCCCCATCAAGATAGAGACATGGAAATAATGGTTGGACAGATACCAGAATATACAAAAGGCAGAGATGATTAAACTAGGTTTTCGCACAGGTTTTTCATTGCAGTGTGAGGGTCCAAGGCAGGCAAGACAGGTGAACAATCTGGGTTTGGTAAAAGGGAGGGAAGAAATGTTAAGACAAAAGATAGAGAAGGAAAAGGCAGCAGGGAGAGTAGAGGGACCATATGATATCCCCCCATTGCAGAATATTAGGATTTCTCCATTGGGCTTGGTCCCCAAAAAACAGGAAGGGAAATACAGGGTGATTCACCACCTATCCTTTCCTGAAGGGGATTCGGTGAATGATTTTATCAGCAAGGAATACAGTAAGGTGACATATGCCACTTTAGAAGACGCAGTCCAGATCATCCGGGCAACTGCCGATGGATGGGTGGCAAAAACGGATATAGAGTCCGCTTTCAGATTACTTCCAGTTAGGAGAGAAGATTGGGACCTGTTGGGGTTTAAAATTGGGGAACAGTACTATTTTGAAAAAACCATGCCCATGGGGTGTTCTATAGCATGTGCGACATTCGAAGCATTCAGCACCTGTCTACAGTGGATATTTCAAGAAAAAATGGGTTACAAAACAGTTATTCACTATTTGAATAACTTCCTTTTTATAGGCAGTGGGAGAAGAGAGACAGAAAGAATGTTGGCCAGCTTTCAAGAGCTGTGCAAAGAACTGGGGGTTCCATTGGCACCGGAAAAAACAGAAGTGCCCAGCAAGGTGTTAGAATTTCTGGGTATTGAGATAGATGTTCCTGGGGAAATATTTAGGCTGCTAGACAAAAAAGTGGAAAAACTGAAGGAACTGATTCAGATACATACTAGCAGAAGAAGAGCACAACTAAAACAGGTACAACAGGTATTTGGAGATCTGAATTTCGCGTGCAGGGCTATAGGGCCAGGGAGGGCTTTCACTAAAAGGTTAGCAAGGACTACAGCTGGGGTAACCAGACCACACCACTGGGTGGACATGACAAAAGGAGTCAAGGATGATTTTAAGGTATGGGATGTATTCCTCAAGGCATATAATGGCTGCTCTTTCTGGCAGGAGGAATAAGTTTATAACACAGACCTCGATCTTTACACAGATGCAGCAGGGGGCCTAGGCATGTGGGGCTATCTGAGGGGCAGATGGTTTGCAGAACCATGGCCTACAGACTGGGTGAGGGATGGTAAGGTAGAAGATATAACATTGTTGGAGATCATGCCCATGTGGGCCTGCACCATGGTTTGGGGGAAGAGTTACGAAATCAAAAAGTGACATTTTGGTGTGACAATAGAGCAGTAGTAGAGGCATTAAACAACAGGGGAGCCAGGTCAAAAATGGTCATGCAGGTCTTGCGACTTTTGGTGCTAAGGGCCTTGCAATTGAACATGTCATTTAGAGCAAAACACATAGAAGGGGTACGCAATACCCTGGTTGACAGCCTTTCCCATCTGCAGCTGGATCGCTTCCAGAAGCTGGCACCAACAGCAGAGGAGCACAAAACACCCACACCAATGAACATCTGGGGCATTGGCAAGAAGGAGCAGAACTGTTGTTTCACAGTTCATGGGCACCACGGACTCTGAGGGCCTACGATGGGGCCTGGCTAGCGTTTCAAACATTCAGGGCAACACACCACATGGAGGTAAGTAGGCCAATCACAGAAGAGCATCTAGGGAAGTTCGCTGTAGAACAATGGCAAAGAGGAACAGACCACACCACAATAGGGGTCTATTTGGCAGGGATTAGTGTAGTGTGCAGCTTAAAAGGTTGGGAGGACCCGACAAAATCAATGTTCATTAGAAGGATGATGCATGGGTGAGGTAGGTTAAAACAAGGAGCCATGGATAATAGAAGACCAATAGGGGAGCAGTGGCTTGCAAAACTAAAGGATGTTTTATTGATAATCTGCAGATCAAAAGCCGAAGCCCAGCTATTCCATATGATTTATATGGTAATGTTTGCAGGGGCCATAAGAGTGAGTGGAGTGGTGGGGCATGGTAGTAAAGGAAAAGGAAGGGGGATTGTAATGGGAAGATATAAGCTGGGGAATGAAGGAGATACAAATCCTGATTAAGAGGTCAAAGACGGATCAAAGGGGGCAAGGCTGCATGGTAACACTAAAGAAGCACACAGAGGGCACAGTATGCCCAGTAAAGGCTTTGTGGGCTTTCGCTGCAGAGCACGTGAACAGGACATGGAAATTATTTTTGCATGGTGATGGAAGGAAGGTCACAAGTTACCAAATCACAGCCTTGCTCAAAAAAGGCATGCAATTCTTGGGGGAGGATCCGGCTAATTACTCATCCCATTCCTTACAGATAGGGGGCCACCTCACAGTAGGCAGCGGTGGGTGAAACGGTGAATAATATTTTAGAAAAGTGTTGCTGGCAGTCTGCCAGTTACAAGAGAAACATCTGAGCACTGCAGTATGGAGACTAACGTATCAACTGTGTTTTTTGTTACAGATTTGGAGCCACGTGGGGAAGGGGTGGGACAGGGAAGGATGATATTGTGGAGAAGGAAACTAAGACCATATATAAGATATTTATTTTGCTTAAACCCTAAAGGAAGAGGGAGGATCACGGAAGTCTGAATCTGCGGCCACTCTTATATTTATTGGGCAGAAAGGAGAGCGGAGAAAAAGGCTGGGGAAAACAACTGCATCAAGATGTGAGACAATGTAGGTTGATTTGGCATGGCATCTGAGGGTTGAGATGGGCACAACTGCTTCCTACCCTGAAAGAGCTGAAGGAGCAGCACCCCATTCCAGACCTAGTTATAATACATTTAGGGAGTAACGACCTTGGGGGTAGGCCATGGCTGGACACATACATACAGGTGAAAAGGGACTTAGAGACAATACAACAGTGATGGCCTAGGGTATGCCTTGCCTGGTCGGATATGATCCCAAGAAGGGTTTGGAGACATGAGCACAGCCATAGAGCTGTGGATAGGGCCAGAAGAAAAGATGAACAGAAAGGTAGGGACACTGATAAGGAAAATGGGAGGACAGGTAATATTGCGGGGTGTAGAAGATTGGGTGGAAGATTTCTACAGGTTGGATGGTGTGCATTTGTCAGATCTAGCCATAGACATGTTTAATACAGAAATTATGGGTTTCAGAGAAGCATGGAAGAGGCATGCAGAAAATGGAAAATAAAAAAAAACATAAAAAAGAGGGAGAGAATAGGGCTGGGAAGGAGTTCCTCTGAGGTAAGAGAGAACAATGCCCTAAATTGAGGGGAAAGTCATTCATACAATGCAAGCTGGAGACCAGCTAGTGGGGAAAGTGGGGGTGAAGGAGAGGAGGGGGGAAGAAAAAGGAATAAGATGAAAAGAAGAAGAAGCTGAAGGAGAAAAGCCATCTCGGTTTTCACCATTACCTAACAGAAAAATAGAAGAAGAAGGCACCCAGGTTTTCACCTGGGGGGAGCAAAAAGATGAAGAAAGAGGGGATGATCAGTGATTGATATATGGATGCAAATAAATGCAATTATGAGAGATATAATAATAAAAGATGATGAAATGGATATGGAATTATGAGTTATAAATAAATTAATTGCCAATCTGAGCACAACAACCAACAATGGTCTCTGTCTTTTGTGAGGGAAAAGGGGGGATCCGGGACAATGGAGTTTGCCCCTTAAGGGGCAGATCAGGTTGTCCTGGTGCACCCCTTCCTTTCATGAAGATGTGTGCTCAGAAGGTGAGGGGGGGGAAGGGGGGCAGGGATTAGAACAATAGCCAAGCAACAGGAAGGGGAGGGGCAAGAGGAGGTACATAATGGGCAGCACAGGGGTGGCTCAGCCACTTTTGCTGGAGTTTTGATCCCTCCCAACCATCCTGGAAATATAGAGCAAGAGGAAAGACAGTCAGAAAGGGACTGTATATTACGCCTGTCAAAGGTGGATGACAGAACAGTCCGGTAGGATGGTTTGGGACTGCCAAAGGTGGATGGTAGAAAATAGTATGGTTATTGGACTGCCAAAGGTGAATGGCAGAGAGGGGAAAATGGGGAAGGGGAAGGAGGGGGGGAAGAAAAAGGAATAAGATGAAAAGAAGAAAAAGCTGAAGGAGAAAAGTGGTCTCGGTTTTCACTGTTACCATATTATTATTATTACAGTGTACTCCACTTAACACAGACTTGGATAATGCGGACTATCGGCAAAGGCGGACAAAATTGCAAAACTCAATTCATTTACTGGACTGCAGTAGTTGTTTTTAATGTTTTATGTGGACATTGTATGCCGTCAACCACGGACAGCTGATTAGGCTTGACAGCGCTGCATTAAGTAATTATCGCCTTGTTCCACCGCAGGATACACGCTTATCAGTTAATTACCAACCACTTAAATAGTGTTGCCGCGTACCATTCAATAGATTCTTTGCTGTCTGTGTGCTTAGTGCTTCTTGAGAGATGTCTAAACACCCTGGAATCCCTTTGTCTACAAAACTGAGCTTTAAACAGATTGACGCTAACAAGATGAGCCAACAGAGATCTTGTCTGAATTGCCATACCAAAGTCAACATTATCTGACCTTCTGCATAGCAAGGAGCAGTTGTGGGCTGAATGACATTCGAACCAAAACCCGCTCAGAAAGTGAAAGAGGGAGGGTAAGGACTCACAGGTGGAGGAAGCTTTATTGTTGTGGTTCACTTCTGTCAGGGAGCGGGAGGCTATGGTGAGCGGGCCACTGCTTGCTACCAAGGCAAAACAAATTGCCACTGCGATGTGCAAAGAAGAATTTAATCTGAGTGATGGCTGGTTACAGCGATGGAAGGTGCACCATAACATATGTTTTAAACGTGTGCATGGAGAGAAACAGAATGCTAACAGCTCAGGGGCAACTGACTGGGTACGTGATGTGCTTCCTGACATTATAAGTGGTTATCCATCACACAACATTTTTAATGCTGATGAGACAGGCCTGTTTTACAGGTGTGTTGGTCAGGGAACCCTAAAGTTTAAGACAGAGCTTCCCCAAGGGCATAAAAAGGCTAAAGAAAGGCTATCTTTCTTAGCATGCTGCAACATGGCAGGCACAGAAAAGCTGGAGTTAGTTGTTGTGAGGAAATCGGCTATGCTGAGGTGTTTTAGAGGAGTAGCCCATCTACCAGTGACACATTGTAGCAACTGCAGTGCCTGGACGACAGGCGACATATTTACTGAATGGGTACGGGTATGGGATCGAAAGCTACGTGGTAGGAAGATAGCTTTACTCCTTGAAAACTTCTGCGGGCACCCTGACATTCAAAATCTTCACAACATAAAGTTAATTTTTTTTCCCCCCAAACACAACCTCCATTATTCAACCACTTGATCAAGGAGTGATTTATTCCATGAAGCACCACTATGTGCGTGAAATGAGGACCAGAGTGCTGGAAGAGCTTGACGATGCAGAGGTGCTCACTGCTAACGACTGTGTTAAAAGAATACATCTATTGGATGCTGTGAGGATGTTAGAGAAGGCATGGGGTAGTGTAACTAGGGAGACAATTGTGAATTGCTTTGCTAAGGGAGGTTTTTGTGTGGAGCAAATCACAGACTATCCTACTTCTGTAGAGGAGCTGATCCCACCACTGCTGGGGCTCACAGAAAATGATTTCACCACCCTCGCACATCTTGGAGATGACAACGAACCAGAGGCTGCACCATTAGATGACATAAAAAGGGTTCTAGATGAGTTGCAGCACACCAGCAGTCAATCAGCATCAGAGGTGGAGGAAGGTGAGGCTGAAGATGAGACCGACGAACCAGAACCCCTGCCGGTAACTGCTGCTGATGCTTCAAAAGCTCTACTAATGCTCAGGCGAGCAATGGAGCAACGCAAAGAGATATGGCCTGATTGGGGTCTGATGCACAGCATCGAGCAAATCTTCAGCAAAAATACAGTGAGACCAACTCGCCAAACATCCATAGATAGCTTCTTTAAATGAAGCAAAAAATTTTAAATGCACAATTAAAGTTGATTTTGTTTATGTTTATCCACACCTCCCCCCCACTGCCACAGTAAAGCACAAATTACTGATCTTCAATCAACCCTACACATCCCCACTCCCATTACTGTACCACAGTAAAGCACAACACAAGCAAGTAAACAAACAAAACAAAAAAAAAACGATGAGCCGCCTATCCGCAGTGTCGGACAATGGCTTAGGCAGACAAAATATAATAGCACGGAGGTGTCCATGTAAAACAACTTGCACTGTATTATTATTAATATTATTATTATTATTATTGAATTTTGTTGACCCAGTAAGCCCACTGGGCCTAGAGGTCCCTTTTTCAGGGGTGACCGGGGGGAAGGGGGATACAGATGGTAAGCAACTGAAATTGAACCAGATTAAGCTGTTGGTGGTATTTTTTAGTGAATGGGAGAAATTTGGCCAGGACACCAGGGAAATTCCCCTACTTTTTCGGTAGGGGGATCAGCCATTGCGATGGCCACTTGTTGCTCAGCTTCGGAGGAAGAGGAAGTGTTGGAGGTAGGGGAGTTGGTCTCCCTCCCTATCTCCTCTCTGGGAGACTGACCGGGAAAGGAATGCTATGGATACAGCAATGGTTTCTTCATGACAGTCGGAGTCTTCGTAAATGAATGAAGGTTCTGCTTTTGCACAAGATGGACCGGTTACAGCATGGGAAGGTCAGATTATTCCACATTTGGCAGGAGTTTCTATGGTTACCTGTCTGGAGGTGGCTGTTGCTTTGGAACTGGCTGGTGAGAGTTCTGCTTGGGCTTCATTCCGACCGGCTGCTGCGAGTCCTGTCAGTCAAGGTGTGATGTGAACTGACAGGGCTCAGCTGAGCGTACCGAGGCTGGCAGCTGACTCAGCGGGTGTCGGCGAGAGAGCACTGTGCAGCTCAGTGTTTCCAGGGGCTGGGGAGACTGGCAGCTGTTCACTTCCAAGCAAGTACCATGAGTCTCCTCTGAGCTCCCCCAGGATGGCAGTGGTGACTTGTTCTTTACCTCCCTGTTTGGAGCACTCCAGGATTAGTGAGGAAAATGGATCCTGCATCACGGCTCAACAGATTTTGACTACAGAGCAGTCGGGAGTGTTGCCACCCCGTCTTACAGGTACTGTGGCTTTATATTGTGCAGATATCTTTTCTTGGGGACCCAAACAGCAGGTCATGGCAGAACACGCTGTCCCAAGCTCCCCTGGTCATGGGTTTGATTCCTACCTGTCTGCTTCGGGCGTGACTATTGCTGCAGCTCTTCGGGGTACAGGGTGGGAGAAATCCCCCTTGGATGATTCCTGGACCTCCCCTGCATGGCCCAGCCTGACTCCACAAGGGGATTTACTGGACATTTTGGACCCTCTGGAATTGCCCTTGGGCTTACACCTTTCTCAGCCCCCTTCCTGGCGTGTAGGAGGGGCTCAGGGACTAGAACATGCGGCACTCACACAACGGACTTTGCCTACTGATACTGTGGGGACTAGTACTGCGGATGGGCCTCTTGCCTATTATTGCCATCTCTTAATTCAGATTTGTTACTGGCTTCTGAGCCCTCCACTACCATGGTGGGGATGGGGAGCAGCTCACTTCAGGCAGCCGAATCTCTTGAGACCTCTCTATCTATGTCTTCTAGTGCTTCTGCCCAGGTCAAGAACTCTGCCTTTGCTGCTCCAGCTCCTGGATTGTCTGCTGGCCCACAGAAGCCTAAAACTTTTGCTGGATTATTTCATCCCCCCCCGAGCCGGCCAAATGGCGTAATGCTGTTCGGCTTCACTGCAGGGGTGGGCTGGAAGTGTTTCCAGATCATTTATATGTTGGAAAAGCATTGATTAAGTCCAGTCTGCAATTTTCTCCATCTAGAATTTATGCCTTGATTCATACTTCTGGTGATAATTATTTTGACATTAGCTTTAAAACAGCATTAAATTTAGACACATTTGACATCGTTATCAGGCAGTTCGACACACCCTATTATGGTCACCTTTTTTTCCATTCCCCTTACAAAGCCCACTATTAAGAATGTCACTGTTTTGTTTAAAAATGAGGGAGTAGCGATTGATGATATTGTGCGTTGGTTATCTACTAAATGTACGGTGTTGGGTTCACCTGATCCAATCATTGACTCGGAACTTTTTTTGGACAGGAGGGTGTAAATTTCAGGTAAAATTACCAATTGTTAATGGGATTATCCAGCATTTGCCGAGTTGTTTCTATTTGGGCAGGGATAGGGGTTTTATTTTTTACCCAGGTCAGTCCAAATCATGTTTTAAGTGTGGGGCCCATACACATCTTAGTAATGCTTGTGATCAACTCAAATGCTCTTCTTGTCTGGGTTCCGGACATGTGAGTATTAATTGTACTCACCCATCCTACTGTAATTCATGTGAAGCAGCCTCACACTCTTTTAAAGAGTGTCCGTGGGCCTCCCATAATAATCCTGCAATGCCTTCTGAAACTCAGAATGAGACTGTTTCTCAGGCCCAACGGTCTGCTCAGGCTAGGCCTCAGTTTCAGCCTTTTTCTACTGCACCTTCCGCTTCTCTGTCTGGTCCCTCTTCCCCACAGGTTGACCCGGTTTTGGTTCCACCACCTCGACTGAACCCACGTCCATCCCGGAGGTCCTCTCAGGCGAAAAGGGTATGGTGCATCCTGCTGAGGCTTCCACCCCTGCTGTTTTTGGGGTGCAGTCCGTGGTTCCTAGCACTTTGGCTGAGCCCTGTGCTTCTAAGGATGTTATTCCCCCCTCCGAAGACACGGATTGGGTTCCAGTCAGTAACAGGAGACAGACAAGAAGCACTCTCATGATGGGAGTTCCCCTATCTTCTGCCTCTCCGGCCTCCAATTTGGTGGTTAAAAACAGGTTTGCAGTGTTGCATAAATGTAAACAGACTGTTGAAACTGAGGAGGAGTCTGATGCCTCCTCTGTTGCATCCTCCCAGGTCGAGATGTTAACTGACACTGAGCAGGTTTCTGGTGACACTCAGCTTAGTAAGAAAAAACGGTGCAAAATGAAGTCTCCAGGCAAGGGAAGAGGTAGAAAGAAGTCTTGAGTTTTGAAATGTCATCTGTGGGGGATGTATTGTCTTTTGGCAGCTTAAATGCTAACAGCCTTAAAAATGCTAAAAGGAAATGGGCTATTTTTTCTCTCCTCCTGTCCTTACCATTGAATATTGTGTTTTTACAGGACACTGGGCTCCACTCCCTGAGGGAAATTGGGCAGGCCTCTAGGGATTGGAGGGGTGGCCTGTCTTTCTGGTCCTTGGCTGAGGATGTGTGTGTGCCAGAGTGGGGATTCTTGTTAAAGGTGTGGACGTCCAAGTTACTAGATTGCTTGACTTGATTCAGGGACAGGTTCTTATTTTAGATGCCATTATCCATCGACAGGAGTGGCGGTTACTTAATATTTATAACCCCCAACTTAAAACACGCGGATTCAGACTTTGAAAGCTATCCAGCCCTTTCTTCACTCTTCAAAATCAATTATTTTTGGAGGGGACTTTAATTGTATTCTGGCCTTGTCCAATAAGACTGGGGTTACCCAAAAGTTATACTTGGATTCTAATTTTCTCAACACCTTTTACGTCACTGCTAATCTGCAAGATGGGGCTTCTTTTGGTACTCACCCTCCGGTACACACTTTTCAGTGGGGTAGATTTACCACAAGAATTGATTATTTTTTTATTTCCCATTGGTTGACCAGTGTTCAGTAATCAGTTCTTCCATGTGAATATTCTGATCATTGTGTGTTAATGTTAAACATCGGTTGTCCCAGTAACAAACATGTCTCTCATACTTTCTGGAAAATGAATATTTCTGTTTTGGGAGAGGACGGAGGGTGGCAGGACCTGTATAGTCTTCTCCAGGATAAGATTTTAGTGTTTGACCTGTATGATAACCTGACTTTTTGGTGGCAAGATACCAAATCTGATATTAGGAAATTCTGTCGGCAATCTTCTAAACAAAAGTCCTCTGATCACTATTTTAAATACCTTAAGTGTCATCAGCACTTTCAAGGATTACTATCTTGGCAAACAGAATGGGGACTCGACTATTCTGACTAGATTCAGCACATAAAAACTGAGATGCGCTCCTATCAGTATGAGAGAACCACATTGCTTTTTTTAGAACAAAAATATGGGAAAAAAGGGGCGGCCAAAGTGGTCAACCCATATGACAGTAGTCATCAACAGGTTGAGTCTAAATATATGCCCTCTTTAATTTCCCATAATGGCACCCGGATTAGTGATAATCACAACATTTTGAAGGAAGTTTCCTGCCATACTCAGACTTTATATGGGCAAGCTTATGACCCACAGGCCTGGGAAGGTTTTCTGGATTCTTTGGGTATTCCCGCATTATCCCCCGACTGTATCAGTGACTCCTGTTGGCCTATTACTAGTGCTGAAGTGGGTTCCGTAATTAGTCATTTGAAAACTACTGTGACTCCTGGCCCTGATGGCATCCCCAGTGAGTTCTATAAAAAAAGCTAAACCCTTACTATTACACTATTTAACGGCAGTATATAATGTCATTTTACAAGGAATCTTACCCATACCACTTGCCTTAGCAGATAGTAACTTGAATTTTTTTATTTAAGCATAAAAATGATAAAGAAAGGCTGGACAACTGGTGTCCCATTAGTTTGTTGAACTCCGATTAGAAGATTTTATGTAACATTGTTTCAAATAGACTCTCTCAGATTGCCACCAAAGTGATTTTTTCCACCCAAACTTGTGCAATTTTGAATTGCACTATGCTTTCTAATTTGAAAATTTTATGCAAAGTCTTTGATGGGTGTAATACACAAGGTTATGTTCTTAGCTTTGATCAGTCTAAGGCATTTGACCAAGTTCCACATAATTATTTATTTGCTGTCCTGGCAAAATATGGGGTACCTGAGAAACTTCTGCTTTGGATTCAGAATCTATACCGGTATGCCTGCACAACTACGTTGGTTAACGAGTTAAAAGGCTCACATATTCCTATCAAGAGAGAGTGCCAGGGGTGCCCCCTGAGTCCCCTGCTGTATGTCTTTTCTATTGACCCTCTTCTCAGAAAACTGAATGAAGAGGGGACTATTAGACATATCTCTGTACAACTGGGCTTAGCTTTCCCCATTGCTCTGGCTTATGCAGATGACATCTGTATTCTGATAGCAGAGCAAGTTTCTGGTGAGAGGGCTATTGAGGTTGTCCATTCCTTCTCCTTGATTTCTGGTTCTGAGTTAAATACACAGAAGAGTGTGGGTATCTCAGTTCATATTCCCTCACAGGCGGTGTCTCCTGACACAGGGGGAATAGTTATTCATTCGCACAAGATTTGTATTTTAGGTCTTTCTTTTGGCCCACCTAATGCGGCAGAAAGCAATTGGATTTCTTCTATGGAGGTAGCTGAATCCAAAACTGTTTGATGGAAACGGTTCCCCATGGCCCGTAAGAAGCGGATTTATCTACTCAAAACTTGCATCCTTCCTATTTTTTTATTGGTTAGTTATATTTTTCCTCTTCCCATGCATCTTGAAGCCTGTCTATATAATTTATTTTTTCAGCTTTTGTGGGGCAGCAGACTAAACCCAGTCAAAAGATTTATTACTTACTGGCCTATTAAATGGGGAGGTCTTCATATGGTAAACCCGGTATTGTTTTACTTTTCTATTTTTGTACATTCTAATATTTTTCCCTGTATAGCTAACATGACGGATTGCTGGGTTCTTAGTTTTTTAGCCCATTCTCAGTATTTTCTGGACAAATGACAGGCTCCTGTGTGGAAACCATTTACCAAAATTCCTACTGGGATATCTGGTTACCTTACTGAAATTTTTAAAAAGATAAAACTGTGGAAGGTGTCCTATAATATGGAAGTATTACAGAATAGAAAATGTTTATATTCCTCTGTTCTGCAAACAATGTTTTTGGTGTCACCATGTTTTGATGTGCCATGTGTTGAGAGGTCTAAACCTCACCTTCAGATTCTTGATGATATTGGGAATGCAAGTAATCACAAACAAGTTGCATTTGAGTAATAAACAAGTTTATTACTACAAAAGGGATAAATCATAGTTGCCCTAAGCAGTTCTTACCAATACGAACTGGGAGCCAGTGCTAAGCGTTCCCTACACCTCGAGGTTTCTCTGTAGTCTCTTGGGATCTCTTGGGTCTCCGAGGTGTAGAGCCTGTGCATTACATTATATACCTATGATAATTACTATGGTTACTAAAAGATAGAAACATTTCTAGTTACAGAGATGAGCCCTATTGGCTAAATTAGAGGTGGCTCCACGGTCCAAGATAACATCATATAATTCTGTAAAGTCATTAGTTTTAGAACAAAGAAGTTCTTATACAGAGTCTTACATAACCAAGTGTAGTGGTGCACATCACCAAAGGATGGCAATGTTGCCTTACATATTATCATTACTTCAAGGACAGGTGTCTTGGCATCTGACAAGTAAGAAATAGACAGAAAATACATGGTATAATATGTGTGCATTAGCACACTCAGTGTTTAACCAAACAATTACTGGAGGGTCGGATTCCGGAGAAAATGTGGGATACCTTGTGGTTATGTTGTCATAATAAATTAAATGTTAAGGGAAACCAAGCTCATAAGCAATTGACTGAAAGGTATTGTGTTCGGGACACCTGTATATGCAAAATTGAATCCATGTTGCACCTGATTTTTGAATGTCCTCATATAATGCCATTGTGGACTCAGTTGGGTCAGGAATGGGCTTTACCTATGTTCTCTGCTTTAACTTATTCAGACTTAATTTATGGGGAGTTTGGGCCTAGTTGGAAAATATTTTTTCCGGGTACACTATGGGTTCTGTTTGCAGTTTGCAAATGGTGTATCTGGCACAACCAATGTCTGTTTGTACTTCAACAAAAAACAGTTTCTTTGCAGGAACTGCGGGACCACATTAAGAAATACATTTCTCATATTTACTGTTCGGAGAAAAAATCTTTGCCTGCAGCCTTAGTGGCATTTTGGTGGAGAGCGCTGCCTTTAATCTTGTTTGAAGGAGTTACTTGAACATTGTTATCTGAGGGGGGATCGGGGTTAGAGGATTGTTCTCTGTATTTTTTTCAGTTTTTTCTGCTTACTCTTACCCTGAACTGAAGGTTGTTCTGTTTCTGATTTTGTATTTATGTATGATGGTATGATTTTTATATGACTTGTCTTGAGTTTTTGTCTTATTATATTATTTTCCAATAAAAAATTCCCCTACTCTTTCTCGATAAGTGCCATGGAATCTTTAACATCCACCTGAACTACCACCAATCCAGGCAGATGGGACCTCAGTTTACGTCTCATCCGAAAGACGGCACCTCAGAAGTGCAGCACCCTCCTCATGCTGCACTACAGTGTCAATATTGGGATATTAACCCAAGTGCCAGATGTGGGAACTGAACCCACAGCCTTCTGATCTCCCAGCCTCAGAGGCGAGTGTGCTACCTACTGAGCCACTGACACTAACAGAACAAGTGAAGAAGGAGGCACCCAGGTTTTCACCTGGGGGGAGCAAAAAGACGAAGAAAGAGGGATGATCAGTGATTGATATATGGATGCAAATAAATGCAATTATGAGAGATATAATAATAAAAGATGATGAAATGGATATGGAATTATGAGATACAAATAAATTAATTGCCAATCTGAGCACAACAACAAACAATGGTCTCTGTCTTTTGTGAGGGAAAAGGGAAGAATCCAAGACAATGCTGTGGTAGAGTGTGTAGCGGGATAGATCCCGCAGCTTTAGTCATTAGGGTGCATGTTTTGTTACAGTCTACTTGCTATGAGAAATAAATATTTTCAAGACATTCTGAATTTTTTTTGTGTGTTAGACATTTTGTCATTATGGGGACAGCAGGTTTCTCTGACTGTGCCAATAAAAGTTGGGGTGGTGTTTGATGGTGGCAGGGGACGAGGTCCTAAATGACAGAAGAGCTGTACCCTTTTGCTCCATATCCAAGAAGATGTGAGCTGGTACTTGAACTGCACCTCTTCCATGTCTCTTGAGAGAAACTTGGTGTCCCCATAAAAACAATATGACTAATATAAAAATAAACAATATGCAGCATGTCCTGAAAACAGTTATTTCACATAACAAGTAGGCTGTGAAATAAAATGCACTCGAGTGGCTAACACTGCACACTCTATCCCAGCACACACCATTGCACAGCATTATCATGTGTCCCTAGTGTGGAAGCGAATGAGAACCGAACAATGCATTGTTAGGCTGTCAGTGTAGATGAGCAGTGATGAATCTAGCAACATAAACAGCCAGGTAACTAATAGGGAATGGCACAGTGGTGGCCAAGTGTTTATGGAATCATTCAATAGCACTGCACTAATGGATGTGTAAGGCAACAAAAATCCATTTTGATATGCCAGTGTTCGCATATGCATTCGCCGTCAACTAGTTTGTACATTTACACCAGTTTCTGTTATTTATACATGCAAATGGCTCATAGCATCAATAGTTGTGTTTCAGTATGCCACATTTAGTCACCCCATCCCTAAAGTGGTCATTAATCATTCTCCCTGTAGTACATCATTACTATTAATCTTTTTTTTTGTGGTGGATGAAGACTGGAGGGAAAAAGTAGGGCAGAATTTTTATTTACAGAAAAGTACTGTGTCTGCAATGATTAGTTAGAGAAGAGACCCCTTCTGATTTTACTTTTCACTATGTGCACCAACACTGACAGGGATCAGGCTACTGTTGGCGTGACAGATCCTCATCACAATTGACTCTGTGAGCAGCTGTCAAAAGCTGACATTGTCCAGAAACAGCACATTGGCTCAGTTCCAGGGGTTTCACATACAGGTAATTCACCTTGGCTTTGGCTGCCAACTCAGCTGCTCCTGAGGTACCACGCCATTAAAGAGACACTGTCAAGCCTATATGGAGTCACACAGAGGACTTTCTGCCTTTCTCACTAATAAAACTATTTGCGTAAGTGATTCATGTTGTTTGTGTTTTATGTTGTCTAACATGTGTTTGGAATTTATTTACATGCTGTTTACTTTGTTTGTTTTTTCAAATCTGCCTGTCTCAAAAGACTGTCCTTGGTGCTGCCACTGCTGAGGAAGCCATAGAAGAGGTACAAATGGAAAAATGCCTTCTTGTACGTACTCAGGTAGAAGGGCTCATGGACATGCCTCAAGTGATGTGCATATGCTCTGCCTAGACGCTGTGGTCCTACTACTGTAACAACCAGAGTATGAAATGGACTTAAAATGTAATCTTCAGAGGTACCCTGTTAAGCATATTATTTTTTTCCTTTGGGGTTATTGAAGCCTATTTTTTTTGGGGGGCAGGGGGTTAGTACTATGTTTGCTGTCATCCTCATAAATTAGCTGTCAAATGACAGTGAGAGAGTTTCTTTTCTCTTGGCACTCGGTTTGTTGCAGTCTGGCAGTGCCTGTCATATAAATGCAGTGTGGTGACTTCTAAATATGTTTGTATGTATGCTAATAATGCATCCTATTGACTGTGGCTATTACTTGCCAATTTTTTTTTTTAAAAGACCAGGATCGCAATCACCCATCCCCAATTACACATATCAGAATGGTAAACTTGATAGGGTCCACATAATCTCCTTGTTTTTATGCATCCCAATTACTGTGGCCCAATGCAGTTTTGCAGGTTGATAAGTAAGTAGATGACCTGCAGTGTGTGCCAAGTTGAGAAAAAAAAATAAGATTGATATGCTTTGACCAGTAGCAAAACAGTGATGTGTGTGGGAGGGTCATTCTTTTACTGAATTGCAGAGGTTGGGACAGGATTTAAGGACCAGCTTCAATTTAGTGTGGGTCTGATTTTGTAACCCATTAAATTTAAAATCTGATAAATGACTTAGAAAAACAGGAGAATGTTTTAACCCGAGTAGGTAACCATTACTAATAAAACAAATCAAAAAAGGAGCTGTGCTCTTAGAATACAATATCTAACACATAAAAATGCCGGTAATTTTGTTTCAGTTTCAGGGCAGTCAAATGTTTTACACAGAGGTATGTTTTAACCTCTGTCACACAACATATAATACAACTGACATTAACATAAACAGTGAAAGAAACAATGGTTTTATTTTGTACCATAATATAGTTAAACATTTTAATAATGTTTATTTATTATGTTTATAATGTTGGTGACATATGTTTTGATGTCTCCTCTGTGCCATATTCATTTTGACTGCAGTGACTTGTTCATAAACCAGTATATACCCTATATACTGCATACAGCAGCATACATTAAGTTTAGGTTTTGCTCTCTAGCCATGCCTTCTTGATTTTAAGTAAGGGGTACTCTTGATATGTAGAGTAAAGATCAGTCACTTTCAATATGTAGTTGGTCTATTTGACACAGTTGTTTTACTAGGTGCTCAAACTTGGTAGTGTGAGGCACTTGTGGTATTCAAGTTGCAGTATATTCTTCTGTATATATCGTTAAGTAGAACACATTTGGTGAACACATTAGTGTTACCAAAATGTCATGCCAGATGGGCAGTGGAGGGGTGGGGGGGGAGGGCAATGGTCACAATTTATAGTATTACATCATACTGTGCTGGATGGCCATTGGGGGAAGACCTCTATACTGCAGGAACCAAAGGGACAATAACCATTTAGACATTACATGAGTTCATGAAACTCCTCATTTTTAGCTATAGTCCCAATAAAAGAAGCAGTAGTTAATTTTTTTTATGACTAGCATAGATCAACTGCCTACAAATAACTACTATATATCATTGTAACAAATAGAGGTTTTGTTCTTTACGCACAGTTACTCCCATTTTTTTATGCAAAGATAAACTGAACCCTCTTTCTGCAAGATGTGCACTCCCACATTATGACAATAACCAGACTTTAAATCATGTAATTAATGCAAAACTGATTTTTGTGTTGAAATATATGGCCCTGCAATGGAAAGCTGAGCGATGGATTAGTTTCACAATGTAATCAAACTTTTAAATCCTGCTGTTAGTTAAGCAACTGCTGTAACGTATTGTAAATGTTAAATATAAAAGTGAGCAATTTGGACTCATGTGGCACTGCTTTCATGTTTGGGGACTTTTTAGTAATGCATGCTTACATGACAAAATCAGGAGTTTTGTTAGTTTATGCTCTATAGTATTTTATTACAGTAGATACAGCCTAATTTGTTTAAGCGCAAAGCTGCTTATGTGTTCAGAAAGTTCTTAAAACTAAAATTTCTTCATGCCCTATCTGGCCTATGAATTTGTATAGTGGCAGTCAGTTTGGCAGCTGACATCTACCAACTTCTTTCACAGCTGAAATATAATGTGAAAGAAATTGGTAGATGTTGACAGCCAGAGCAGATGATATTTTCCGACATCTTCCACCACATAGTTGAGCTGTACTAAAGCTGTCTAAAGATGTGACAAGGGGGGCCTTTTAGGTCCTGTTCTGTATTAAATTGTTTTTGAGCAGAGCTGTTTCTGTGTTCAGAAATGTTGGCTGCCAAGATCTGCCAACTTCTTTCATAGCTAAACTGTAATGTGAAAGAAGTCAGCAAATGCCTACTCTGTCTTTCAGCATCTACCAACTGTTTCACATTATAGTTCAACTGTGCTCATGCTAGCTAAGGATATGACAAGACAAGGAGTTTTGTTAGCTGCTGCTGTGTAATATTTTAAGGTATTTATGAGCAGAGCTGCTTCAATGTCCATAAGTTGGAATTTCTTCATGCCTTATGTTTTGTATCAATTTGTATAATTGTGGTCCCTCCAGCTGCCCATGTCTACAACATCTATCACAGCCGAACTGTGATATGAAAGAAGTTGGTAGAGGTCCACAGACAGAGGAGATGACATGTACTGACTTCTTTCACATTATTATAGTTCAGCTGCCTAACGCTGGCTAAGGATGTGACACGATTTGCTAAATCCCGCTCTGTAGTTTTATGAATCGAGCTGCTTCTCAGGGCAAACATTACTTACAAATATATTTCTTCGTCATGCATTACATGTCCTATGAATTTACATGATTATTTACAAATTACAACATGAGCAGTTGTAATTGAAAGTTTTTGCTCAGAGTTCATGATCATCAAATCCATGTAGTAGACATTTTTAGTTCTGTGGAAGGCTGCAGACAATGCAACATACAGTACTCAAGGAAACCCAGCTTACACACTCGAGATGACTCCTTACATTAAACTAATTTTTTCGGTAAATGTAATGTTTTTTAGTAACTGTAAACTCAGTGCTGTGGTGGTGGGGATTGGGGAACATTGATGAGATGTCATGACAACAGTCAATGGCAGGTTGCGGGAGAGCTTCCCCATCCCAAGGCACTGGCTCAGGCAGGTAGTGTCAGTGTCACTCTCAGATGCTCGTTCACTGTAAATATTTAATAATTAATTTTATTTGCATGAAGATGCAAAGACAGTCAATGACACATCCCGGGAGAGCTTCCCCAGCCCAATCCCTACTCCCCAGACACTCAGGCAGGCAGTGTCACTCAGAGACACTCAGAGTCTCAGCCACTCACTGTAAATATTTATTTATATGCATCACATTAGCATCAAGATGCACAGTCTAGAGCTCAAAGAGCAGACAGCAAGGCAAGCAGCTGAGGAGGACTTATTTAGAATTAAAATCTGCCAGTCTGACCAAGAAGAATACACAATGACTGGCTACTTGTCTTGTGGTTGGTCCTCTTGATTCTGAGGCTGACCCGACATCCAAAAATGAGTTCATGCATGCAGTACTCAGTTCAATGATGTTGAAGAGAAGAACTGAGAGTTAACTTCTTCTTCTTCAATATTAAAAACTGACACAGACAGTCAGACACACACTCATTTGGCATTGGAAGGAGGAACCGAATTACTCAGTTTATGTCACGGCATTGGTGGGGTCATGAGCCCATGAAGAATGGGATGTCTGATGTGCTGACTGCAACTAAGACTAGCAAAGTAAGTCAAGTACATTTTTTTTTAATCTGCGAATGAGTGCAAGTCCCTAATCAGAGCTTCAGCAAACTGATTGAGCTGCATGCTGCATACTGCCCCCCCATCCACATACACAGTCAGTCCAGTCCAGTCGGGTATATAGTGCCCAGTTTCACCTCTGCACCTCAGGACAGAACTACTGGTTGTACAATCTGGTGGTCCCAACTCCTGACTCCTGGTGGCAGTGAACAGAGGAGGCTGAGCAGCAGCAGCTACAGGAGTCAGACTCAGGAGGAACCACCAGACCACTGGGTTGTAGTACTGCACTGCTGTGGCAAAAATACCCAGCTGATATGTGGACATCAGAATCGGATGCTGGGGCTTCAGCCCCTTAGCCCCCTCATGTCTGCCTCTGGTAATGTGACTGGAAAGTGTGACATTCAAGTTAATGGAGTAATTTATCCCTGTGGAGTGGCTGTATTTTAATTTCTATGCTGAGATCCATGTTTGTGAGACCCTTTCTCAAATAGAGAAGTTTAGTCAAGTAGGAGGCAACATCACTGGCAAACATCTATTCAAAGGCAAAACAAGGCACTTCTGTCTGGGGAAGACAAACATACTACCACAAAAGCCAATTTGCAACAACATTCAGGGGCCGCCCAGGCATCACACCGTCAGCTTCTCTCGGTAAACTGCATATGTGAACAATGACGGAGCAAGAGGCTGACACTGCAATGACAGGGTGCTCCCTAATTGCTGTAGCCAAATTGTTTCAAGTCATTGGCAGTCTTGCAAACTAGTGTCATCACCAGTGTGTGCTTGCATTGGTGACACACAGCCAAGCCCACAAAAGCAGTGGCAGCACTGGCTGCAACAGTGCCACACCTCCACAACCCGCTTCACTCCTAAGCTGTCACAACATGTTTCTTGCACATGTGCTCAAGCAAACATAAAAAGGAGACATTCAACATATTGAGAGGATTCAGAGGAAGTTTACCAAAATGATCTATGATCTGGAGGATTTGGACTACAAAAACAGACTGAAATGCATAGGGCTGAGTAATCTTAAAAGTAGATGGATAAAGGAGGACCTCACCTTACTGTATAACATATGTAAAGATGGTGATTTGCTGAATGAAATAAACTTTGGTGCAAAGTAACAACATATAGCTCAAGACGGCACATTAAGCAATGTTGGTGTAAATCCTCCAAGACTGATGAGACATCTATTTTACACAAAGGATGATCAAATATTGGAACAGACAGTCACAGTACATCATAGATGCAACACATATAGATGTTTTTTAAAAAATGTCAGAGCATTATATGGACTCTTGGGAATCCATTTGTATCACCACTGTATAGTGGGGGGGGGGGTAGACTAGCCAGGCCATGGGGTCATGTCACCGTAAACAAAAACAGTGCAGCAATGCACCATGCTATCAATACAGAGGATCCACTGCCAGCACTGAAAAACAATACTGAACAGCAAAATTGGTGAAGAAAGCAGAGGACTTCATTGTTTTCTGCAAACAACAAGAACCTCTCCCTCAGTGGCTAGAAACAATGAATTGTCTAGTAGGTTGTTGTCTCAATACCAACCAAATTTATCAGTTAAACAAATGAAGGCCCTTGGAATTCCACAAGCAGCTCATATCCTGCTTCTGGAATCACTAGAAGAAATGAAAGAAAAGTCTGTCCCCCTGAAAAATCAATTAGGAGAACAGACAGAGTTATATCATTTTTAGAAGTAGATATCCTGGACAATATCAAGAATAGGGATTTTAATAGTAAGATCTCAAAAGAGTCACAACAATCAAAAGAAAAAAGAAATCAGGAAAAAATAGAAAGAATACTAAGAGCAAAATATAAGGAGAAATCAGGAAACTCAGACCTGTCAATTCTCATTCCAACAGTTAAGAACATCAGGTCACTACAAACTTTAATAATTGAGAAAAAAGCTGACAGGCATATGGCCGCTAACACAATACCAATGTCTCAACAGCAATTTGAGATAGTACTGGATTTGGGTGAATGGATACATGGAGAAAAGTCAGATTTATAAAGAACTGTAGAAGCTCAGGTGACAGTTAACTCTGTTCAAGCGGACACTCAAAGAACTCCAGCAGCCAGCATGTAGGATATTGAAATGAACAGACAAACTCAATTGATTAATGACTATATGGTGATCTGAATCTGTGGTAGTACATAAAACATGAAAACACAGACTGTTTGCAACAGTTAAATCAACATTTACTGGTAGCCAAACTGAGCATCCCTGAAAGTAAGGGAAAAATAATTATGACACAGAGAGCAGTAACTCATTCACAAAATCCTGTATTTCTGTTACTTAGACATGTAGAGGTAGCAAAAATGTATTGGAGTGTAATATATCATCTTTGGGAACTGGGACTATGCACTGGCCCAACAATTTATTAGCATTCAATCTTGAGATCTACAAGAGGGGAAATTAGTCCAGCATCCAAATGATACATCACACATTATATTGTTCAGCCATTACTTGTTTTTAACTGGAATTATAATTGTTCTCAATATGATAATCAGACTAATACTCAAAAGGAAATTGTCACTGTGTCTTTGTTTGGAAAGGAACCTTCACAAAATGAAAATAAACACACACTGATGTCATCAGCATATTCTTATTTTTGTTGCTACTGAAAGTTCTGTCTATTAGCCTGGGACACAGAGAAGTTCAGAAGCTTTGAAGATACAGAGGAGATGTTGGTACTAACCAGATTAACATCTGGATAAAAGAAACATTATTGGCACAACTAATTTTATGACAGACAAACATGCTGAATCAGTTTGGTATCCATGCTGTAAACCTGAGTGATACATCTGTTCAGAAAGGAATAAATAATTCTAATCTCAGTCATGACTCCAATACATAATCAGAAATGACATACAGAAATAGATTAGTTGCCATATTGGTCCTTGTAAGAACAGATCCATAAGCAAATGCTTTGATACCTTTTATTGGACCAACAAAGATGTTACAAAAAGAAAACAATGTTTAAGCTTTCGGACCAATCAAGTCCTTCCTCAGAGACTTAAGTTAAGACTTGGTTGGTCTGAAAGCTTAGACACTGTTTTCTTTTTGTAACATCTTTGTTGGTCCAATAAAAGGTATCAAGCCATTTGCTTCTGGATCTGTAATCAGAAATGTGCACTAAAAAAGACTTCTGTAACAGATCCTTCTACAATCCCCCATGTTAACCAAAGGTCATTCAAGAGGAGAGAGTCTAGTAACAACTTCTGAACTGACTACAGGTATCAAATTCCTTCTGATTGGCAGACAATAATACAATATTCACTCAATTAGTGGAGAATGCAGTAATCTCCTCTATGTCAAAAGTAGAAAAGCAGTTTCAAGTGTTATCATGAAATCTAGCCGGTGTAGTTTAAAAATTGGAAGATGCAGAATTCATGAATTTTATTAGTTTTCAAATTATCTGTTTCCAATAAATGTAGGCAGACCAAGAGGTGAAAATCACTGAGTATCAGATTTCATATGTTCCACTCACTGAAAGAGCTTAAATGGCAGACCAGTTGTGGAGCTTGATGCAGGCATTAAGATTTCCCCCTTATTGAAGACTGCCACTTTGATTGTGAAAGATTGCAACTCTGTGTTGGTACAGATAAATCTGGACAGGAAAATATATACTTCTCAGTACCTATACCCCCGCTCCAGTACTTTGATAAAGAAATGTGGCCCAAATATGAGGCAAGAGAAAAAGAAGCTTGTGAATCAAATGCAGATTGGATTCGCTTTATAGCTCTAACAATGCTTGAATTAGACATGATTTGAAAGGGAATTATGTTACTAACTTGTTTACCTCTAATCAAGGTGTTAAGCAAATATGTCTTCTTGCCCAGTTTTATTTTATTAGTACCTTACAGAAATAGAAACATAGAAACATAGAAGTTGACGGCAGATAAGGACCGCAAGGCCCATCCAGTCTGCCCATTTCTTTTTCTACCTTATAAATGTGCCATCGGCCTTTGCGATGTCAGTGACCTATCTATTCATAGTCATTTGTATTGCTCCCTTATGCCTATCCCATGCCTGTTTGAAGCCCTGCACTGTATTCATAGCCACTACTTCTTGTGGTAAGCCATTCCATGCATCTACCACCCTTTCTGTGAAAAAATTTCCTCACATTCCCCTTAATCAGCCTCCCTCTAATCTCATGCTGTGTCCTCTTGTCCTGCTATTTTTCTTATATTTAAACATGTTAGATTCTTTCACCTTGTTTATGCCCTTAAGGTGTTTAAATGTCTCGATCATATCACCTCTCTCCCTCCTTTGCTCAAGGGTATACATATTGAGCTCCGTTAATCTGTCCTCATATGTCTTCTGATGCAGTCCCTGCACCATTTTGGTTGCCCTTCTCTGGACTGCCTCAATTTGGTTAATGTCCTTGTGAAGGTGTGGCCTCCAATACTGCACGCAGTACTCCAGATGGGGCCTAACCAATGTCTTGTACAGAGGGATTATTACCCCCCTCTTACGACTTGTGATACCCCTACTAATACACCCTAACACCCCCTAGCCTTACCTACTGCTTTAGGGTCTGCTTGGATGATTTCAGGTCATCAGTGATGATGATGCCCAAGTCTCTTTCTTCCTTTGTGACTGCTAGCAACTCCCTCCCAGCCTATAAGTGGCTTCAGGGTTTCTCTTCCCTATGTGCATGATTTTGCACTTCTTTGCATTAAATCCCAGTTGCCACTCTTCTGACCATTCTGCTAGTTTATCCAGATCTCTTCTCATTCTGCCCACCCCATCTGGATCATCTACTCTGTTGCAGATCTTGGTGTCATCTGCAAACAGACAAGCCTTACCCTCTAGTCCATCTGCTAGGTCACTAATGAAGATGTTGAATAGGACTGGCCCCAGGACTGATCCCTGAGGTCCCACTTGTGACTTGCATCTCTTCTGACTGTATACCATTTACCTCCACTCTCTGTTTTCTGCCAGTCAACCAGTTTGCCACCCAATTGACCAACTTCTGACCCACCCCGGCCTACCTAGCTTATTTATCAATCTTCTATGTGGAACAGTGTCAAAAGCTTTGCTGAAGTCAAGGTAGGCGACATCAACTGCTCCCCTTGGTCCACCACTCTGGTTACCCAGTCAAAGAAATCTATGAGATTAGTTTGACAGGACCTTCCTTTGTAAACCCATGCTGTCTTGGATCCTGTCCCCTATGGATTCCAGGTGTTGCACTATCCTTTCCTTAAGGGTGCTTCCATAATCTTGCCCACTACTGAGGTAAGACTGACCGGTCTGTAGTTCCCCGCCTCCTCCCTGCTACCACTCTTGTGGAGTGGGATCACATGAGCCCTTCTCCAGTCTTCTGGGACCTCTCCTGTGCTCAGAGACTCACTAAACAATTCTGCTAATGGCTCTGCTAGTTCCTCCTTTAGCTCCTTAAGTACCCTGGGATGTATGCCATCAGGTCCCATTGCCTTATCCACCCTGAGCTTAGCAAGCTCTTGTAGGACCCTTTCTTTTGTGAAGGGAGTAGTGCTCACCTCCCTCCCCTGTGTCCATGATGCTGAGCTGTAGGCCCTGCCTACCTTCTCTTCAGTGAATACTGAGCAAAAGTATCTATTTAGGATAGATGCCTTTACAGGGTCCTCCTCCTCACATGCTCCCTTTTCTCCATTAAACAGCAATACCCCTCTGGACTTTCTCCTTTCACTAATGTATCTATAGAAAGTCTTGTCACCTTCTTTACTGTTTGTGCTAGTGTTTCCTCAGTTTGGGACTTTGCCTGCCTTACTGCCTTACCTGCTTCCCTTAGGGCAGTTTGGTATGCCCCCTATCTTCATCCCCTGTGTTCCCTTATATTTTCTGAAGGCCAGCCTTTTGGCTCTGACCTTTTCTGCTACTGTATTTGAGAACCAAAGTGGTTTCCTTCTTCTTTGCACTTCCTTTTCTGTCTAACACAATGGGATGTTGCTTCAAGTATTGTATCCTTAATGCTTGCCCACTTTGCCTGTACCTCCTCACCTGTGTTTCTTTTGCCAGGGCTAGCTTAACTCTGTTGGCCATCTTATCAAAGTCAGCTCCTCTGAAGTCCCATATTTTTGCCTTGGAATGGGATGATTTAGATGTAGTAGCCAAATTGAACCATACCATGTGATGGTCACTGGCCCCAGGTGACCTTCTACCTGGAGATCTGTGATCCCTTCTTTGTTAGTCAGTACTAGATCTAGGATGGCCCTGTCTCTTGTGGGTTGCTGTACCAGTTGTTTGAGGCCCTCCTGCAGGGAATCCACTATGAGTCTAGTTCTGGCAGATGTTCCTGCTGGTATTGACCAATCTGTATCTGGCATGTTGAAGTCTCCCATTATCAGAACCTCCCCTTTAGCTGTCATGTTTTGTATATCTTCTAACAGTAATGTGTCTATGTCCTCCCTCTGGTCTGGGGGCCTGTAGACAACCCCAGTTCTTATGGCTGTCCCATTTCCTGTTTCCAGGGTGACCCACAGTTCTTCTGGCTCCTTATGTGTATTCTGAATTTCTGTAGCTTTGATATTTTCATTAACATACAGGGCCACTCCTCCCCCCCTTTTTGCACCTCGGTCTCTTCTGAACAATACATAGCCAGGTACTGAAGTCTCCCAAGTGTGGTTACTGGTAAACCACATCTCACTAATTGCTACTATGTCCAGTTTAGCCTCTGACATTATTGCCTGCAGGTCTGGGATCTTATTTCCCAGGCTGTGAGCATTTGTGTACATGATTTTCCATTGGCCAGATTTTGGTGTGTTAGTTGTTGGGTGAGGTTTGGCATTACCCCTGTGCATCGTATGGGGAGACAAACCTTTTTTCTTACCTGGTGATGCAAATGAATGGCAAACACACTGAATTCCAGTTTGACCACTAGCTGAGGGGGGAAGGGTGTTCTTCCCATTCAACGAAATGTTCTTCCCATTCAACGAAATCCTCATGAATATCAATAAGCTGAATTTTCATTCACCAAACATTAATGGTCATTGCTGCCTAAGACTGGCATACACAGGTGATATGATTCCCCTCTCATTTTCAAAAACTGATCTCTAACATAAATGCATCTGCACTAGCTTTCTATGTGTTAAACACAAGCTGGTTACAAGTTTGAAAAAGAAACATAATTCAATGGTGTTTGAATGGAGGAAAGAACACTTTATTTTTCTACAGGATAGCAAAATAGAAATGAAAGAAGAGAATATTTACATAGGGGTAACCATTCCCAAAATGGACAGTGGTTTGAACACATTAATAAATGAGTAAAAAAAATCACACAGAATGATATGTAGATTTAATGTTAACTTGGGGGGTGGGTTACACAGTGTTGCTGGCATTGAAAACTGGTGAAGCTAAACTCAATCCAGTCTTTGATACAGGTCCAAAGTCTGGGACACTATTGCCCACATAGACTGAAAATCCCCTTCTCATTATGCTACAGATCCCCACTAAGCATTCAAAATAACTGCCCAGAAGCATATATGACATCTGAGTTAGGGAGAGTGCCAATGGAAGTATTAGAGAAAAAGGAATTGCACTTTATTGGCTCCACATTCAAAACTCATCTGTAAAGCAATAGCCTGAGCTTTGTCTTATGGAAAAAATGAAATGAAATGGGAATTCTCTATTGGTACAGAATGTCTGGTTAACACATCCTAAAAATATTTAATTAGAATTCCATTTTCACCACCTGAGGAATGATTTCTCTAAGGGAAGATTTGCTTTTCAGGCAGAGGGGACTTGGAATACTGCAGAGAGTTCAGTGGACGGAGGAGCTGTGGAATGGTAGATTTAATTATATAAATGCATAAAGTTACCTTGAGTCAGGTACACTGCTGAGTATAACTGTTTATTTTTATCTTTTTTTTACTATTGTATCGATTTGAAGCACCTCTAACACAGCCACACTTGGAGAAGTTTCATTTATGTCTCCCTTTTAGTTGTGGTTGCCATCTGACCTCCCACCACCCACCCACCCATGGTGATTGCAGCCCAGGACTCTGATGTTAATTCATAAGCACAGACAATGAAGGATTGGATAGCTGTATTTTAAGAAACTGAAAACAACTAAAAAACCCTTGAATGAAGCAGAATCTAAATTTCAAGATCCATATTTACAAAAATCCACATAGAATAACTATATTACACCTTTGAATTCATTAGTTGTAAAGACAATAACCAAACCTCTTTCAGGAAAAACTTTGAAGGAGACTTCATTGGTTGTATGTTGTTTTTCCCATAGCTTATTTTATTTCATTTTGAACTTTTCTTCATTTTGGTTTAGATGCCTTGTGTGCTCAGAGGGTGACAGTGGGACAGGTGGTTGGCTAGCAAGTTCAAGTTTTTCATCTAGCCTTGGCTGATATAAAGTTTCTGACAATGTTTTGTTTTATTTTGTATTTTTGAGCATTTTGTGTTTGTTTATTATTGTTTAATTTTTATATATTGATGTAGAGTATTGTTTTTTGATCCAAGAACTGATCTACCTTGAAAGATAATTGCTTTTTAAGTTGGTTAGGCAATTAAAACTTTTAGGGACCAATGTTTGCGAGATGTATACTTAAAGATAATTTTTATAACTATTTTATTATTTAATTAGTTATTTGTGCCATCCCTCTGTGTTGCTGCACTTCATTAATAGCAATACCATTTAATAGCAACTGAAATCAAGTCCGGGGCTCATGCTCTGACTTAATGATAAAGCACTGAAATAAGTTATCTCTATCTGTTTCAGGTTTCTCACATTAATTAGATGTTGCTAACCATGAATCAAATTGTGTAGCTCCCACTTAACAGAATATAGAATCCCACCAGATCATAATTAAGACTAGTTAAAGACTACAGATAAAATATTTATGGTCCAGTCATCTTCCTCACACTTCGTTTTGATTCTGGGATTTTGACAGCTTGTCTGTGTTTTGGGATCCCATGCATGTTTCTTCAAATCACTACTCATCAGGTACACTTTTGTATGTATTTTTGGGCAAAACCTTTGAAATCAAATTCAGAAAGTTCAAGTAATCTGACTTTTTCTGGTCGGTTGATTGTTGTTTTCTTTAGGGGGTTTACTCTGAAAATTCTCGGAGAGACAGCATAAATCTCCTCCCCCATAGTTAAAAATTATTTATGTGTGAGAAAATGGAGCCCTTTGGTTAGAATCAGCCTGCTCCTCGTTTTGTTTATACTTTTTCATCTTCTGGGAGTAAGTAGGATATCAAGTTTTTTATAAGTGTTCTGCACCCTGTCCTTATTTTTTTTTTCTTAAAAGCCTTATACTTTTAAGCTTTTGAATCTAATATTTAATAAACTCTGTGAGTGTCTGAACTTATTTTGAATTAAATAAGGAAGACTCAAGACAAACTTGAATTATGTAACATCTGCCTTGTATACTGTCTTTAACTACAGTTCATTTAATGCATTTAGCTACAGTATTATATTATAATTCTGTTAACAATTCATTAAATTACACCCAAGAACTCTGAAAATAGGTTATTTTGTTTGGTCTAATCCATAAATGATTTAAAGGTTAAAGGACTAACTAATGGACTAACTCATGTAGTTAGATTATTTTAACCACTGCTTAGGTTTTTATCTTTTAATTTTATTGTTGTCCTTCCTTAAAGTCACAGCACCTTTTGGGTGTGATTGGTTCAAACTAACCACATTAAGAGCAAGATCTCAGATACAAATTCCTCATGATCATCGTGAGGATTTCTCCAACAGTACATTTTCTGAAAATCTCCACTTTGAATTGGGGAAGATCAAGCCAGAGTTCCTGAAGACTTTGAATCACCCTGTATACTGTTCTCATGCTTCAAGGACTTCCATTTTTTAAGAAGCTGACAGCGAGGCTTTTCAAGTCACAGGGAAGCTATTTATTAATTTTGCATTTATCTGTATTTATTTGAACTAATACTTTTAGTTATAGTATTAAAAGGAGATCATTACACTATGTTACTATTCTATTGTGTTTCTTATTAGTAATTATGTTCAGTACAAGAAGTGGGAAAATATATCCCTATCCCCAATTCTATCTCCTATGCAGTCTCATTTGAAACCAAAAAACAAAACAAAACTAAGATTAAAAAGTGGAAAAACAAATGTCATTAAAATGGTGCTGTTCAAGGAACCCAGGAGGAGGACTCAACTCAGCCAAGAATCACTGAATTCCTGTACTGCTCAGCCCTTACTCCCATGGCTCTTTCTACCCCTTACATAGATTATCACCAGACATCTGTTAGAACACAGGTAGGGAGAATAAAGACCCCCTGTCCTTACTAGATGTGCCCCTTCTTCCTTGCCCACAGAAGAACATTTTGTACAGACCTCTGATGTGAATTTTAACACAGATTTGCATGCTTCTTCAATAATTTCAGCATTAATATGTGATGACTGGATTCTTTTATTCCATTCTCTCCTCAAGAACCCATTGATAATAACTCAGCAGCATACATCTCCTAGACTGAGCTGCCCTACTCTTGAACTTTACAGATCTTTAGATAATTTAACATCAGTAATCCAGGACCTTAGTGATACTATAATAGGCCTAAAAAATAGAAACAGTCATTTCTACTTCTAATAATGAAACTAATAGGGTGGAACCATTGATTATACCAGATTTAAACCCTAACATAAATTCAAATGATGGCATTGAGTTTGATCAATATTTTTTTTAGGAATGAGGGAAAACTTGTCTCTTCCTCATCCCTATCTAAGCAAATTTTAGAAATTATCAAAAACCCTTATTATGCCAATGTGATTATATTAGAAAATATGTGGGTCATTAAAGCTGAACTTGAAAACCTAAGGGCCAATGTAAATTACAACTAGGCCTTAAGGGCCCAATTTAGAGACCCTAGGGTCTCTCAAAGACAATCTTTCTCAAGTGATGTTTTTGTAAATAATTTTGTAAATAATTTGGAAGACCCTTTGAAAGTTTTGGAAAATAAAGCAACTCAGGTTAATCTTCCTCCACCTTTTTCAAAAGATGAGTCATTTATTATCATTATTGATCTTGCTAACACAAAATGCTGAAATTAAAAATAATGGAAAAATGAAAACTCAGTCAAAGATAGGTGTAAAAAAGTGAGAACCACTAAAAACAAAAAAATGAAGGAACAGCTAGGAAAATGTACAAATAACACTTATAAACAAATTAAAAGTGTTACTTTGACTGAAACACAGAAACAAGATGGTGATAGTCATACTAGTGCTCATTCATTTAAAAAACAGTGCCCATGAGGTAAATAGAGGAGATATAAATGTAACTAGTACAAACAGGAATGATGTAAATAATTATACTTCAGCATTGTTTGGTCCTCAGGAAAATAGAGAATCTACTGAAATTCTGTTGAAAATGTATGGAATTAAAAGGTTGGAAGTACAAATTCCACAAGATTTTAAAAAAACGGATTTGCCATCTGCTGCATATCCCACCCTAGATTGAAGTTTTATCTATTATGCATTCCCCCAATCCACTTTACCCTGATTGTGCACTTGTATACCTTAACGCTGAAGAACTGGTAGATCAGACACTTATTGATGCTGAATGAAATTAGTATTCTTCCTCCACAAAGGGTTCCAATTTTTCACCTCGACCAGTTGTGCAGGATACTAATAGGGAAAGGGAGGAAGACATGGAAAGAATTAGTAGTGTAACAGAAATAATAAATAAATATGAACAGTCACATGAACGTGTTTGGAAATGAAGAACTCTATCCCTCTTTGGTTAGAAAGTCTTCTCTCAAGAGTTAATAGGGTCAGTTAAGAGGGATAAAGGAGCATTTTTAACCCACACCCTTGTGACTGATCTAGGGATAAATGGGATTGAGTGGCTTACAATATGTAGTAGTGTCATGGACAGTCCTCAGATTAATATTAACTTCAGAGGTTCTAATATTGCAATGCTGGCTGCCTCAGTTTCCCCACTTCTTCATGGGTTTGACATTCTTTTGGTTGATTATGATGAAGTAAATAAGAGATCATGGATGACTCTCTGTTAAAGACAACCCTCACTTTGAAATAGCAACAGATACACTGTTTGTAGGAATACATAAATTACGACTTATAATAGATTTGCTACATTAGAGGATTTTTCTCGGACATGACCAGATTTACAGCTTTTCTCAAATAACCAGACTTCTAATGTAATTTTCCTCCTTTAAGTATACTATCCCAGAACATTTGGAGGTAAGCAAGTATTCTGAGATTGTTGAATTTTTTACAAAATATGATATTATATGTTTACAAGAAACTTGGTGCTATAGTGATATCCCACCTATGATTCCAGGTTATATTTCCTACATGCGTTCAGCTAAGAAAGACAATGTAGGAAGAGAACAAGGAGGTCTGCTTACCTTTTTAAAAACATATGTGGATTTTCAAGTAACTGTATTTGACTATAAATTATTTTTTTCTTGGTGCCCGTAGAATTAAAAATAGCAATGTAAAACCTGTTTTATTAAACATCTGTTTTTCTCCAAGAATGTGAAAAATGTATACCCCCACAGTTTGGATACAACTGTTCAATATTTTGGAAGAACTCTTAGCTAGATTTGAGAGTTATTCCTTCCTGATTATTGGTGACTTTAATGCAAGAGTTCCTACAAATAATAAAATTACAACAATTAAAGATGAACATGACACAAGATTGAACATGGTTAATTTAAGAATCAAAATAAATAGGAATTCCAAAGACAATAGATACAACCAGCAGGGCCAATTGCTAGGTAGTATAATGACAGGATTGGACAAATTTTTAACAAACGGCGAACCCCAATTGGCCCAGATGGTGACATAACCTATCCGGAACCCATGGGATTCTCAGCCATTGATTTGGCCCCGGGTTAACCAGGTTGCATTGGAAAAGTTGTTAGATTTGAAAGTACTGGAGCACCTGGAATCTACCCATTCACCAATACTTGTTATTTTCAATTTTACCCACAGTCATACATCTCAAACTCTTATAGAGGAAATTACTTTTAGATAATTATTTCAAAAAGAATACGATGGCAAAGTGATATCATAGTTTTATTTTCAACAATATTTAATAGTGATTCAGTTATATCTTTGAGAAATAATATCTTTTTTACTTCAGATAATGAAAAAGTTATCATTTCAGAACAAGTAATGTTAAAATGTCTAAAAATATATCTTGGTTTAACAGGACTTGCAGGGCTACCAAACAGGAGCTTAGCAGTCTAATGAGATTTACTAAAAACATAGATTGAGAGATAACCTTCCAGCTTTAAACAAATGCAGGGTGGATTACAAGAAAGTTTTAGAAAGTGAAAAAGAGAAATATTGTACAAATATGTGGAATAAATTAAAAAAGACAGTTATAGAAAAACATATAAAAGCTTTTTGGACATTGATTACCTTAGGGTATACACAATATCCTGCAAAAGTTAAGGCCTATATTATGCCCCATATATGGGAGATCCATTTCTTGGCCTTGTACTTCTCATCCACAGAAGAACAAAGATGTGCAGTATATGATAAACTTACCATTCTTACATGTCTCCTAGGCCAATTAACTTCTTTCTGTTGAAATTATATTTGCATTCAACACAACCAAATCTCATGAAGCTCCCGGCTCTGATCAAATTCTCACAGACATTTATAAAATGTTCCCAGACTGGTGGACTCTTATCTTTGTTAATTCATTCAATACTTTTATTCAAGGTGAATACTTTCTTGACACTTGGAAAGGTAATATTATATGTCCTATCTATAAAAAGGTACAGGTACCTGACCTGAGCATGTATAGACCAATCAGCCTCATAGATGCGTCTCAAAAGATATTTTGCAAAATTCTATTACAGAGACTAGAAGCCTGGATCCAAGAATATCAGCTACTCAATGAGGCTCAGAATGGTTTTAAGTGTACAAGCTCCACAATTTAACATTATTATGTCCTTTCACATTTAATTTATGAGATCCATCCTAAATCCCTCCGTTTGAAATCCCGCATTTAAAAATCCCCCCAAAAAATCCCAAATTAACATATGACTGAAATTACAGAATCCCGAATACAGTATTCCTGACATGTATTCACCATTCCTTTTCCCAATCCTGAAATGTCCAGATTAGATTCTGCTTCCTGTAATCTCTCAGGTTTAAGCTTTCTGTACTCCATCAGGCATATTAATCAGGCATGTAATCCATAAATATCAGAACCATTAAAAAAATCATAACTTTATTACAAGTGTTAAAATTGTAAAGCCATCTGAAAAGTACTCAGATATTCAGATTGTGTACAATTCCCCACAAAAAATTCAAGGTTGAGTGCTGCTGTTTAATGCTTAGCACTGTCGCAATCTTTTCCTCCCTCTTACAGTACCTCTTCTTCACCGGTGACCTGGGCAAGCCTCTCAATATTTTTTCACATGTGGTCTCTGCGAGTAATGCTTCCTTCTGCAAATGTTCTATGAAGCGATTGGTGCCTACATGTGAAGAGCCTACTAATGCACCATGTTGTTGTTGATGCCAAGCTTTCACCTTGTTTTAGGTTCTGGGAATGCCACTCTCTATTTGGTCATTGACCAGAACTCCAGTGGAAAAATGGGTGGGCTTCTGATAGAAGGTCTTCTTCTCATTTGCCTCCACACTCTGTCTAAGATGTAATTCTCTTCAAACCATGATAGTAGTGGTTCTGCATTTAGTGGCATTATTACTTTGAGTTCCATGTATGCTATTTTTATTTCTTCTGGTGGCAAAAAGGCAAGTGCAACAACATGCCGCAAAAGGAGGCTGAACTCTAAATCAGACCCATACTGTGGAGCCAAGCCCGGTACCTGTATTCTGCACCAGACTATCTGGCCTAAATGGAAGCATTTTTGATAGTGTCAGGGAACTCCTGCTTTGATGCATTAATCACTGCTTGCTTGAAATTAGTGATACTATATTGTGGTGCTAAAAATATGCCCACTTCATCAGCCAGGTTTTGGATGCCTTGAAACAACCAGACATAGCTGTTTTGCGATTTGGATGTCATTGAAATGAAAACTAGAGGGACAATGTGGGAAGTTTCTTCTGGACCAACAGGGGCATGAATGAATAGAGCTGCCGGAAAAGACATGGGACACTACGGAATGTTCCATCCATTGTCCAGAACTTCATTTGAGATAAGCACTCGATGTTAGCCTTGGTTGTAAATAGAAGAAACCAGTCATCCCCCACTGAGGAGTCCTTTAGCAACCATGGTTTCCCATTCAGCATGGTCAGCACCTCTGGAACACCCAGATCTGCAATTGTTCATGGCTCTATGGTCCAATTTGCTGTTCATGCATGCTTGACTACCTGCACTAGTGCTTCTTTATGTGGCATGCTTTGTCACAACTCTTGAGGGACACTGGCCAATGCTTCCTGCACTAACTTTGTGTGGTTATCATGGGTGCCCACTGCCCACCACTTCAAAGTAGCCATTGCCTCTGCCAGGGGTGCATCAGCAGCATCTGGTGAGTGATTATGAGCTGCTTCACTCACCAACATATGCTGTCCACCCTGCAGGACAGAAATTGCTCATCCGTGGCAGTATTTAGACTTGCGGTACTGACAGCACCAATAGTACAGCTCGCCTTGGACCTTCTCAGTGACTAACAAGTAGCCACCTACACAGAGCTTGTCACGTCCTTTCTGAGATGGGACAACACGGCAAACCATTGTTGCTGCCTCGGCCATTGTGGAAATATCAGCAAAGAGAACAGGGAGAAAGCTGGGTGCTGTAACCTAGTTACTTAATGTAGCCTGGATTGCAGGTTACCCAAATTTCAATCCTGCAGTCATGTGGTAACACCTGCACAGGTAAGGAGAACAGGTACTGAGCAATCTGTCAGACTTCAGCTGCAAATTAGTATTCTAAAACAGCTGTCGGCTTAAGTCCTGGATTTCTTGTAGGGTGACAGACATCAGATGGTAGGGCTGCAGAGCTTTCAATGGGGCTATTTCAGGATTTCAGCATTATTGAACAGGGGTATAGCACTAAAATAAACAGTATATGATTGCTATCAGCAGTCGGTGGTATTTCTACAGTGCGGCATTATTGAACGCCGGGAAGAAACTTAATTGGGATTATCGCCGACAGTAAAATATCATGCGGGAAAATTGACCACAGGATTTAGTACCCAACCCTTAATTTATTAATATACAAAGATAAAAAAGGCAAAGTTTTACTTGTTGCTTTGTGGACTTAAAGCCACCATTGACAGCATCAGTCAAAAACTGTTATGGCAAAAATTATGTTGTATGGGCATTGACCCTTTTTGGCTAGACATTTTAATCAGACTTCATCTCAATACTTGGTTGCAAGTCCAATATAATCAATATGGTAACTTAACTTCTAGAATTCATACTTATTTTGGAGTCCACCATGAATGTATTTTGGCCCCAACTCTTTTTAATTTACATATTAATTGTATCCTGACTTTCATTCTCCTGAAGTATTTAACAGCAGCATAAGCTGTTTAACTTATGCTAATGATATTGTTCTGATATCTAGAGCTCTCTTGGATCTACAAAGAAAAATGAATCTCTTTGTCAATCTATATAAAGACGACTCTCTGGCTACAGACAAAGAAAAGACTAAGTCGGTGTTTTTTGATAATTGAACCAGAAGAATGCCAAAAGTAATTGTGAGAACTGAGGCCATTGGAACTGAGAATTATTATTACTATTATTGGAACTCTGCTTCTCCAATGATTCCCTTTGCAATATACATTTAAAGATATTAGAAACAATAATTACAGTGGCATTTAATGCATTTAAAAGATTCCATTGTAAACTGGGAAAAGGTACTGTACTATTAGAGGACTTCTTATAGTCAATGCTAAAATTAAATCATGTATCTTATATGCAGCAAAAATATAGTATGGTGTTCTACGTTCTACTAACATATACATTTTGGAGGTAATTTTGATCAAAATACTCTGCTATGTATTTTCATTCTTAATCCAGTTCCTGCAGAAATGTTAACGGTTGAAACAGGCCAGTTCTCTATTACTTCTTTGGTGAGGGAGCGATCTTTAATCTTTTGGTTGGGCCTCTTTCTAATGCTGGAAGACAGACAACCCAAACAATGTCTTGAGGAAGGAATTTCTTATACACAGAAGGAATTTTGCTGTCTGTCTATCAAGATCATTAGAGAATATCTGTTACCCATTGGTCTAGGAGATCTATTACATAAAATATATATTAAATTACTGCATGAAATCAAAACTCAAATGAAGAAACGGGTTTGGGATGTTGTAAATTATCAAGATTTTTGTTGTATTTCCTCCCTGAAATTTTATAAATGGTACAAACAATTTAAAGTCTTTCTTCAGCTTTAGTATTATTTGACACATTTATCTAATTCACTCGAGTATAAAATAATTACAGAGATTTAGAATGGAACTTTATGAAGTCAAGTACATATTCTTAAAATAAAATCAACCCAGGATAACAACTAGTTATTGTAAATGTGAAAATCTAGTTGAAGATGATTTAAAACATGTAATTCTTTTGTGTCATTTGTATAACGTTAAAAGAATTTACTGGCAAAATGCAGCATTTCCCAAGACCTAATAATGTCTATCTTATATAATACTCCTGATCCTACAATTTTGAATAGATTTGTTGATTATTTTAAATCCTTACAACTATGAAGTAGTGTCACACTTTATGACTGCCACAATATAATACATTGTATTCGAGAGTGTGAGAGGTTTTTGTTTCTCTTTTTTTGCCACTTAAGGCCTCCTTTTCAACATTTTGGGAATTTATTTGAGATCACAAAAAACAATACTTCTCTGGGTGTGTAGGTAACTAGACCAAAACATGGTCAAGTTCCATTTAATCCTGTTTCAGGATAGCTAAAGGACAAATCCTCTCAGACTCTCTCACTCAAAACAGGAAATAATTAGTTATTGCTTTAACATGTTTACCGTATTTGCTTTGAATTATTATTTTAAAATTACAAGCTTAATTTAGACATATCTATCTAGAATCATAAGAACTTGCAGCCAGTAAATATGTAGTAGCTTGAGTGCAGATTTAATTAAGTATCTACAGTATGTCACATATTTCAATTACCTATATTTTTGAATCAGATGTAAATTTTTCAAGTCTAGATGAGCCAATGCTTATTCTTTTAGGGGTCCAATTATAGTTTTCAATATGTTCAGTTTGTCACACAGAAATAAACAAGATTTTTAACATATACAAGTCTTCAGTAATCATGACTAAGGTGTTTACTATAAAAATTATGAAACTGTCATGCACAGTTGTATTTTTTTCCTTTTTCTTTTAAACCAGCCTTTATGTAAAATGCAGATGTCATGATCAAGGGTTATTGCCTTTTTCAATTATCACAAACTTACATCACATTTAATGGTTTCAATTGCTGGAATTTATTTTTATCTTTGAAAGGCTGGTTCACTTCATCTTTGTCTTAATTGTGAGACAGAAATTAATATGATATACTATTGGATCTAATGTATCAGGGATTAATATGTTCTATCAAAATTTAAAATTTATGAAGGACCTTATGATAATATGGAAATGCTGTTTTAGCTTTGTATATTATGTATTATGTACATGCAGTTTCCTTTTTATCTTTGCTGATTTAATGAAATTACACTTGTTGATCAATAAACTAGAAACCTAATCTCTAAAGGAATAGTGATTTCTTCAACTTGTGGTTCATATACTAAGAAAACTATATTCCTATCTTATGCTGAACAGGATTAATTATACAGAGAAAAATTGAAACTGTCTCCTTGTTTTGTACCTAATAAAAACTGTCATGGCTGTGAAAGGTATTTACAGTTACCACTAAATTCTAGAGAGAGAGAGAGAGAATTAATAACAAAGATCAGATTTGAATTCATTCCCTTTAAATGAATAGAGAATAGATACCAATGGGCTGAACACAAAGATAGAGATTTTGACTGTTTATGCAAACTGGGTCAAGAAGAACACTTGTTTCATATAATATTCAAATCTCACTTTATGAAGTCTGTAGAAAAATATATCTTGAGGATTTTATAAAGATCTACTGAAATTCATTAACTGACGGCATGGAGAGTCTACTAAATCAACTAGACCTGGCACTGTAATAAAAACTTATGGGATTTTGTAGTATGATGCTAAGGCATAGAAGCTTGCTAACACAAGCTGTCCTGCCACTGGGAGTATAATAATTGTAGATTTGCAATGTTATGACTGCATAGTAATGACATCTGGAACTGTGCCACAAGTAATTTTATATATACTTGTATGATATGTTTGTATGTTTTTTATATTTCATTATAATTTTAATTTCTTATAGTGGAAACGTTTTAGATTTGTAAAGACCTACAGTTGAACAAATAAAAGATTAAAACTGAAACTTTTAGATTTTTCCTTGCTACCATTACAAATTTCTAGCTTATCTATTGATTTCTATTCTCACTCCAATGCACAACCTCTGTAGAGTAGCTTCAGCATAATAGTCATGGTAATGAATGTAATGCCACAGGTACAGTACAGTTTTATGACTGCTGGTATATGTTAATGCTGATGTGGAGTCCTCTCTAAGAGTTGTCTTTCACATGCAAATCAAAAATATTGGGAGCAAAATGAAAAACAAATCCTGTTAAAAAAGTAAGACATTTGTAGGAATTGGTCAAGATTATTGCTTGCATAAATGTTTATGTACTTTTTTGCAGGATACTTGAAAAACACAGTACCAGTGGCATAAAGTTGCACTCCCTCATCTGGGGCCTGAAGGTTGTAGGTTTTAGCCCCACATCAGGAACTTGTAAAACCAATAGTAAACTGCAGTAACCCACAATACAAATGTTCTTGCTTCTCATGATATTGGCAAGGAATTTTTCTTGCATGGCTTTTTCATTCAACGAAAATGTCACAATCCTTATATACTGTATTCCTTGCATATAATTCTTACATAGAATTTTGCATGTACCTTGCATATTGCAGGACATATCCTTGCATGTTATGCCAATCAAAATACTTACAATGGGCCCTATGCATGAAAGGGTGTAAAGTACACATGAGAGGCAGTACCCCACCCATGTAGCTCCGCATCCATGGACAGGTGCACTCAGTCCAGTATGCACTATCTCTAGCAACCTATCTATGGCCCTGCACCCCCTGGCATCAGGGATTGTGAAGGGTGGATGGGGCAGAGTAGGGCAGGCAGCCAACTGGATGCCCATCCTGGGTCCCAGAGTGGATCGCTTACTCCATGGGAGAAGGGGAGTGTAGAAAGGTGTGGGTCTGTGTGCAAGCAGAGCACACTCAGACACCTAGGGTAAGCACAGTCAGTCCTGTTGTCTAGTGGTCCCTCATGCCCAATATCCACCCCTGTGGCACCATGCCTTGCCCAGTGCACAGATGTACCCCCACCCAGTCCCATAATACAGTTGGCATGCCCAGCCCTTGTAGATCAGAGCCCCCTGCCCAGTCCAATAATACAATGGGCACACCCCCACATCTGTGCCCTGCCCTGGTCCACATGTCAGTGACATTCACCAACCCAGAGCCCCATCCCAATGGACTCTGTCCAGTATTACTCAGGTTGACCACCCCTTAACCCCCAATCCCAGCCTCCCCAGCCCTATCATTGGTGGATAGTGCCCCCAACCCAACACCATCACCACACACTGTCCCCTATATCTGCAAGTTAGTGCCAGAGCAATGGATGGTGCCCTTCATGTCCCTCTACACACCACCTCCACCAACAGCCATCTAACTGATGTTGGGCATGTGCTACCTATTTATAGGCTTTTCCAACAAATAGGCAGCACTTTCCTACCATCAATTGGATGGCGGGTGGCCGAGGTGGTGTGTGGAGGTATGTGCCCCTCACCATCCATTGCTGTGGCATTAACTTGCAGGTATGGGGATGGGGGTGTTGTCATTGCCATGGGGGCACTGCCCACCAATGAGAGGGCAGGGGGTCCAGGATCAGGGTTCAGGAGTGTTTGATCTCTACAATACTGGACAGGGTCTGCCAGTATGGGGCTCTGGATGGGAGAATGTCACTGACATGAGGAATGAGGCCAGGGCACAGATGTGTGTGTGGGTGGTGTTCTATCTTTCCTGACTGGGGTCAGGGTACAGATGTGTTGGGGGGTGTTCTATTTTACAGGACCAGGGTGGAGCACAGATGTATATATATATATATATATATGTGTGTGTGTGTGTTTTATTTTACCCAACCGGGGCCAAGGTGCAGATTTTGGAGATTGTGCCAATTGTATTAAGGGACTGGGCTGGGGGCTCTGATTGGGGGAGTACCAACTGTATAATGAGACTGGGTGGGGCTCTGTGTGCATGAGGATAATTGCATGTGGCAGTTGCAGCAGGGTCAACCTGATGTATCCAGCGCCCTCCTACCCCCCCAAGTGCAGCACTACATGCCTTTGTGAAAGGTGCATAGTGTGGACACACCCCTATCTTTCCACCTGGACTACCCTGGTACGTAGTTGCCTGTGGGGCCAGTTATCTGGGTGTGCATCTGGGCTGTGAATGCTGTGAGACCCCCACAGAGTGGCATTCATCCATATTGTTGCCTACAAGTCTCAGATAAGTGGCACATAGACAACCCTTCTTTTAGTGCATAGGCACCAATGTTCTTGCCTTTTTCCTGTGAGGCAAGGTCTACCCCTGCCTGCAGAAGCCCCTGCCAATACTGTCCAACAGTCATCTTACCTTAGTACACTATAAGCCTTTTTCAATGTCCTGATGCCATGAGATTGTCATTGATTACCCCAAGATCCCTTTCTTCTGTTGCTTGGCCCACTCTGACACCTCATATCCAATACTCCATTTTGGACTTATTTTTGCCAACCTTGCATTTTTTTTGCATTGAATTAAGCTGCCAGACCATGGAGAATTATCCAGTCATTCCAGGTACTTCTTACTTCCCCTAATCCCTTCCTGCAGATCTATCCTGATATATATCTTCATGTCATATGTAAATATGCTAATCTTTCCATAAGTGCCTTCTCATATGTCTTTTCATTCACAAGGGTGCAGTGTACACATATATGGAATACAACCAAGCAGAAGAGAGGAAGAAATAAGGGCCTCAGGTAAGGCACTTACTTTTTTCTCTGTTCTTCTGGTTTGGCTTCAAATATGTCACTGATAAACGTATTGTACTGGTCCATGAACCAGACCTAGATGTACCCCACTCATTACCTTCCTGATTCCTGAGTGGATTCTATTCATCTACCCTCTGGGTCCCCTCACCCCAGCCAATTGCTTATCTATTTGGATAAGTCCCCCTTCCCAAATATGTTAGCTTCTTTTTATGCCTCCTGTGCAGCACTGAGTCAAAGGCTTTGCTGTAGTCCATGTAAACTGACATCCACGGACTCTGCCCAATGCCTTCAACACCAAGTCAAAGAAGCCAATAATGTTCTTCATGGAGTCTTCTGTTAACACTAATCCATATCACTCCAACAGTCATGAGGTATCTTATTAACAATATTAATAAAAATGACATTAAACAATTAACTAATTCTAATGTTTCAGGTACAGCTTTAATGTTTACTTTCAAAATATTATGTGTAATATTAGCATTTCTGCACAGCATGCTATTTTCAGTCACCTAGATCCTTTTCAGATACTGAAAAGCATCTTTCTGTTTATTACAGAAGAAATGAACCTTTACTTGTTTTATAAGGATCATGCAGACAGTGCATACCTTTCAATATCTATTTATTAAAAACCCATGACTTATACTAGGCCAGAGCTACCCTTGTTCTTTGCATTTATCATTTCAGTCTTACTTTCCTTAAGGGGGGGGTACATTACATACTTTTCAAAGCTGTTCACAATATGGCCACACAGTGAGAGAACAAGACACTGAGTAATGACTATTTTGCTCTCTTTAGTGGAGCTTCATCAGAGAAAGCATGTCACACTGGTACTGTTTATTTATAGCCCTCCTCATAAGGAGATGCACATCTTAATTCTATTGATGTATGGGCAGCCAACCTAGGATACTTTTTACTCATAAAGTAAAATTAAAAATGTAAATATAAGTGAAACTTCTGCAATTAATGTAGTAAAACAATGAGCATCTTGTCTGCAGCATGCCATCAAATATGGATAATCAATAATATAACATCTCTGTATGCCCATAGTAGTACAGATAATATATCAAAGGTTACCTAATTAGTTTTTAATATTAAACATGTTAATGCCTACAGTATCAATGCTACTAATGTTTTAAGGTAACCTGACCTTTGTCATCATACACAAACATCAGTATACATACTCAAGATATCTTAAGGTATGTTATGATATGTGCCAATCAGGTTACCAGGCATAATTATTCATTCAATGAGCCTACACAACCAGAGTAGTGTTATGCTTGTGCAACTGTGATAACTGTTTGGCTGTTTGCACTCCCTATTCCACAGGGAAATACCATCCTGCAGGGTTACCGAAGGCAAAAAACCTTTGAAGAGGGTTCAGCCACTAGAGGTGCTGCAGGAAAGATTCCCTTGGCTAAAGATACCTTAGGAAGAAGCCCCAAAAAACAAAATTGAGCAGTAAATGTTGAATATGATGCAGAGAAGCAGATTGAAAGCAACAAGATAGCTTGATAAAACACAAATGAGAAGCACAGGTTATCAGGATGACAGTGGGGGCTTCCTAAGGAAAGAGGGAATGGTGAGTAGGGCACCATCCATCTCCATCCAACAGAGGAAACCTACCTAAGGAAATTAGGGAATATATTATAAACAACTAACTATATATTATGAACTTTGGCATGGAAGAGAGGGAAAAAACATTTTAAAAGAAGGAAACCTCTGGGTCTCCAAGGCCTAGATCACTTTCCCTCCAGGGTAGGAATAATTAATTTAGTGATGGCTCTGCTGCTGCAATTTAGAAACCCAATCAAAGGGGAGGAAATATTTCAATTTTTTTGAAAGCTCTCAGGATCCCTCTAACAGGAATGCCATGAATGGTTGTGAGAGGCCTCTGCAACAACAGGTACTCTGAAGTGAGAGTTAACCCACAAGGCAGGAGGAGGAGAGTGGCAACTGGCTGAGGCACTCAGCCAGCCTACCAACTAAAACAAACTGGGTGAACCAGAGATTGTTATATGGAAAATAGCTTTCAAAGGTGCCATGGTGATGCCATAGCCAAAGGAGCTCTATTGGGCTGTAAAGGCCTCACCACTCAGCAGCTTAAGTCTTAATTTCTGCATCAAGAGTTGTGCTGTAAGACTGCATGCTAAAGCACCACCCAGAATGAGGACATTCCACTATGGGCCAGATGAGAAGGACCCTGCCTTGAGAGTTCACATGCTCAAGATGTGGACTTCATGAGTGCAGAGCTAGACCATCAGTTTACAGGGCAAGCCCTGAGCCAGAAAAGGTAGTGGGAGTGTGAATCAGCCTCGAGTGCTAGACAAAAGAAGGCCAGGCATAGCCAGTGATCATTGATTATGTAGCAGATTACTGATCAGGAGGCTGAGTGAAGCCATCAACTGTATTTATTGATGAGGAGGCTGGCCTTGGAAGGTTGCAAATGAACTCTGAAACCACAAGATTGAAAGGTTGTGAGCGAACTCTGCAACCGAAAGAACTATCAAGGCAGGGCCTGGATTAAGTAGGAGGCTGCAGTGCAAGCTAGCAATTGGTGGTTTGATAGTAGTAGCAACCAGTGGAAAACAAGCCAACCAATTCCATTACAGAAGCCAAATTGATGAAGACATAGAAGGTAGGTATTTAGGCAGTGAGAGGCTATGATACCAAGGATTGAATCAATAAGGTTTAGCAGACTGGAGATATGTAGCAGCATTTTCAACAGCATGTGCAACAGCAATAAAATGGGCACAGCATAGGTAAGCATGGTGCATTGCATATGAGGTAAGCTGATTTGCATATATGCTTGGCCAACCAGTTCCATAAAGGAGCAAATCATGGTTTATATAAAAGCATTTTTTTTTTGTCTTTGGTAACTGGGTAAGACCCATTAGGCACAAATGTCTGTTTTCAGGGGTGACCTGGGAGCACTGGGTGGTTAAGTGACTTGCTCAGAGTCACACAGTATGCAAGTGGAGGTTGTGAGAATTAAATTCAGCTCTGGTCTGCTGGATGTATCAAGCTCGTTCACACCTCATTCCTCTAACCTCTAGACTATGCTGCCAGCTATGGTTTCAGGATGAATAGTAAATTGATATGATTGCATGAATAGTGAATTGTTATGATTGGCATGAATACCTTAAATGCCCTTAAGGTAGAGCTAGGTTATTCCAGTATGGATCATGCAGCACAGTAATTGAATGCAATGTATATCTGAAGGCTATGTAGGCTGTAATGTTAATGATTTATGCATGGATAACTGAAAGCCATGCAAGCAAGAAAGCAGGGCCAAGTCATGTAGCTTACATAAAGCATACTCCTGCTATTCAGAGCCATGATGCCACACTGTGACATCACGGTCCCCTGCCATGGGAATAACAGGAAGCCACAAGCAGAGCACCATGAGACCAAAAAGCACTGTAATGTTGATAGGGTAGGAACCCCCACAATAGAGGTGCTTTTACTGGCAAGGTCTTAGTTAGGAACACAGCCAAATGATAGCAAGCCACAGAGACAGTAAAGCAACAATAAACTGCAGCAGAGCCACACTACAGTTCAGAAAGGCAAGCAGCGGGGTAGTAGCTGTCTGACTGAGCTAACACTGAATGAATTAAACAGAGCTACTGAGACACACAAAGCACAGCATAGAGCACCAGCTAGCTGGAGCAGGATGAGCCTGGACCAGCTGCAAACATTTAAAGCAGATAAGCACAGAGACAGCAGAAGTAGGGAAGCAGCAGCTGAGCTGAAAAATACAGATAATTGCAGGTGCACTGAGGGTTTGCTGAAATCTGGTGAGTAAATGGATGCCTAAATAGCACAAGCATAGGATTAACACAATACAAGCAAAGGGCAACAGGATGCTAGAAAAAAACTTGAAAGCCCCAAAAAGAAGAAAAATGAAAAATGAAAAACACAAAAAACAGAAGGATAGGAAATAAGCAACACAAAGAAGCACACAGCAGCTGGAGGCAAGCAATACTAACCAAAAAGCAGGAAAAACTTAACAAACAGAAGTCCTGCACAAACCACAACAGCACCCAAAGCAAAAGGGAAGGAGGAATTCAGATGCTGGGGGGAAGGGGCAGCAGGCCTCAGGGGAGAAGACAGTGATGGTCAGAGCCTCTGGCTGGAAAAGAAAAAGTGCTTTAGAAGGAGGCTGGGAGGAACTGCTTATATAGCTTAGGAAGGGGGCATGTCTGGTTGCTCACCTCATTGAACTGCAGACATAGTCTTTCAATAAAAAAAAACACACTTACTGATCAATATACAGTGTAGTACATCGCTTTACAAGGTAACCTTCAATAAATTGATTGTTATGGCTGAAGATCTGAGGTCTGACTCAAAAATCTAGCAGCAAAGATTAGAGCCCTGCAGTGAGTGATAAAGAGGTGACAACTTTCAATCATGTTTTTTTTTGAGGAGGTTAAAAACATAGGGCTATCAGGGATATTTGAGGGCCTTCTACAGCTACTGCAGAATGCAGCAGCCAGGCTGATCTCTGGTTCATCCTTCTCAGAATATATTACACCTGTGTTGTGGCAGCTTCACTGGCTTCCAATTAGGTGGCACATCACCCTTAAGATTGTGTTGTTAGCTTAAAAAGCCCTGCATGGACTGAGATTGGGTTACCTGAAAGACATCTCAGCCTGGTATGCTCCCAATTATTCACTCCCCTCCACCAAACAGTTTTTTCCTGGCCATCCCAAGGGTGTTGCTATTTTTTTTTTAATTATTGCACTTTCTTCCCCTTCTGCCCTGACCAGCCTATCATTGGTCCAGCTCACTCATGCAGCCCCATCACCAAGAATCCTCAGGACTTACCTTGCATGTGTTCTTCCACCCTGCCATACTCTCCTGGGTGGGGCCACCAAGGTACTGTATCCTGTTTGAGTCACAGTGTGGGACTGGAAGAGTACCTCAGTTGGTGGTACAAGGCCTGCAGTGAGGGATAGATGTCCTTTTGCTGCACCCCAGGCAGTTTTTCTCCTTGCTTTCCCCGGTTCCCCTCAGATGCCAACAGTGAGCTCTCCTGTGCATGTGCATGCAGATGCATATTTCATTCACCAGAGCATGTTGGCATCCACCTTCCCTTGTCCTTGGCAGTGACCTGCACTGCCACCTGTGGTCAACTAGTTGACAGTACTGCACCAGAGACCAGGTCCCTCCCTCTTCCAAGTTGAAAAGCAACTTACGGGATGCTCAACCAACCTCTCACAGCTAGAGCTCCAGTGATCCAGGATTGCTTTTGTACCCAGTCATCTGTGTCGCCAGCAATAGCACTGCCACTTCACCAGCTTGCTGGCTGTGGCTAAAATGTTCTGGTGTCAGGTCATTCTCAATGTTATCCCTGTTGTCTGGAACTCCTTTTCTGACATCTTAGTGGTTTTCTTTCAGTGAGAGCATTTTAAAGGAGGATTAAATTTCACTTATTCAAAGCAGCATTTAATCTCTTGTGTTAATCAAAGGTTATCACAGTGTAATGTATGTAACTCATGTTGTATTTTGCAAAATGTCATTTTTGTTTTCTGTTTTGATTGTGCAGCAGTCTGAGCCCTTATGAATAGGGTGCAATATAAAATAAAATGCCTTGTCTTACCATCTCCTATCCTGTACCCCTTTGTTTCACTGCTAACAAATGCCCAGATTTTATTTAGACTATATAAGACATGGAGCAGGAGATGGAGTAAGATGGTGTGGGACAGTATATACCAATCCAACTTAGGGAGAGACAGAAAACAGAATCAGAACAAAATTTATTAAATCTTTCAAACCACAATGTAACACCAGCAGAACTCTTCATACTAAATCATAGACTTTCTTTTGTTCCTACCAATAAACCCTATGAAACAGTTTTTGACTTGAACAAATTCACCAGAAACTAAGTTATAAAACCATTTTTGAAAAAAAGACATGCTGTCCACAGGCAATGCATGCTTTAGTTAATGTGAAGCAAGGCTAGTGAAAACAAATTATATTTGTTAAGCCTCCTATCCCCTGGGCTTGGGTGTTTTACATAAAAAATTACAGCAAGAAGTACTGTATAACACAATTATTCAGTATCCAAAGCAAATGCCAGTTTAAACTGATGACATTGTAGGCACAGTTTAAACACCTACAGTGGCGTGAAAAAGTATTTGCCCCCTTCCTGATTTTCTCCATTATTGCATATTTGTCACACTGGATGTTTTCAGGTCTTTAGACAAAATATAATATTAGATAAAGGGAACCTGAGTGGACAAATAACACTTTTTTTTTTACTTATTTCATTTATTTAATGAAAAAGTTAACCAACACCAACTGGCACTGTGTGAAAAGTAATTGCCCCTAGTTAAATCAACCCAATTAAAGGGATAATTAGAGTCAGCTGATTGAACACAGCCAGGCTTGATTACAGCCAGCCCTGCTCAATATAAACCTCACTTATTTTGGCCCTTACCATCAGAGTCACATTGCCAGCACAAAGATTCAACAAGCACATTATGCCATGATCAAAGGAAGTTCCTGAAAAGATCAGAAAAACATTTTGTTGCCCTCTATCAGTCTGGAAAGGGTTACAAAGCTATTTCTAAGGCTCTGGGACTCCATCGAACCACAGTGAGCCATAATCTCCAAATGGAGAACACTTGGAACAGTAGTGAACCTTCCCAGGAGTGGGCGGCCTGCCAAAATTACTCCAAACGCAGTGTAAAATCATCCAAGAAGTCTCAAAGGATCCTAAAACAACATCCAAAGAACTGCAGGCTTCTCTTGGCTCAGCTAAGGTCAGTGTTCATGACTCCACAATCAGAAAGAGACTGGGCAAAAATGGGCTTCATGTGAGAGTAGCAAAGTGAGAAACCACTGCTAACCAAGAAGAACATAAATGCTCGTCTCTCATTTGCAGAAGCACCTGGATGATCCACAAGCCTTTGGGAAAATGTTCTATGGACAGATGAGTCCAAAGTGGAACTTTTTGGACAACATGGATCCCATAATGTCTCGGCGTAAAAGCAAACACAGCATTCCACAGTAAGAACACCATACCAACAGTCAAACATGGTGGTGGTAGTGTGATGGTGTGAGGATGCTTCTTCTCTAAGGACCTGGATGACTTGCCATAATTAAAGGAACCATGAATTCTGCTCTGTACCAGAAAATTCTTAAGGAGAATGTCCAGTCATCCTTCCGTCAGCTGAAGCTGAAGCGTAGTTGGGTCATGCAGCAAGACAATGATCCAAAACACAAAAGCAAGTCCAATCAGAATGGCTAAAAGAAGTAAAATTAAAGTTTTGAGTGGCCTAGTCAAAGTCCAGACTTAAACCCAATAGAGATGCTGTGGCAGGATCCTGAAACGAGCAGTTCATGCTCGAAAACCTACCAAATGTTACTGAATTAAAGCACTTCTGAGGAAGAGTGGGTTAAAATTCCTCCACAGCGATGTGAAAGACTGATATTGAATTATAGGAAGTGTTTGGTTGCAGTCATTGCAGTAAATATGGCGTAACCAGTTATTAAGTGTAAGAGGCAATTACTTTTCACACAGTGCCAATTGGTGTTGTTAACTTTTTCATTAAATAAGTGAAATATTAAAAACAAGTGCTATTTGTTCACTCAGGTTCCCTTTATCTAATATTACATTTTGTCTAAAGACCTGAAAACATCCAGTGTGACAAATATGCAATAATAGAGAAAATCAGGAAGGGGGCAAATACTTTTTCACACCACTGTACATAAAATTAGAACTGCTAAGATAGAGAGGCAGGAAGTTCCATATTTTGGGGGCCACCCTGAGAAGGCTCTGTTGTCTGATTGTTTAAGGTGCTATCTCAGGATGGCCAGCATCAGTTACTCAATGTAGCAGAGAGGGTGACTGGGAGTATACCAGTCCAAAAGGCTTTAAAGATAGGTAGTACCGAAACCATCTGGGACTCTATATGTTAACAAAGCAATCTTGAAGGTAGTGTGCCACTTCACATGGAGTCAGTACAACCACCTCAGCACAGGGGTAATATGGTCTCTGTAAGATGATGCCAAGACCAGACTGGAAGCAACATTTTGTACTAGCTGCAGGCAACACACTAAACCCCCAGAAAGCTTTATGTTAGATGTAGTTCATTACAATAGTTGAGTCTTGAGGTAATGAAAGCATGAATTAGGGTTTGCCATATCATCTTGTCTCAGATAGGGTTCTGCCTAAGAGAGATGTTGATGTTTTAAAAATCCACTGCGGGCCACAGTTGATGCCTGATTTTCTATGGTTAGCTTTGAGTTCAAAATGACTCGCATATGTTTTGCCCTTTCCACAGCTGTCAACAGGGTGCAATTTAAAGATGGAAACACAATGGTGTCATGCTTAGAAGTCAACCCCCAAGGCCCTGGTTCCAGCAGAAACAGCTCCTTCCTGGTTAGTTTGAGGCTCAACCAGCTGGAGGCCATCTAGTATGAGAGTTCTACTTAGCAGTGCTCCAGCACAGAGACTGCCTCTCACCCATCCACTGTAAAGGACAGGTACAGCTGAGTATCATCTACATAGCAGTGAAAACTCATGCAATACTGTCTGAAGACTCACCCACATGTATATCACAAAAAGCGTAGGGGGAAGAGTCACCCCTGGAGAACTCCATGGCTAACTGCAGTGAAATTACTAGAAAGATTACATCATTACCTACTGCCCTCTACAGGGCAAGAAGGGCTCAAACCATTTCAGTGTTGTTACAGTGAGCCCTGAAAATTCCCTAGGTGATCCACAAACACCCCATAATCCATGGTATCAAATGCTGATAAAAGATCTAGGAGAATGACAAGAGTGCTTCCTCCTATCCTTTGCTAGAAGATCATCAAACACCTTAACAACTGCTGTCTTTATGATGTGCATAGGCTTGAAACCTGATTGGAGATGTCTGTAGATATTATTCATCTTGAGGTGAGCTTCCAGCTGTGATGCACTACCTTCTCAATCGCCTTCCCTAAAAATGCAAGGTTGGTGACTGGCCTGTTATTTGCTATTACATCTGTGCCCAAAGAGAGTGTTTTCAAGAGTGCTGTCACCAGCACTTGTTTCAGAGCCATGAGGAGGCAACCTGCTGTAAAGAAACACTGGACAATACCATCCATAACTGGACCTAAGGCCTTCCAGCAGTCCACCAACAGCTGGGTATGCCAGGGGTCCAAATTTCTTCAAGTAAGTTGCAGTCATATTATCACATCAAGCACCTCCTCCATCAGCAGTTGTCTGAGTTCACTCTAAACCATTGGATTGTCTTCATGCCTCTCATCTGGACCACTGCTAGCCCCTAAAAGGCCACTGATTGAGATGCTGGCCCAGATGGAGGACACTCTGCCCCAGAAGAAAGTCCAGAACTCATACCTTTTTTGTCATAAACCCCCCTGGAATGTAGGCAGGATAGATGAATTAACCTGTCTATAGAGTGAAGCAGTTGAGTCTTTCTGTTTCTCCTGATGCAATAGCCTGTGATAGGAATTATGCATTTTTCAGGGTTATTGCACTCTGTTAGTTCTTATAATGTACAAGAACTGGTAATAAAAAATGTATTACTAGGCTATACATTGTTTAGACTTAACAGGGTTGGCAAGCACAGAGGTGGCTGCGTTCTCTACTTAAAAGGGCACCTCCAAGGTCAAGTGTTGTCTCCCACCACTACATACAGTGCCACCCAACTCCTAGTGATAAAAGTCTTACTTGGCACAAATGGTAAAGCTTTATCAGTGGTGTCTGTATATATTACCCCCAAAGAACATACTCGCAGCTTTAAAATTATCCATGACTTCTTGTCTGACCATCGTCAGAATGCAGAACTAATAATGATGTGTGGATTTAATATCAACTGGTCAACACCTGATGCAGGTCCATTTAAAGGTGCTTTATCTGCTCTCCACATGACTCAGTTAGTGAACGCCCCCACTCGTATCAATTATCACACAAAATTGATTGGCACATCATTAACTGTCCTCAGAGAATAACCAATACAACTGTCCTCCTGGATTCCCTGAGCGACCATTCTCCTATCTTCTGTCACTGGTCAAGTAAGTCCCCCAAGGTTCCAGCTAAAACTGGCAACTAATAGCTTGGCAGAAGATACCAGGAGAAAGGTCTGCTGTGTGACTGAACTTCTCTGCTGGGACTAAAGTAGAAGAACTTTTGTACTTGGACCTTTAATTTAGGGTAAAAAAACTAACATACAAAAAAAAAAGTGTGTGTTTGGGTTAACTGAACTAAATGGGTATCTGGAGAGTTATCTAGGTGTAAATCTCAGGTGACTGAAAGGACTTAACTGCTGTGAGGTTTAAATTACTTGCATAAAGATCTGGTAAGTGGGGGAGTGGCTTAGCGAGAAGGAAGCTACATTTAAAGACTGCCTTAGAAAGTTTCTACTAATAGCTCGGCAGAAGACACCAGGAGAAAGGACTGCTGTGTGACTGAACTTCTCTGCTGGGACTATATTGCCCTCCTTCCCTCTCCTCCACCCCCCCACCCAAAGCTAGTTCTATTTTTATAGGCACAGGATTTGACTGACAACAGGAACTTCCTGTTTAGGGGCAGGAAGTGAATGATCACAGAACCACCAAGGACCCACCATCCTAGAAGGGCAAGAGTAGCTCTCTGGCCCCCTCTAGCTGCTGGAGGTCTGCCTCTGAGCAAGTAAGTGGTCTACTGAGAAATATAGGATATTCTTGTCTCAGAACAGGACAATCAGGAGCTTAAAGGGCACACAGGCAGAAAGTAAGGAGAGAGAGAAAAAAAAACAGTGCAAAGAGTAAGGATTGCAAACAGTTAAGGGGCCAGAAATAAGACATGATTGGAGTGGTGCAGTGCAGTGGCTGTGGAGCAGCAGTCTTCCGGAGATGTTCTGGAGGATGCGATGTTGTCCCATCTGCAGGCACCTCTCTGTGCTGAGGAGGAGGTTGCTCATCTCCAGGCTGAGTTGGCCAGGATTTGTGGGACCTCCTCTTCCATCCAAGGGACCACCAGTGCCACTGCCGTTGCCTCAGAGGTTGCCAAGAAAGAGGGCAGTTGGACCACAGTGGACTCAGGGGAGGGTGAGGGTGGTGGAACAGAGGTGCAACCCTCCAATTGTACCTCTCCACAATTCCTATGCCATTCTGGCAAAGTGTGGTTCCTCTATGGAGGCACCCACAGTGGAGACCAAGGAGGATGCTGGGAACCTCTACAAAGGAGACCCACAGGAGGGTGGCAGGGGACCCTGCAGGGAAGGAAACAACTCCTGGTGGGGACTCCATTGTTAGGAAGGTAGAACTGGGGGAGGAAGGGAGAGGAGGTAAGTGCCTGCCTGGCGCCATGGCTTGGAGAGACAGAGAGCGAATCCTCAGGATTGCCAGAGCAGCTGCACAGGGAGGGAGCTGGATGTCATTGTCCACCTAGGACAAATGACCTGGCAAGAAAGTTAGAGAAGTGCAGGAAGAGTTTGTGGAATTGGGGAGGGCCTTAGTCAAGTAGCACATACGGTAAACTTCTCGGAGGTGCTACCCATCTATGGCATAGGAGAGTAGGGTGTTCCACACCATGGGATTCAATCAGTGGTTGAAAAACTGGTGTGAGCTCAGGATTAGCTTCATTGGGGACTGGGGTCCACCTGGAGTGATGCAAGCCTATACTGGCATGATGGGCTGCATCTGTCCAGGAGGGGAACCAGGATCCTAGGTGATAGGTTTAAATGCTTCATTGGCAAGCTTTTAAACTAGCCAAGGGGGGAGGCACTGGAAAGGAGTAGGAAAATCCTAGCCCCCCCCCAAATAATCATGGTAGTAAGTGTGGCAAACACCAACATAGAGGTGTCGATAGGGAGAAGGGCTGGGGTAAATGGAGAAAGTGACAAAGGCAAGAAGGACAGGGATGGGGCAAAAGGGAGTAAGGCCATCAGGAAGTGGAGAGTAATGAGTACCAATGCCAGTAGTCTGGGCAACAAGCTCCCTGAGCTGATGGCCTTAATGGAAGAGGGATGCCTGGATATCGTAGCAGTCACAGAAACATGGTACACAGAGAACCATGACTGGGATGTTAACATACCAGGGTACATAACCTACAGGAGAGACAGGCAGGGGAGAAGAGGGAGGAGTAGCTCTCTATGTAAAGGAAGGGATAAAAGCAACTGAACAAAAGAGTAAACAGGGAGGAGAGGAGGCACTGTGGGTCACCTTGGAGACTGGAAAGGGCACCACAATCCACACAGGGGTTGTGTACAGATCCACATGTCAGGGGGAAGGAATGGACAAGAATATGATAGAAGGCATTCTTAGAATGGCAGAGAAAGGGGAGATACTGTTGATGGGAGACCTGAATATGCCAGATGTTAACTGGAGCACATTTGCTGCAACCACATCCGAAACAGGGTCATTCTTGATGCCCCTACAGGTGGCAGGCATTAGACAGCTAGTTTGGAACCCACTCGTGAGGGAGCAATCTTAGACCTCGTGCTCTCAAACGGGAGCAGTGAGAGGATCTCAGATCTAGAAGTGGGTTGCCATCTGGGGACAAGTGACCATCAAACAGTGTGGTTCACGTTAAACTCAGCTACAGAGTCAAGCCTTACAAAAGTGAGGTGCTGGACTTTAGGAGGCTGACTTTGGCAAGATGGAGAATGCCTCAGAAAAGCACTAGCAAACAGGCTAGAAGGAGGTGGAGCAACAATGAGAATTATCAAAACTGCCATCACAGAGGCAACAAGCCTTTGTGTGAAGCAAATAAACAAATCAAAATGAAAGAAAAAGCCACTATGGTTCTCAAAAGAGGTGGCTTTGAAAGTCAGGAAGAAAAGATAGCATTCGGAAGTATAAGGAAACACAGAAGGAGCAGGACAGAAAGCTGTACCAGTTAAGGCAGAAGAAAGCAGGGAGGAAGTCAGAATAGCAAAGGCCCAAACTGTGGAAAAGATAGCCAACTCAGTTGAGAAGGGGGTTAAAACCTTTTATAGGTACATCAGCAAGCATAGAAAGACAAAGGGAGGGATAGTGAGGCTGAACAGAATGAACGGTGGGTGGGCAGAGGGGGACAGTGAAAAAGCAGGAATACTGAATGAATATTTCTGCTCAGTATTCACAAAAGAGGAGGGGGAAGTGCCTAATCCAATTAACAGAAGCACTCTTGATAGGGGGGTCGATCCCAGTCCTTTCACAGAAGAAAGGGTTCTGCAAGAACTCCTAAAACTGAAGGTGGACAAAGCAATGGGTCCTGATGGAATTCACCCCAGAATTCTAAAAGAATTAAGGGAGGAACTAGTGAAACCACTGGCTACTCTTTTTAATAAATCATGGGAGGATGGTGTGGTACCCGAGGACTGGAGGAAGGTGGATGTGATTCCACTTCACAAAAGTGGGACCAAGACAGAGGCAGAAAACTACAGACCTGTCAGTCTGACCTCTGTGTAGGGGAAGTGATGGAGTCACTTCTGAAGGAAAGAATAGTTGAGTACCTAGAGGCCAGTGGAGCACAGGACCCAAGGCAGCATGGGTTCACAGCGAGGAAGTGTCAGATGAATCTAATAGATTTCTTTGACTGGGTGACCAAGTAGTAGACCAGGGAGGGGCTTTGGACATGGCCTACCTAGACTTTGGCAAGGCATTTGACACAGTCCCACACAAAAGATTAATAGTTAAATTAACCAGCCTGGGAGTGGGACCCAGGGTGGTAGCCTGGGTAAAACATTGGCTGGACAACAGGACACAGAAGGTAATTGTAAATGGAGTCCACTCTGAAGAAAGGGGGGTTACTAGTGGAGTACCGCAGGGTTCAGTATTGGGTCCAGTCCTTTTTAATGTCTTTGTCAGTGACATTGCAGAGGGACTGGAAGGAAAAGTATGCCCTTTTGCAGATGACACAAAGATCTGCAACAGGGCTGATACACAAGGAGGCGTGGAAAGGATGAAAAGGGGCTTGGCAAGGTTGGAGTAATGGTCAGAAGTATGGCAGCTAGGATTCAATGCAAAGAAGTGCAAAATAATGCACCTGGGAAACAAGAACCCAGGGGAAGAATACACAATGGGTGGGGAGGTAGTAACAACAACAAAAAAGGAAAGGGACCTGGGGGTAATCATATCAGATGACCTTAAGGTTAGCAAGCAATGTGAGAAGGCAGTAGGGAGGGCTGGGGGTATACTGGGATGTATAGGGAGAGGCAACATCTGCAGAAAACAGGAAGTTGTTATCCCTCTGTACAGACAGTTGGTGAGACCCCATCTGAGTACTGTGTCCAGTTCTGGAGACCCTATCTCACAAGGACATAGACAGGATAGAGCAGTCCAGGAGGGCAACTAAAATGGTGCAGGGTCTGCAAGAGAAGCCGTGAGGAGAGACTAAAGGAGCTTAATATGTATACCCTTGAGGAAAGAAGGAGGGGGACATGATAGAAACTTTTAAGTACCTCAGTGGAATCAACAAAGTCCAAGAGGGTAGCATCTTTCAGAAAAAGAGACTTGCAAGAACAAGGGGACACAATTTAAAAGATAGAAGGAGGGCAGTTCAGGGCAATGTGAGGAAGTATTATTTCACAGAGAGGGTAGTGGATGCATGGAACAGCCTTTCTGAGGAGGTTGTGGAGTCTAAAACTGTGGGAGAATTCAAGAATGCATGGGACAGACATAAGGCAATTCTTGTGGGGGGTAGGAAGAAATAGGCTGTTGGTTAACTAGGATCTGCGGCCTATCCTGTAGGTAGGGAAATGTGCAGACTAGATGGACCTAGCGGTCCTTATCTGCCGTCAAAGTCTATGTTTCTATGTTTCTATGTAACTGTCACTATCAGACTGCTGTAGAAAGGGAAGCTGGGGTCCTTTAAAGCCCAACTAAGTCTCCAAGACTGGAGCTTCCCAGACACTGCCAATGATGTTGACTCAGTACTCGAAAGATTCATACAATGTAGAGAAAAAATACAACAAATATGTTGCAGGTGATACCTTTTATTGGACTAACAAAATTATTTTTAAGACTAGCTTTTGAGAGGTGAAACTCTCTTTCTCAGGTCAAAAGTGAAAACAGCTAAGCAGTATGACAGATATAAAGGTTGAATGTGGATTCGAAGTCTAGACTAGCAGGTTACAGATCAAAGCATTGCAGTCAATTTGCACCTCTTGCAAACAGGAAGACTCATTTTCACTGGAGTGTGTCTGTTGGAGAGATCAACTTGTAAGATCAAAAGGCCGTCTAATTTTCTCTGACTCTGGAACATTAATTAACTTTTCTAAAAAAGTCAAGGCATAAAGAAAATACATACCATTGTCTTAAGAAGATACCTGTTAAAACAACCAGAGGGTTCTGATGTGAGAGTTTAAAAAGAAAATCAGAAGCATTGCTTTAAGCATAATTACTGGTAGTGTATTAAAAAAGTAACATCTTTATGAAGTCCTTAAGGACTTCATAAAGTTGTTGTTTTTTGTAATTAGGTTACTGTTCACATTTTAGACAGTGTTGATAATCTCCACAGGCGATATATTTCTAGGGACCCCCCAACCAGAAATATAACAGTGTGGTGCTCCTACCACTCCACTGGATCAATTCTGACATCCCAATTGTTGAGACCCAAAGAGAAAATGAGATCTAAGTCAACCATCATGAGTAGTGATAGAAACTATCTATGTGACACCCAGTAAATCCATTAACTTTAGGAACTGTTAAGAAAATTGTGAGGATTCATTATTGACTCATATATTGAAATCCCTCAGCACAATTAAGTTGGGTCTGTTCAATGGTAGGGCAACAATAAAGTCAACAAATCCTTGTAGGAATTCTTGCTCCTAACCCAGAGGCAGTACACCAGAAGAATCCTACACCTCACACTCACATCCCTCTTTACCGCAACATCAAATGATGCAGCCTTGAATTAATCAGGTCATCATAACCATGACAATGGGACATTTAAATAAAATGTACATTACAGTGAAGTCCACCAGGATGTAGCCCAACTCTGAAGAATTCTGCAATAGAGTTACTGTAACAAACAATGCAGTTTCAATGGGAGTTATTCCCTTTTGTCATGCAGGAAATCTGTGACACTGCACTTCAGCCTGCCAGGCTTCACTGTATGTCCACCTCCTACTGTGGTGAATGAAACTTTTTAGAATGCATGTAAACTGGAATGCAAGAGATTGTTCCAGCAACCAAACCAGATGAAATTTCAGAAAAACCCTAAAGATGAGGGATTAGCCATTGGTGCTCTAAGCAACAATCCCTATATCACTGTAAATCCTGTGCATAAGTGAGGAACAGTGATCATTCTGTATATGAGTGATTATTGATGAAATGAAAAGGTATTTATTGAATGGTGATTTTTATTAAAAATTGAACAGCAATCAAACAACTGAATTTAAATTGCTTATAGATTTGATTCTGGGTACATTGGTAAACATAAAGACAAGTTTCTGGCCAAAGAATACATTGTTATAATGATGTACAAAATGTTCTGCAGTACATAAAAACCACAAGGGATTGGACAATCCACCCAGTAAACCCATTATTGCAGGTATTGGATCTCTCCTAGAACCCATATCTCAATTTCTGCATAAGCATATACAGTAGTATTAGGAAGCATGTGCATACATTATGATCATATGTCAGGGATAAAGTTAACAAATTTAAAGTACTGGATGACACCCAGTTGGAACCAGAGTCAAGATTAGCCACCTGGGACTAAAACATTATTTACTAATATCCCCCATGAGAAGGGATTGGTAGTCATTGCAAAATGCTTTCATCATAGGGACAGTTATCAAGGCTGGTTTTCAAAACCAGTTATCTTGCTTTTCTATGACAACCTCTTCTCCAGTTTCAAGATACAGCAGTGGGGGCAAGCTTGTCCCCAAATTTTGATAATCTCTCTGTGAGCCTGGTAGGAAAGGATTATTTATAATTTATTTGTAAACTGCTTTTTTGTTTTATTTTGTTTACAGAAAATTGGATCTGTGGGGGGTTACAGCTGACATGTTAACAGTGTGGTGGGGTGCAATAAATGAGTTACACAAGCTGTAGAATACTTGCACAGTAACATAATAATAATCTAAATTTCACTTTGCAAGTAGAGAATCTGTATAGTCTCTGGTTAAAACAATAATTAAGAAATCCAATAGTATAGTACTGTCAGCACTGGCCTACACCATAAAATGATGGCTAGGAATAAAGTGCTTTTGGTCTCAAGGAATAAAATCCCCAAAGTACAGTTCCTATGCATCCTGTGCAACTGCAGCAATGATACCAACTATCTAACAAGGACAACTGAGTTAGAATCTGGTTGTGTGCAAGAAGCTTTAACAGTGATCGTATTGTAGAGGATAAACTTTTGCCACAAATAGAAGTAGAGAGCAGCTGGAAGATAAGATATGGGTCTCTTGCAGGTCAACTTTATTTGTTTCCCCTGCTGAAAAATGCTCTAACTAGCATTACCAGCCTAAGCTCTGTTTTAATTTTTCTTTTCTGTTATACATGTCTAATGTCATCGGCTGGTCTATTCCACCTGGCTCCTTCAGCAGCAGAGTATGTTATGTATCTTCCCCCATCTTTCTATCATTGGTTGTATACATCAGATCCCCTATGGTTAAAATCCCTATGGATTTCCTTGGCTGTGGATGTTGAACATAACACTGGGCCCTGGACCCTCACTCCCCTTCACTACCCTCCTACATGTACAGTACTAAAGAGCTCAAAATTGCCCACATTAACACCCAAAGCCTTCTTGCCAACCTGAAGTCATTGCATGGCTAAGTTTTTTATCAACCTGAAATACTAGGTCTCTGTCTAAAACTTGACTTAAGCCCATTGTATCAGATGCTGCCTGCTGTCTCCCCACCTACAGCTTCCTTAGACTTGCTCACCATGACAAAAAGCATGGTGGTGGTGTGCTTTTGAATTATAAGTCACCTTCATGTGCCTATGCTACAATATCACTTCCCTCTCAGTATCAGCCTATGAATTATTGCATGTAGTGCTCCTTCTTAGTACTGTTAAGAAATTACTCTTCATTTGTGTTTAACCCCCCCCCCCAATAGTGGCTCTAACAGGCTCTACTACCTTATGGAGACTATTAGTCAAAATCTGGCACCTAGTGAGAAGCTCATTATGGGTGACCTTAAACTCAACTAACTGAAACAAAATACCAAACAGGATGGCACCTTGGTTTTCAATCTAAGCCATTGGCAACTTATCACCTCCCCTACATGGCTGTCCCAAACTTGAGGCCAGCATACTCTCCTTGATTGGCTTGTCTCAAACAGGGCAGATAGGGTAATTCTTTTTGAAACCTTGCCATATGCCATTACAGATCACATGCTGATTACTGCACATGGCATGTATAGGTAACTAAAGTTCCTTCTAAGGTCATTCTCCTAAAGGACATTTCCAAGATTAATCAGGAGCAGTTTCCTGTAGACATAGACCACAGAGATTGGTTTCCTTTCCTATCTGCCCCTGACAATTTTCTCTTAATTTTCTCTTTTCTTCAAGAAGCTCATGCCCTCTTTATAAGGAGGAGAGTCAGAGGCATTGTCATCAAATGGTTAATAAGGACACATTATCCCTTATGAAGCCTGAGAAAAAATGATGAACTTTATAGAAAATCCCCCAATGATCTGTGAATCTCACCAAGTACAGGAGACAGAGAAATGTGTGCAAGATGTATATCCATATGGCTAACAGTAAATTCTGTAGTACTAAGTGTCAGGGTGGCTCAGCTGGTAATATATCCACCTCAGGGCCAGAATGTTGTGGGTTCTTGACCCATTCAAGGATTGGGCTCATACCACAAATTCTGGTACCCAAGGGCAGTACTTGGGGGGTACTGTACTGTTATGGTATGTTATATGTGGTGAGCTACCCAACTGCTGGTCCTTATTTGTAGATATAATTCTGTTGTATATATATATTTTTTTATGTAATTCTGTGTATATGTACATGCCCTAAGAAATGCCAGTATTAATACAAAGGCACCTAGGGAGAGAGACTGGTTCTCTGTTAAAAGGGGTGTGACCTTCATTTGACCTGAAGCCCAGCTTGCCTACCTGGAAACTGACAAGTTATTGTCAAAGGGTTGGGGATAGGTGATCAAAGGTATTCCCCTAAGTTAACTAACCAAGGGAAACAGATAATAAAATCAGCTTGTATAGTTATAAATCTTACAGGATCTTCCTTGGAACTAATTGAAGGAAGCCATTTCAAAAAAACAGGATGTTTTAGCTGGGATTTGAGCAGCAAATGACCATTCTGACAGGATATTGTGAATTTTATCTTATGGGTGCCAACTGTCTACAGGGGACTTCAAAAGGTGTAAACTCTGAATGTCATATCCATGTTAATTATATGTCTCATGATTTTGATATTCTTGGGATATGGGGAAACAGCGAAACAGTGACATCTCCTGGCCAAATGGAGTAGTTGCTCTGGGGAAATAGACCATTTTTTTTTAAATTGAAATAATTAATGACACTGCAAGTTACAGAAGGTATTTAAAGCCCCAGCTCAGGGCATTTGGACACACTTTTCATTTGGACTCCACCTGACACACAAGAAGCCATACTGCTGAGACTCAGTGGCTGCACACACACTTTTCATTTGGACTTTGCCTGACACACAAGGAACAAAACTGCTGCCAAGACAAATGAAACTGAACTTCCATTTATTGTTCTGTCCTTCAAGTTTCTACGAATTTCAGGTAGACTTCCGGTCTCAGTCATAATGCATTTTCATGCATATTTTCCCATTTTTTTCTGTATTCTGTAACCAAATTAGTGTTTTTTATTTACTGTAGTTGTAACTGTATGCTTATTGAAGTATTTTAGTAAAAACACGTGTTTTTCTAAAGAAAATCTGCCTGAGTGAGATTTCTATAATTGTGTGTGAATTGGTGGGGACAGTATTAATAATCTGTGACAAACTGTTATTACTAAGGGGTTGTCACCATCAGCAACCAATTGCAAAAGGGGTCTGTAAGGGATCTGGAAGAATAGGGAGACTACCAGAGTCTGCAGATATTTGAACGAGGCTATTGCATGTCCTGTAGGGAGAAAGCCAAATCAGGTTTTACACTGCTAACCTCAAAGAGAGTGTGATGCCTGGGTCTTCTCCCTTTGTGAAATAGGAGGGGTTTATATTTGGCTGCAAGACTTGAGACTGGTATTGTACCATTATCCAGAGTTAGAGGGACACCCTGGGTCCTTCTGGCAGAGATGTAGTCATGACATCAGCGAGCAGTCTAAAAAGATATGAAGAGGGTAGCCCTGTTCCCCCCATCACAGATTGCATTTAGGGGTGGGCACTGTGAGCTCAGTGGACCTGACCCCTAGGAGTGGGTTCATGACAGATCTGGTGCACAGTGGTTGGATCTGAGAGATTTGGTTGCATAGTGCTGTGATTCAAGAGATATTGGTAGCACAGGCATAACAGTTTGATATGAGGCAAGGGTATCAGATTGATAAACTGAAAGCAATCCACACACAATCAAGGCAGAGATCTGGAAAAAAATAATTTGGTCACAGTATAAAGTTCCCTAACTGTTTTCTTTTTTTTTCAGTATAAGCTAGTGTAGTAAAAGTTAGGGAAGAAGATGGCTTCCAACTATAACTCATGCACTGCAGACTACCTAAAGCAGTTGTGTCAGGGCAGAGGGCTCCTGTACAAGGGTCTAATAAAAAAAGCTTCATAGAGGCTCTTGAGGCCCTCGAGTCACTGCCAGCGACTGAAAAGAACCAGAGTCTGGGTGTGGGGGTGCCAGGGTCCATCACAGTATTCAGTCCCATGGAGGAGGACAGCTATACCAGAGGGAACACAGAGCCTCAGCAGAAGGGGACAATCACCATAGGGCTGGATCAGGAAGGGATCAGGCTGCAGCTGGCATTGAGGAAACTGGAGCTAACATTCATGCAGAGGAAGTTCAAGATGGAGTTGCAGGAAAAGCAGCAGCAGCGAGAGGCTGTTGAAATAGAAAAGCAGCTACAACAAGAAGCTGAGAAAAGAGAAAGACAGCTTCAGAGAGAGGCTGAGGAAAGAGAAAAACAGCAGCATAGGGAATTTGAACTGGAAAAGCTATGACTCCAGAGGAGTAAGTGGTAGGGGTGAACCTGAAACTAGAGGGCTGGGTTATAGGTTAAATTCACAATTAATAGCTGAATGTAAAGAGGAGGAGCATATGGATGAATTTTTGAATTTGTTTGAAAAGGTCTGTATTCAAGCAAAAATACCCGGGGAGTCCTGGAGCTTCCGGCTATCCCTGCTACTTACTGGGAAAGGGCATGAGTCAGTAGACCAAATGCACAATCAGGACAGTAGTAATTATGAGAAACTTAAACCTGCTTTGCTTAAAAAGTATGAACTAACTCCTGAAGCATACAGGGTTAAGTTCCGTAAGCTCCAGAGAAGCCCTGACATGAGCAATGAGGAACTCGCCACAAAGCAACATCAGTTTTGGAAACACTGGTGGGAGGGAGTAGAAGCAAATTGTGTGGAAAAAACTGAGGAGGTTATGTTGCTAAAGCAGTTGTTTTGGGCTTGCCCAGCAATGATAAAAACCTGTCAGAGGACTGAGACCCCAAAACAGCACAGCAGGCTGCTTAGCTCTTGGATTGCTATGCCAGGAGCAGGCCTTCTCTAAAAGGAAGTGGAGTAGGCATGGCAGCTAAAGCTCTCACTGCCTCCACAGAAAAAGGGGGAAGCCCCAAGTTACAAAAAAGGGATTTCTCAGATAAAAGAAATGATGACTTTTGGTTTTGTAAATAGCTAGGGCATCTTGCTAGACAGTGTCCTAAAAAGGCATAAGGTGAACAAGGTGATGCTCAAACAGAGTTGGGTGCCCTTTGTATCCCTGAAAGCATGCCTATAAATATGACGGGGCACATACACCTAGTTACTGTAAATGGGGTGCAGACCTATCGGTTAAGGGGCATGGGGACATCTCTTACCTGAGTAAAAGTGGATTTGGTTGGGCTGAAACAGTTTATACCTAATCAGTTTGTAACGGTGAGGGGATTCACTAGGGAGAAGAAAACTCTGCCACTAGCTAGTGTTCTCCTGGACTGGGGTGAGACAGAAGAGAGGGCGCAAAAGGTGGAAGTGGCAGACAACCTCACCCTAGATGTGATTATAGGGAACAATGTACAGAATGGGGTGGTGTGTGGAGTTACCCACATTCGGATGGCAAAGGCTGATTGTAGCTCCTTGGACCCCATAGAAGCCCCTGTGGAAAACAATGAGAGGCTGGTTTCCCAGCCTGTGTCTCCTGAAATTGAAAGTAGTGAAAGGAAGGTAGGACTTCCTCAAGTAGCAGTTCACAAAACAGCTACAGAAGGTTACTCTGAGGAGGGGTAACCAATGGTCAGATGGTTAGGGATGGCAGTGACCCTGTATGCTCTGATGCTAGAGCTAAGGACCCCAGTTCAGGAACTGAAGCGTACATGTTCCATGCCCTGGGAAAGTGTGAAGAATTTTCAGCTGCTCAGAGGACTGATCCTAGTTTGGAGAGGCTGAGGGCTTGAACAGAATCTGATGGGACACAGGGAGGTGACGTGAGACATACAGTATTTTGGAACAATGAACTGTTGTATACCTAGGTCGTAAGAACAGAGGGAGGGATGATGGGCAGGCAGCTTGTTGTTCCCCAGGGGTACCATGTGCAGATGTTTAAGATTACTGATGACATCTCAATCTCCAGACATCTGGGAATCGTGTGCACCACGTAGCGATTGGCCCAGAATTTCTATTGGCCCAACTACACGTAGCAGGTGAAGGAATATTGCAGGTCTTGTCATTGGTGCCAACAAATAGGGAAGACAGGTAGTAAAACCAAAGCTGCCCTTATTCCCTTGCCCATTGTGGAGGAGCCATTCTAGAGGGGAGGGATGGATACTGTGGGACCTTTGAGTACCCCAAGCTCCTTCAGGAAGCGGTTTATCTGGATGGTGGCAGATTATGCCACCTGATACCCAGAGGCAGTTGCCCTCTCCTCACTTAAGACAGACAAAGTGGCAGATGCCTTGCTAGGGATATTCTCCCATGTCGGGTTTCTGCAGGAGGTTATCACTGATCGAGGGGGTACCTTCATGTCGGACCTGATGAGGTGTTTGTGGGAGAAGTGTGAGGTGGTGCAGAGACACATGACACTTTATCACCCACAAGCCAATGGGCTGGTGAAAAGGTTTAATGATATCCTAAAATTGATGCTCCAAGCATTTGCTGATCAGCATGGGAGGGACAGGGAGAAATATCTTCCCCACCTATTGTTCGCATACAGGGAGATGCCCTAAGAGTCGACAGGGTTTTCCCTCTTTGAACTCTTATATGGATGGACATGAGCTCAGTGGATCTCACCTCTAGGAGTGGGTTTGTGACACCATCCTTTGGATGGGATGTTAAACCAAGGCCCCCTTTATACATCCCTGGTGCTGTCCTGGTGGGTGTCCAGGTGGAAGTAAAAACACCCAAGACACTTTTTGCAACAGTAGAGGAATTTTATTAGGAAAAAAAAACAATCACAAAGTAACAAACAATATGGAAAATAGCATGTACAACCTGAGTAGTTAAACATTGTAAAGGCAAAGTATAACAAACAAGGGGTCAAACAAAAAGTCAGGGTGATCGAAAATTTCTAAATCATAGTTTGTAAAAGGAAGTTCAGCTAATAAACAAAACAATCTATGGAGTTATATCATATTGCAATTAACAGGTATAATAATTCTTCAATAGGGTTTAAAGACATCAGTCAATAATCTCAATTTTTTTGTCAATAAAAAGTGGGGCAATTTCCTATGTTCTGCCAAGTAAATGGAGAGTAATTCTTTCATTACCATTCCAATCAGCGTGAATGGGTGTATGTCTTGTTGCTGAAACAATAATACACATCTTGAGTACCATAAATAAAATTTAACTGTGATAAAAACAATCTTAAAGTACTAGGATCATACTGCTGGACAGAAGGTAGATGATCTAAGATAATATCCTCTTAAGAGCCTCGAGACCAGCAAGTTGCTGCCCCTTTAATGGTAAGAAGGCTCCAAAAATGCTGTGCATAAGGGAAAGTGAGTAAAAAAAGTTTCATGGTTTCTGGAAACTGTTCACAGCCATTTCTCTGACAGTTCCTTTCTGAAAGGCTCTCGTGCTTTGCATTTGCTTTAACACTCAGTCTCCGATGGCAACTGAGTTAAAGTACATCCTACATTTTTGGGGAGGTTCACTTGTCTGTCAAGTAATCTGCTATCAGTGCATATTTATGTTGGGAGATCCCTTTAAAATATATAATTTGTCATGTGAGGAGGCCCAGGTATCCATCAGTGGTCACACTCACCAATTTGTGCATGGGTGCCAGATTCCTGTAGTGTGCATGAAATAATCACTTAAGTGCTCATATAAAACAGGATTGGGTTTTTGAGACATAAGCCACCATGGGAGACCGACTGGTATAACACATTTCTTTATATGGGGTTAAGGTGATTGTTCCAGATTAATAGGAAGGTGTTGCTCATCAAGGTCACATCACATTATAATGGAAGGAGGGTAGATGATGCTTAGGTATGTAAAAATATGCAATAAGAAAGTGTGGAAGACCACTGTTCTTTTTTTCTTTGATTGATCTCAGTGTTTCCAGAGCTGTACTTTATTCGAAAATATATTTAATTTGTATTCCCAATTATTATGTGTTAGAGAATCTGATCCGAATGTAATACCCAAATTTGAGTCAGAGTTTGTAATATAGCTATGCCCCCAAGTTGTGTAATCTTGCGAGTAGTGGTTACCCAACATAAAGCCCTTGCATTTATCTAAGCTAAGGCATGCCCCAAAAATTGGGGTAAATGTACGAAATAGGTCAAGGGCCACCATACCTGACTGTTGGTCTTTGACAAAGAGTACTAAATCATCAGCATAAGTTGCTAGCCATAAATCAGTTGTGCAATCTTTGGGAATTATACCATACATTTGTAGATGGCATAGGAGTTTACAAATTATGGGATCAATACAAAATACATAAAGGAGCAAACTCATTAGACACCCGTATTGGACTCCAGAACTTATCAGAATTCTGCAACCTAGATAGCTATTGATTTTAGGAATGATGCTATTCACCTGATACCTGTGTTGTATCCAGGTACAGAATGTACTAGGAATGCTATAATGGTGGAGAACCGCAAACAGGTAATTATGGGAAACCTTATCAAGGGCTTTTTCTTGGTCTAGGGATAATAAAAACAGTACCTCATGTTATGGTCCTGTAACTCCTGTTCAAATATTTCTCTGAGTAAAAAATGGTTATCATAAATTGACCTGCCTGGCACAGAACAAGAATGATATGGCACAATAACATGATGTGCTATTTTCACCAATCGAGCAGTAAAAAATGTCATAAATATTTTAAAGTCTGTATTAAAGCAGCAGTACTATGAAATCAGGAAGTGACCTATCAAAATTCTGTTTTTTGGCTGTAAGCATGCGGCCAAAGTTCCAGTTTCCATACCTGTAAATGTTTTTTTCCAGTTGTCTGTAGTTTTTTAGATATTTGCAAATTATTTGAAGTGTTGTAATGCTACAGCAAATATGGCGGCTGACTTATTTTCAGCTGCATTTTTTCTACAGGTCACATCTCATCTTTTGACAACAGCAGAGGGACCCTCTGCTGACCATTCCCGATGTCCCTGCAAGTCATTCGCATGTGCAGTTGGCAGCAGAGGGGGTTCCAGTGCAACATGCTGGGTGGCAGACATGTAAACAAAAGCAGAGAATAACTGAGCAAATTACTCGGCGATAGTACAATGCCAGCAAGAAAGAGTACCAGATATATGATTAGCAGGGCACAGGGAATAAACTGTCAAAAAAGTGCAATTTTTTTTTGTAGTGCTGCTGCTTTAAGAGAACACGATGATCTCCAGTTATGAAGTTCTGACATGTCCCCTTTCTAATATTAATATATCTGAAAAGCTTCACAAAAAGTTTCCAGAATGGGATTGCACAAAAACCAGTTAAAAATAGACAATAATATATGCACGAGATGACAGGTATTAGTTTTATAAAATTCAGAAGTAAGGCCATTGGGGGCCAGGGCCAGTATTATTATTTAGAAGCTGTACAGTATGAAGTAATTCTTCGTAAGTAATGGGGCAAGTGAGTGGGGCTAGTTCTGATGGTGGGATGGGTGGTACCTTTACTGCACTCAAAAATTTGTAAGCTGGGAGAGTTGACTATGGAGTACTGAAAATGTGACTCAGATATGTATGTATCTCTAAAAGGATGTCTTCCTTGGAAGAAACCATCCTCCGTGTGTCTATACACAAGGAGGTAATAGTACGTCTCAGGACTCTTTCTTTACAACTAGTAAACGTGTTGCAGCTCCCTGTTCTACCATGTGTGCTCTACTGATGCTCCATATGTAAAGACATCAGCTTTTCATACTGCAAAGTAGTAATTTGGTCTTTAATCATTGTAAGTTGTGTGTGTGGTCAGTAGATTTTGTCACATGTGCCATACAGAGTAAGGACATAAGTGTATTACGGAGGGCTAAGTATTTTACAAAATTGCATTTTAAAGCCAAGCCAAGGAAGTTTGGTAGAGTTGTTTATTATCCAGTTTAGTATCTAACCACCAGGTACCAAGATAAACATACATGCATGTGAGTGTCAGTCTACCCATCAAAAAGACCAGTAGATCATTTGGTAAAAAGGAAACCTGAAAAATGGAATTGTTCAGATGTCAAACAGTATGTCCACTCTTAGTCAAGGTGCTTCCACCAATATACCGCCCAGCAGTAAGTGGTTGGATGATTCAATGGGAGTACTGTATGCGTCACATCTTGAGTAACTTCATGTGAGAAGTAAAGATGAAGTCTATCTGGGTAGCTAGGGTGTGTCTATAATATGTGTAGCCATCAGTGACATGGATCAAGCAATAGGCATCCTTCAGAGCTGCATCATGCACAAGTTGGTTCAAAAATTGTGACTCACAAAAGAGCTTCTGTATCTTTGCTCCTCTGTCTGAGGCAATCCAGCAACAACGGCAGTCTCCTCCCAAGAACAAGACCATGAAATGTATAAATAAGGCTGAAGCTTGTGAAAAAGGTCAACCCTCCCTTTCTTTGTCTGTGGGGCACAGACCATCATGAGGCGGTAATGCTCCTCATGAATGACAATGCCAGAAGCAGAGCCCTACCTTGGACAATGTCTACCAGTTTAGGTAAGTGAAAAAAGTCATCACAAAATAAAATGTCCACTCTATCACACATGATGTCAGGGCCCACAGACCTGAAGGAGGAACCCCATGGCCAAGTTTTACCTACATTGGAAATGTCTACCATTGTAGAAAAATGGGTGTCATGGAGAAAAAAAATGCCATATGACAGTTGATAAAGAGTAGTGAATAGAAAGCACTGTCTGCCAATGGAGTTTGCCCTTTAAGAGGCAGACCAGGTTGCCCTTGTGCACCCCTTCCCTCCTTCATTAGGATGGTTGTGCTCAGGTGGGAAGGGAGGAAGGAAGGGGAAGGGCTAAGGGTTAGAACAATAGGCAGGCAACAGGAAGGGGAGGGGCAAGTGGAGGTACATAATGGACAGCACAGAGGGGCCTCAGCCACTTTTTGATGGAGTTTTGATCTACATCAACTGCAGCATGTCGGATTGGCATATTCTTTTGAGGTTTGTTCACCAGGAGAGAGAGGTAAGGAAACAAACAATTGATTTGTAGGAGGAAATGTGAAGTTGTTCTAAAAAAAATATATATATATATAATAAGAATAAATATTTTACAGTATATAGTAGAGGAATATAGTTTGGATAGATTAGTGCACAAAGATATGATGGAATACAGGGTGAAGCAGGGATTTTTGGATAAACAATAGGCTGTGTTTAAAAAAAAAGGGGGAGAAGAGACAAAGAGCTGGTGGGTGTTATGACTGTTAGAAGGCCATTTCAGTCAATTGGGTTTACCTTTTAAGGATAGCAGCATTGGGCAAACAAGTTGTAAGGACAGGGCAGGCATGCTAGGATGCAGGGGGGCCCACACCAGAGGAAGGCTGCAACAGCGATGGTGGCCAGATGATGGAAGCTGGGTCAAAAACAAAAAAAAAGGTTTTTGTTGTGGTTGCTGGTGAGATTAGCAGGCCTGGAAGAGGCCCTGAAGCAAGGGAGCGAGAGCGCGATCCGGGACCACAAGGCATGACGTCACACGCCGCGTGGTGTCTGTAGTGAAAGCTTTTCCCCTTGTTTTTGTGTAGTTGCCACATTGGGATGGTTTTGGTTTGTTGGGAATCACTAGTAGGCCTGGAAGAGGCCCTGAGGTAAAGGGAGCGAGAGTGAGATCCGGGACCATGTGGTGTGACATCACACGCCGCGTGGGGGTTTGTGAGGAAGCCTTTCCTTTTGTTATGTGCTGTTTGTGGCATTTTGTGGCCATTTTTCATTGTGATGGCTAAAGTAATAGGCCTGGAAGAGGTCCTGAGGCAGAGGGAGAGAGAGCGCGATCCGGGACCACGCGGCATGACCTCACATGCCATGTGGTGGTTGCAATGAAAGCCTTGCCCCTCTTTTTGTTGGCTGCTTGCTGTGTTTTGGTCCCTTTTTGATTTGGTTGCTGTCGGAGTGAGGAAGCTGGTAGACACCCTGAAGAATGGGAACGAGAGACTGTTTTCGGTGACCACGTGGCGTGACGTCACACGCCGCATTGTGGTCACAAGGGAAACCCCTTCCCTCTTGTTGGGATGCTGATGGCATGGTGCCCTGGTGGTTTTAGCCCAGCACAGGCTGGGAAACTTACATCATCCCCTAGGAGGAAGCTCCTGGGAAGGCCAGCATGGCTCGATGTTGTTGGAGGACAGCAGCAGGGCTTTAGTGGCTCGAGGGGAGGTTGCCAAAAAAAAAAAGGAAAAATGGTAAAAAGAAGCAGTTCGGTGGATGCCAAGGGGGGCAATGAATGGGTTGGGAGAGACAGGGGCCAGCAGGAGGGGGTCCTGTAGCAAGGGGGAGCGGAAACACGTCGCGACCATGTGGTGTGATGTCACATGGGGGGATCCAAAAAGAAGAACAGTGGGGGGGCAGGAGAGGGTAAGTAAGGCAAGGAGGTGAGCATGACCCACAAGGGGAGACTGGCTCACAGGAAATGGGAGTGCGAGCAGGCTCACATGCCAGAGGGTCACGGGTGGAGGAGCAGGACACCCCTCTGCTCACAATAAAAGAACCTAGTGGCTCCCTCCCGCCTGGGTACATCATGGGAGGGGAGCAAGCCCCTCAAGGGGTGTTTTTCCATAATTAACAGCAAACAGACAAGAGGGGTCAAGGGAAGGCTTAGAGGGGCCAATGAAGTGGTCAAAGGGGGGAGGTGAGTGGCTCGCATAGCATGGAGTCACTCACTATGGACATGGCAGGGAGCATCCAAGGGACCTGGTGACCCATCGAGCATGATGGAGGCCTTTACTGGGGGCCCGACTGGTCATGCAGATGCATGGCATGAGGGACAGAGGGAAAGCATTACAAATAGGTATATATATATATATATATATATATATATATATATACAGTATATACATATATATATACAATTAATCCTGTTTTCTCTTCCCATAGTTGTCTTCGCAGAGCAAAGGAAAAGAAGGACATGGCACCAAAGAAGAGCAGGCCATCAAAGGAAGATGCTTACAGGGCTATAATTGAATTGGCAGAAAAGCCAATAGAATGTGGGAACTGGTGGAGGAGGAGCAACCAGGAGACCCAGGGAGAAGAGAAAAGCGGGCCGGAAAAGGTGGCAGAGGAAACAACCAGCTGAAGGGCCACGCAGTCCCACTAGGTGTTACTCACAGAAGCTGACCCACCAAGGCGGCCGATCCAGTACCTCTGTAGCCTATAGACTCGGTGGCTCCAGTACCCCCCTGATCAAGGTGGGATCTCCCTGGCTGAACCCGGACCCGATCCCCAGAATGTGGTGTTCCCTTCACAACACCTAGTAGTTCACCCTCCTCCTCAATCACAGGCAGAAACAAGGTGACACTTGGAAGACTCCAGGCAGCACGGCCTGGACAAGGTTACAGGTAACACATCCAGTGCAGTGGGGGACAGTATAAAAGAATATATAGGTCAAATTGTGTCAGCGCTGGGAACAGGAGGTTTAGGGCAGATGGAATCAGCTCTGGTAGAGATTAGGACGGAGAAAGAGGTGCCATGAAAAAATGAAGGGGGTACAGAGAGAGAAGGAAAAGGTACAAGGGAGATAGGTGTTCCTGGGATGAAGATAGGTGAGCATGTGCCACTGGCCACAAAGGAAAAAATATGGAAAGGGGAGTATGTGGATATATTCACTTTGGTGAGCCGGGAAGTGGCAGCCAAGTATGAGGAAACTGAGATCATAGGTAAGAGTGAAATGGCATTGGCAATAGTGCTTTTAGGGAAGAAGGAGGACAACAAGTTCACAAAAGGGAAGACTTGGGATGGGTGGTTCGTAGGTTTTGCCACTTTCTCAGCCATCATCCTGGAAAAAAGGCCGGAGCTAGGCATCCCGCTCATCACTTATTCCTTGACAATACAGAGGGCAAAAGCAAAGGGTGGGGTGGGTATACTATGATGAATTTTTTCCGCAGAGAATGGCAACATTGGGGATGTGAGATGGGACACCAAGCAGCTAGATTTTTGGACCAATTATGTAACAGATCAGTCCACACCCGAAGGTGAATGGAGGATGCTGCTGGGCTTACAACAGGGCCTTTTGCTCGTGGCCTCAATGTCTTTTCTGGCATGCTTGTTCAAAATGCGGGGGAGGGCATCCGGCAAGCAGATGTAGAATGACATGGGCCCAAGGGGCACAGGGGCATGGGGGATCAAGGGTCATGGTCAGCAGTTTTTTCGAGAAGGCCAGGGGTTCAAAGGGCAGACATGAATCAGGGGACGGCGGGGTAGGGAGAACACGAGTAGAGGGGGTCAGAATCACTGAGGGAAGAAACGTTGCACAAAATAAGAGGGAGGGGCCAGGGAGGAGTAACCGGGGGTATGACAAGGAGCAGTTTGGGATGGCCAGAACCCCCATCAGCTAGAAGGCATGGACAGCCTGTTTGGACAGATATCCGAACACAAGTGTGTGGGATATGATTATAGGAGGTTTTAACACAGGGTTTTCACTGCAGTGTGGGGGGCCCAGACAAGCGAGAGAGGCGAGCAGCCTGGGGTCAGTAAAAGGAAAGGAAGAGATGTTAAGACAGAAGATAGAGAAAGAAAAGGCAGCAGGGAAGGTAGAGGACCCATTTAACACCCCCCCATTGCAGAACATGTGGATTTTGCTATTGGGTTTGGTACCCAAAGAACAAGAAGGGGAGTACAGGGTGATCCACCACCTGTCCTATCCAGAAGGGGACTCGGTGAATGATTTCATCAGTGAGGAGCACAGTAAGGTGACATATGCAACACTAGAGGATGCAATCCAGATAATCCAGGCTACAGAGGATGCATGGATGGCAAAAACGGACATTGAATCCACTTTCAGACTGCTGCCAGTTAGGAGAGAAGACTGGGATCTATTGGGTTTTACAATTGGGGGGCAGTATTATTTTAACAAAGCAATGCCAATGGGATATTCCACAGCATGTATGACATTCGAGGCATTCAGCACCTGCTTGCAGTGGATATTCCAAGAAAAAATGGATTATAGGATGGTCATCAATTATCTGGATGATTTTCTTTTCATTGGTAGGGGAAAAAGAGAGACACAGAGTATGCTGGGTAAGTTTCAGGAGTTGTGCCGGGAGCTAGGGGTTCCACTGGCACCAGAAAAAAACAGAAGGGCTCAACAGAGTGATGGAGTTCCTGGGGATTGAGATAGATGCCCCGAATGAAATATTTAGATTACCGGACAAGAAAGTAAGTAAATTGAAGGAACTGATCCAAGTACACACCAGCAGGAGAAGGGTACAACTAAAACCAGTGCAGCAGGTACTTGGGCACCTGAACTTTGCATGCAGGACCATCGGACTAGGAAGGGCATTCACAAAGAGGTTAACTAGGGCTACAGCAGGGGTCACCAGACCACATCATTGGGTGGACCTGACACAAGGTGAAAGGGAGGATTTTAAAATATGGGAAGAATTCCTTAGGGAGTATAATGGGTGCTCTTTCTGGCAAGAGGAGTGGCTGTACAACACAGACCTCGACCTCTACACAGACGCTGCTGGGGGCTAGGCATGGGGGGGTTACCTGAGGGGCAGGTGGTTTGCAGAACCCTGGCTGGACAGCTGGGTGAGGGACAGAAAGTGAGAGATATAACATTACTGGAGATCATGCCCATATGGGCATGTACCTTGGTCTGGGGGGAGGAATTATGGGATCAGAAAGTTACATTTTGGTGTGACAATAGAGCAGTGGTGGATGTTCTAAACAACAGGGGAGCCAGGTCAGATACTGTCATGCAGATATTATGATGTTTAGTGTTAAGGGCTTTGCAGCTGAACATGTCATTCAGAGCAAAACACATAGAAGCGGTACACAATACCCTGGCTGACAGTCTTTCTTGTCTGCAGCTGGACCGTTTTCGGAGGCTGGCACCAGCAGTGGAAGAACTGAAAATGCCCA